>CM059039.1:26966716-27144216 GCA_030279155.1 Forsythia viridissima | reverse complement strand
ACGGCATGTTTCGGCTTACTAAAATGCTCACCGAAACACCCTAGGCAGTTTCTCGGATTTATACGGTCGTAGTTTACAAAATTGTCCATAACTTGAGTTATATACCATGAAATTATGTGAAATCAAAGCCAATGGTTAGGTAACCCATAGAGCTATCGTCTCCCATTGGAATTATGTAAAAATACTTAATATATAAGGTGCAGCATATTTTTGAGTTGGTCAACAGAAAGTGCAGTTTCGAGAAACAATTCACCCAGTCATGGAGCAAAAAATATTTATTTGACATAGAAAACGATTACCGAACAATATAAAATTTTCACGAAACGTAGAATACCCATGTAGCTAACACATATAAAAATTTGATAATCCGACGGCATGTTTTGACACACTAAAATGCTCACCGAAACATCACAGACAGTTTCTCGGATTTATGCTATCGCAATTTAAAAAATTGTCCATAACTTGAGTTATATAACATGAAATCATGTGAAACCAAAGCCAATGGTTAGGTAACCCATAGAGCTATCGTCTCCAACTGGAATTATGTAAAAATACTTAATATATAAGGTGCAGTAAATTTTTAAGTTGGACAACAGAAACTGCATCTTAGAAAAACATGAAGTTTAGCAATTTAGAAAAACATATTTTTGAGTTGGTGAACAGAAAGACAATTTAGAGAAACAATTCACCCGGTCATGGAGTAAAAAAAATTTATTTGACATAGAAAACAAGCACCGAACAATATGAAATTTTCAAGGAACGTAGAATACCCATGTAGCTACCACATATAAAAATTTTATAGTCCGACGGCATATTTCGGCATACTAAAATGATCACCAAAACATCTAAGTCAGTTTCTCGGATTCATACTGTCGCAGTTTACAAAAATATCCATACCTTGAGTTATACAACATGAAATTATGTGAAACCAAATCCAATGGTTAGGTAACCCATAGGGATATCGTCTCCAACTGGAATTATGTAAAAATACTTAATGTATAAAGTGCAGCAAATATTTTTGTTGGACAAAAAAAAAACTGCAGTTTAGAGAAAATGAAATTTAGCAAAACCTTTAAGAATCGATTGTATTTCGTCATTTGTTCTCCATAGCAACTGGGGATAAAAAAAAGCACCAAATTTGATGACTTATTAAGGAAAAAATGAATATATATTGACTATAATATATAAGAAGTCAATAATTGCGGCTAAAAGACACTAATATATGTATATTAAAACAAATAAAAGAAAAGAAAAGATGAAGAAGTCAAAAAATGCGGCCATATATATTAATTTAATATACAAAAAGTGTCAAAAGATTAGCACAAAATGGTGAGATTTGGACAAAATTAAGACTAATACTACATGAAACGACGTCGCGTTGGTTGAAGGGTGAATAGTAAACATGCCATAGACACTTATATTATAGTATATATATATATATATATATATATATATATATATATATATATATATATATATATATAACTAAAATGGTTAAATTACATACCACTGAAGCCGTCATATTCCAAAACTAAATATTCAAGTGCTGATAAGTTTCCAATTTCATTTGGAATATAATAAAAAAACTTGACTAAACGTTAAAATGAGGCTAGTGGTATCCATCTCAATCACAATCTGAAACACATTTGTCAAAAGAGTATAAAAAAATTAAAATGCCAAAGAGACCGCGTTACGTACCGCTGAAGCCGTTTCTACCCAAACATAAACCTTGAAGTGTTGATAAGTTTCCAATTTCATTTGGAATATTTCCTGTCAATCCATTTAAACATATAGATATTAAAATATCAAATGTTAAATTAACACGAAATAGATCTAATAAAAAAGAACAAGTACCAACTAATTTAAGCTACATAATTAACTACCTATGAAGTCATTCTTTGATAAATCTAATATTTGAAGTGCTGATAAGTTTCCAATTTCATTTGGAATATTTCCTGTTAATCCATTTAAACATATAGATATTAAAATATCAAATGTTAAATTAACACGAAATAGATCTAATAAAAGAGAAGAAGTACCAATTAATTTAAGCTACATAATTAACTACCTGTGAAGTCATTATCTGATAAATCTAATATTTGAAGTGCTGATAAGTTTTCAATTTCATTTGGAATATTTCTTGTCAATCCATTTAAACATATAGATATTAAAATATCAAATGTTAAATTAACACGAAATAGATCTAATAAAAAAGAACAAGTACCAACTAATTTAAGCTACATAATTAACTACCTGTGAAGTCATTCTTTGATAAATCTAATATTTGAAGTGCTGATAAGTTTCCAATTTCATTTGGAATATTTCCTGTTAATCCATTTAAACATATAGATATTAAAATATCAAATGTTAAATTAACACGAAATAGATCTAATAAAAGAGAAGAAGTACCAATTAATTTAAGCTACATAATTAACTACCTGTGAAGTCATTCTCTGATAAATCTAATATTTGAAGTGCTGATAAGTTTTCAATTTCATTTGGAATATTTCCTGTCAATCCATTTAAACATATAGATATTAAAATATCAAATGTTAAATTAACACGAAATAGATCTAATGAAAGAGAAGAAGTAGCAAATAATTTAAGCTAGATAATTAACCACCTGTGAAATCATTGTCTGATAACTATGTGAATTCATTGCCAGAGATGTCAAGAGATTGAAGTGCATGGCATTGCAATAGACTTGGAAGTATCTCTCCATGAAATTTGTTGTCATCGATCTCTAAGTTCTTAAGCATCGTAGCTCGGTTGCACGGATCTTCAGGAAACTTTCCAAAAATTTTGTTTGCTCCAGCCGAGATTTGTAGTAGAGAAGTGATATTGAAGATGGTTGAAGGTAAGTCACCTGAAAAACATGCCTTAAATCACATAACACATAAATATATTGTATTCCCTTAACAATTACTAAGTTGATAGTTACCCCAAATGAATGAGATCACAAAAGCAGCGTTGAAGTTGATGTACTTCTATAAAAGTGTAATAGAATATTATGTGAAGGAACTACAATATTGGTCAATTTTCACAACTTTTGGAATATATTATCTAGTGTATATGTATGCATATGATCAACCCTTTAGACGTACCTATCAAATTAATTTTTGCTAGATTGAGAACTTCAAGCTTTGACAGGTTCCCGATTTCCATTGGAATGCTTCCAACAAAATTATTGAACGACAAAGAAAGTCGGTTAAGATTCGTGCATGTTCCCAAGCTTGGAGGAATGTATCCACTTATTTGATTCACTGAAATTTTTAGCATCTCTAGCTTTGGAAGATTGTAGCAGATATCCGTAGGAAGACTTCCTGAGAGACTATTGTTTCTTCAATCAATTTCTATCAAAGAAGAGAGGTTGAAAATCCTGTTAGGAATATTTCCATTGAATCTGTTATGGGAGATATTTAACTTCTTTAGATTCTCAAGAAATCCAAGACTTGTTGGAATATTACCGTTCAGCTCATTATACTGCATTTCTATTTCTCGAAGTTGGCTTAATTTACCCATTTCATCAGGGATAAATCCATGGAAATTGTTATAGCTAATAACCAAGGATCTCAAAAAAGAAAGTCCACCGATTTCTTTAGCAATAGTACCTCCAAGACCCATATTTGCTAGATTTAAACCTCTAACTCTTTGATGTCTCGTGTCGCAAGTAATACCAATCCAATTACAGAACGAAGTTCCTTGTGACCAGTTCTTAGCCAAGATTTTATTTGGATCAAGCGTTATTTGATATTTGAAGGCTAGGAGAGCATATTCATCAGTGGAGCTATTGAGAGATGTAACAACGTAGATAAAAAAGTAAAGTATTGTGAGCAATGTAAAGACCACATTCTTTCCCATAGCTAATTTGAAATGCCTAAAGTAAATTAGGAAGGGGCTGTAGTGAGGTGTTTGATATAAGTATGTATATATATCAAGAATAAAAGCTTCGTGCAAGATAAGAGTATAAGGTAATCTATGGTTAAGAGTTGCTTGGGGTTCTCAGTGGACTCCACTTCTTTCCAAAAACAAAACAAAATTAGCTTGACTTTAGAAATCCATTGGATGCATAGATTTTTCTTTATCTTCATTGTGGAAGTTTTTCCACGAATGATATATGGTTGCATTCTTTAAATAATCCATAAATAAAATAATTAACTTTTGGAGCCTTCATTGTCTACCAATACTCCACATTTTCTAGTACAATGTCGATATTTTGTTTATCTTAATGACTTGATTTTGCAACCACATTAAACATGGTCTTTGATTTTTATGATGTTGGTTGTGGTCTACTTTTGATTTTTCTATTGGCGTTGACTTATAAATATTAGTTCATTTTTAATTTTTCTCGTTAGGTTTGATCTTATGTTATGCGAAATTCACTATCGATTTCCCATTTGATACTTTCAGTTATTTGTTTTAGTGCGTATAAGAACATTATGATGTAAAAGATCAATACAAACCCCAATTCACCTGAAAGATTACTATGTCAATCATGCTCTGCCTACTCAAGTCGGGTCTCTTCTGGTCAAATTCAGTACTGGACATCCTATATCAAAATATGTATCGTATATCAATCTTTCTTCTATTCATCGTGCTTTTACATACAATATTTTTCATTTCATCAAGCCATCAACATATGAGGCAGCATGTCAGGATCCCAAATAGGTAGCTGCTATGAATGATGAAATTCGTGCCTTGGAAGAAAACAATACTTGGTCACTTGTCCCGCTTTCTCCAGGTTATCATCATATTGGTTATAAGTGAGTGTTTAATGTCAAATTTAATTCTGACGATATAGTTGAACGATACAAAGCACGGCTGGTGGCAAAGGGGTTTACACACGAGAAAAAATTGATTATAATGAAACTTTCGCTCCAGTTGCAAAGTTAACAACAGTCAGATGCTTACTTGCTATTACCTCTATTCGAAATTGGACGCTTGATGAGATGGATGTACAAAATGTCTTTCTTCATGGTGATCTTGATGAAGAAGTATATATGACTCTCCCACCTGGATTTCATCGACAGGGAGAGACACCACTTGTATGTCGACTTCATAAATCTTTATATGGATTGAAACATGCATCTCGTTCTTGGTTTCAAAAATTTGTATCTGCTGTCATTCAATTTGAGTTCAAACAGTCATATGCAGATTATTCACTCTTTACAAAGGTTAGTGGTGATTCATTTACGGCTATTCTATTATATGTGGATGATATGATTGTCACAGAAAATGATAGAAAAGTAATTTCTATTACGAAAACATTCCTTGCATCTCAATACCAGTTGAAGGACCTTGACACATTAAAATACTTTCTTGGAGTAGAAATTGCTCACTCGATATCAGGGATTTCAATAAGTCAAAGAAAGTATACTCCTGACATTCTTCAAGAGGCCGGATTACTTGGAGCAAAACCTACAACATTTTCCATGGAGCAGTCATTGAAACTTAATTTGACAGATGAAATGTTGTTGAAAGATCCCACATATTATCGACGGTTGGTAGGGAAACTCATTTATCTTACCATTACTAGACCAAAATTCTCATATTCAGTCAATACACTCAGTTAGTTAATGCAGGCACCTAGACAACCCCATCTTGATGCAATTCATCGATTGCTCCGATACTTGAAATGAGTACTAGGACGATGATTGTATTTTCCATCAGAAGAGAAATTGAAGCTAGCAAGATTTTGTGATTCAGATTGGGCTGGAGATATTACTACACGACGGTCGGTTTTTTTTTTTTATTCGAAGCACCAGCACAGTCCCAGTATGGTTTTTAGGCCTCTACTAGGATAGGCTGGTGGGGGTTTGGATGCCCCTACCACTGTATTTATATAAAAATGGTAGTACACAGGAGGGGGATATGAACCTGACCTCCAAGCGTACAACGAATGAAAAAATTCCTCAAACTACAGCAAATAAAGAGATACTACTTCCGGTGCATAATTCTGAAAAGCAAAAGCAAAAGCAAAAGCAAATGAAAACCAAACTAACAAAAAAACTAAAGACCTCTAACTGATGGAAGGCCATATCTGTCAGTCTGAAGTAGTCCACGCGAACGACGAGGCAAGTCTGAAGATCCATACTCCTGATAATGTCGTTGGTCCCAGCCCTCAGAAGCTAAAGAGTCAGCGACCTGGTTTCCTTCTCGAAAAATATGGAAAATTGTGTCTCGATCGAATGAAAGAAGATGTCGGATGCGTCTGAGTATTGACTGAATGACCCACGGCCCCCCACCATGTGAAATGCAATGAACAGCGAGTGTAGAGTCAGTCTCAATCCATAAGTCCACAAGACCCATCCGTCGGGCAAGCTCAATGCCCTGTAAAATGGCTCTCAACTCTGCCTCCAAAATAAGTATGTCTCCGTAGCCGGTAGAGAAGGCCCTGATACAACGCCCAGTGTGATCTCACACGACGGTCGGTTATGGGATATTGTATATTTTTGGGAAAAACGCTTATATCATGGAAAAGTAAGAAGCAAATGATTGTGTCTAAATCTTCAGCAGAAGCAGAGTATAGTGCGATGGCTTCTATTGCTTGTGAGCTTACATGGTTGAGACAAATTGCTCATACACATATGTGTAGATCACCCACAAGCAGCAATCTTATATTGTGATAATCTAGAAGCAATGCATATTGATGCTAATCCAGTATATCATGAAAGGACAAAGTACATTGAAATAGATTATCATATTGTTCATGAACGAATTGTTAAGGGAAAGATCAAGACTGCCTATATTCCAAACAACAAGCAGATTGCAGATTTATTTACTAAAGCACTAGGCAAGGAGACATTTCACAGTTTTACTTGCAAGCTAGGCACTTTTGACGTACATGCTCCAACTTGATGGAGAGTATTAACAACTATTTATTTACCTTATTAACAAATATTTGTTTACCTTATTTATTCTTTCTCTTTGTTGGTAGAATTGTATTTATAGTAGGATATCATCTATGTAATATTCCTATTTTAGGTAGAATCCCTTTTCTATTAGTATATATATATATATATATATATATATCTTGTAATCTTCTTCGCAGTATTCAATTCAATCAATACAGAGAATTATTTCTCTACACATAGTTTCTCTCATAAATTTTATAATGACGTATTTGTCTGATAACAATGTTGGAAATTGATTCTATGAGCCAATCTAGAAGTTTTCTCCACTTCAATGCATGATAACTATGACATATTTCGACAAAAGTTTTTCTTCTTATTTAGCTTGGACTTGGGCAGTGTTGCTGAATAAAGTTTTTACAAACATTGTAATAGTAGCACTTGACTTGGTTTTCACATTGCAATAGAAAATCATTAAATATTTTTATATTTTTCTTTTTTATTGGGCCACTCTAAATCCGCCTCTGTTAGCAATAGAGCAACGGCTCGAGCACATAGAGAAAATAATAAAGTCCATTATTTTCAAGCAAAGGATTTTGTTAAGGAATTTTCGCACAAGATTGATGAAAATATCAAAAATATTGGATGCAAAGTGGTATGTCAATTTCTACACATGTTGAAGGTGCTCGACAATGCAACAATGTTGTGGTGTAGCTGCGAATCCAAAATATTGAACAAGCTCCGCTTCCAAAAGTGACTTCCTTGACGAATCAATGGAAGCTCTGGTCGCTATAGAATCTTATACAATCTGTGTAAACACAACAACATGCAAAATTGAATTATGAAGAGCGCATTCTCTTTGGTGTTTTGGGGCCATTTTCCGTTTTGTGTTTTTGAAAATAGTCAAAACACGTTCTCTTTCTCATTTTTGAAAATGCATTTTCTAAAACATAAAAAAAAATTCAAAGGAAACAGAAAACGGTATATTATCGTTTTGGGCGTTTTATGCACAAAACGCGGAAATAGTGAAAACGGCCAAAACGCGCGTTTTGGCCGTTAGGGTCAGCGATTCGATTCCGGATTCTGGCCTTCTTTTTTTTTTTTATGCTGGGAAAATGTTTGATGATTTAACTAATTTTTGCGCATAATGATACAAAATGCTGCTCCTTACCCAAATGGCCAAACACGTGAATTTGGAAGTAGAGGTCATGGGTTCAATTCCCAGCTACTTTCCAACTTTTTGAATTGTTTTGAATTCTTTTATTAAATGTTTTTAATAGTTTTTAGATATTTTCAATTGTGTTTAAATGTTTTTGAATTGTTTTTAAATGTTTTTAATTCTTTTATTAAATATTTTTAAGTCTTTTTAAATGTTTGTAATTGTTTTTAATAGTTTTTAAATATTTTTAATTCCATAATTAAATGTTTTTAATTGTGTTTAAATGTTTTTAATTGTTTTTAAATGTTTTAATTCCACAATTAAATGTTTTTAATTATTTTTAATGGTTTTTAAATGTTTTTAATTCCATAATAAAATATTTTTAATTGCGTTTAAATGTTTTTAATTCTTTTTAAATATTTTTTATTTGTTTTTAATGGTTTTTAAATGTTTTTAATTCCATAATAAAATATTTTTAATTGTGTTTAAATGTTTTTAATTCTTTTTAATTCTTTTTAAATGTTTTTTATTTGTTTTTAATGGTTTTTAAATGTTTTTAATTCCATAATTAAAATTTTTAATTGTGTTTAAATATTTTTCATTCCAAGTTTAAATTTTTTTTAAGTATTTTTAATTGTTTTTAATTAATAATTGTTTTAATTCCAAGTAAGTCCAAATTTCTAAAAAATTTCAAGTAAACGCGTTTTCGAGTTTTCTGTTTTCAGAAATAATTTTCAAAAATTCCAAACAGAACGCATTTTCAAAATCTCAAAACAAACACTCAAAACACAAAACACAAAATGAATTCAAAACTCAAAACACAAAACTCAAACGCAAAGAGAACGCACCCGAAAAGTTTCGGGTCCGTACTTTTTGTGTTTCAGTTTTGAGAATTCAATTTTGAATTCATTTTCTATTTTGTGTTTTGAGAGTTTTTTTTAAGATTGCTGAAAACGCGTTTGATTTGTCATTCTGAAAAACTATTTTTCAAAACACGTTTTGTTTAGAATTTTGAGAAATTATTTTTATGACATTTTATTCAATGAATTTGATTATTTAGTAAAATAGAACAATTTTCACTATTAAAAATTTGATCACTAGGGAGGGTTATGAACCTTCCCCAATACTAGTACACCGTCCCCAATATATATTGGGGACTATAACTATAACCGTCCATGTTAGACGTGTTGTGGATACTATCAGAGACGGTCTTAACGACTGCTTTTCAAAAGTGGACAAAAATATATGTATTAGGTACGATAAGTATCGTCCCTACTCTTAGGTCTTATTAGAGACAGATCCCAACCGTCCCTAATAAGACGTGGGCATAAATATATGTATTAGGGACGATATGTATCATCCCTACTCTTGGGGTCTTATGAAGGACGGATGCCAATTGTCTCTAATATAAGTATTTTTTCTAAATATTTTAATTATACAGTACATGTGCACCTATATGCTGTAGTTACACAATTTATCAATCAAATAAAAAAAATAAATCATTCAAATATAAAAAATAATAACTATTCCACATCCACAAAATATGTAATAATTCTAAACATATACATATTACTTTCAAGTCAATATAACTACCACGGTCCATTTACAAATAGCTTCAGTTCTTTTTGTATGCTTTGGCGCAAAGTGCACCATCCTACCTTTACAAATATAAAAATTGAATATGGTAGTACAGACAGGTGAAAATCCAAATCTCAGATGGAGAAAGTTTCAAAAGGTTATTTGTCAACATCACATTTGCTATAAATTTATGTTGAAAGTTAGACGAAAAATCAATCTGATGCAGAATTTGATTCTGTGAGCAAGAACCTAAAGATGTTATGCACATATATATGCAGGTAGGAATGAATAACCAAATTTGAAGAAAAATTGAAACATTTAAAACTTCAAAACTACTTCAATTTATAAATCCAAACTAACATGTCCATATCTATTTAGAAATCTAAAATAAGATCATGCACGTTCGATTCTCAAGTCAAAATAACATTGGCCTGCATTCCATTTGGAGATTTAAAATTTCACATCTTCATTTGTACACAAAAAACTATATATAAGAATCTGAACATTGGATTGACAAGTCAAAATACCATCCACCTTTAGATCGTGTCCAAATTTCTCTATCTACATAGCTATCTTGTTAGATATCTGCATATACAATATGGTTAGACCACTACAACAGTTTATTCATAAACTACAACCAAACCATATCATTCTTCATGCTCAACATGCGACTTCAATGAACTTTGAGATATGGTTAATGCTCAGTTTATTTAAGAAAAAATAGGAAGTCAAATTCTAATTCACATTGTGGAAAAAATTAGTGCTCACACTAACTAATTCACAAACAAGGTAACACTTAGATCCATACCAAACCTTGATTTTCAATCAATTATTTCATAATCAGCATCACTCTAATAGAAAAATAAATGGATATTCCACTTTGTGCGCATAATGAAATTCTTCTTCGTGTTTAGTTGTAAACAAACACAAGGAGAAATTGTTGTCCAGAAGGGATCTTTCATTTTCATAAAGTTCATCCTAAAAGGATTAACCAAAATCAAGCTAGCAGCACAAGAACAGTGCCACAGAAAAAATGTAAAATTTCAACTTCCTAGTTATCATACAGAGGCTGCAATGCAAATTTTGCAACAAGGTATATATATATATATATATATATATATATATATATATATATATATATCAAGTAATATATACATTTTAAAATTGGTGATTCGTACAATATTTTTTTCTCGCTACAAAAATAAAATACAAACAAATAATAATTTGAAAAAATAGGAAAAAAATATTAATCACATGGACTGATAATTTTAATATGTTTTTATTTAAATAAATTTTTAAGATTTTTATTTAAATAGCCTTATTTTTACATTTTTAGAATTTTTTTTTTTAGAATTCTTATTTTTTAAGAATTTAGAATTTTTATTTAAATAATTTTTTTTATTTAAACGCTTATTTCCCCTATTTTTAATGTATTGATATTTTCACTGAAAATGTTGAAAACGTCCAAAAACTATTTTAAGTTTTATGTTATAAGTTTAACTTTATTTTCTAAAATACATTTTCATTAAACACCATATTAAACAAATTTTAAGACTGAAAAGACCGAAGAAAACAAGCCTTCACTTTTGTCCATTTGATATTCAACTGCCAATGTCTCACGACATGCAAGCACCGTAGCACATGCAGGCATTAACTACGTGATATCCTTGTGGACTTTTGATTTTTTTTTTTTTTTTTTTCAAAGAGAAGCCCTTTATCAATCAATTGCCAAAATTAAAGATAGACAATACGGTTGATTTAGGGGAGCATCTTCAAGTTATCTAATTATAAATTGAAAAATGATAAGAAAGAAGACGTACGAATTGTTTCCATCTTTGAAGACAAGGGTGCTTTTAAGGAAGGTGGGATATTATGTAACTAAATAAGTTGTTATTTGTAGTTCTATTTTAGTTAGTTTAGGAGTTAGTAGGGATATGGAACTAATTAGCCTAAGTATTAAAAACCCATGTTAATTATCTTCTTGTATTTATACCAAATCAAAGAATAAATAAAATGTCGAGAAATTATTTCTACAAACATATCGTTTGTAATTGTGAGATTTTTGGTTTCACGAAATACTATACAGGGTCTGTTTTCAAGTTATTTTCAGTTTTGAGTTTTGCAAAACACCAAAAACTTGTTTACTATGTTGACAAGATTAAATTTTTAAAACAAAACTCAAAACAAGGTTTTTGATGTTTTAAGTGTTTTTAGTGAAAACATGGAAAATGCTCAAAACAAAAAAAATACAAAATTTATTTAAATAAAAATTTATATAAAAAAATTCTAAAAATATAAAATTACAAAAAAAATGAAAATTCTAAATTCTTAAAAAATAAAAATTCTAAAAAAATTAAAACAAAATTTATTTAAATAAAAATTTATATAACCAAAAATTCTAAAAAAAAAATAAAATTCTAAAATGGAAAAATTCTAAAAAAAATTAAAATTCTATAAAAATTAAAATACTAAATACTAAAAAATAATTCAAGCCCTTATTGATTAATTAAATAAAAAATTAAAAAAATTAATTTAAACGAAAATTGATTAAATTTCTTAGTCCATGTCATTAGTTTTTATTTTTTTATTTTTTATTTTGTTAATTCATTGTTTGTTTGTATTTTATTTTGTAAAAAAATATATTGTAAGATTTACTGACTTTAAAATGTATATATTATTTTATCTTATATTAGTATAAAAATTGTTCTATTTTACTGATTATCAAATTTACTAAATAAAATAATATAAAACAATTTCTCAAATTTTCAAACAAAACGTGTTTTCCAGTTTTCTATTTTCAGAAATAGTTTTTCAGATTCACAAACTAAACACGTTTTCAGCAATCTTAAAGTAGACTTTCAAAACTGAAAATTGAAAATTGAAACGCAAAGAGAACATATCCTAAATTATTCGGAGATTCGATTTTCCTCGAATTAATTTATTTTTCTTATTTTTATTTCCTCTTTTTGTTACAAACACAAATTGTTCAAATAGAAAAATATAAATATAAAAAGAAAACACAAAAAACATATTAATTCAGAAAAACTCGGACGTCCCAAGATACTGACACAAGATACTGACAGTTAGAAGAACAAATAATCCTCCCAAAACAAATGATACATTTGTAGAAATAATTCGTCAACATTTTCATTACTCTCTTCTCTTCAAACCGATGTAAAAAAGCGTGTTCCATTTCCAAGTATAACCTTGTTCGCTTGAGAGCAATTTCTCACTCTGCTTTGCACTACGGTATTCTCATTGAATGCTTTTGTCTTGTACGTATATAGTTCTATGTATAAATTTGGAAAATTCATAACTCACATTAGGCCCCAAATCCATTCTTGACATCTCCAAAATCTTTGATTAATCGTATTTGGATTTGGTGTTTGAATTAATTAGATTTTATCGGGTTGAATCATTAAATATATTTAATGATGTAGATCATACAATTAATTTTGAGTAAATTGAAAAAATCTCAAATAAAAAGCATGTAATATGATGAATGGACACATTCATTCATAATTGGTGAATATGTATTATGAATGGATATTTTCATTCAAGATTTAATATGAACTATCAGATCACATAAAAATATGAAATTGTGCTATCTAAATGCTTAGATTAATTAGATCAAATTGTGCACATATTCATGAATGAGCACACACTCATTCCAAAAGATACTTCAAAACCTACAAATAGAGACCCTTAAATTCAATTTTTTTCATACCAAATCAATCCTGAAATATTAGTTTATAAATTCTCATTCCTTTTCTAAAATTCTGTCTATATAATTTTGATCAAATTCTTGTTCAAAGTAGTTCTGTACAATTTATTTCAAGTTCGTGTTTTTCATTCCATTAAAGTACAATCAATTCTTTGATTCGGCCAACAATGGTGGTATAGTGCAATACCGATTTTAGAGGGAGTGTTGTATATTGGAAGACAAACGTCCATATATCCTGTTAGCACTTTTTTGCAAGGGACAAAATTTGTCTTAAAGAGATTTACTTCGGCATATCTCAATCCATCCATGCTTCTATTTCATTTCGTATTGGGCTAGTCGAATTTCTAACAACAATCTTAAGATAGATATTTGGTCTTCTACTTTTCTTTTTGGTACGTTATTTTGATATTTATCGTATTTTCTATATTGTGGTTTTAGAAGAAAATGATTATTTACTAAGCATACTAGTGAAACTATTGGACATAATTGTGGTCCAATTAATTTGTCATGTCGCCAGCCTCACAACATGAAAAATGGGAGAAATTCAATGGCATGGACTTTATGCAGTGGAAATAGAAGATCCTATTCTATTGGACGACACTAAACTTGGTAAATTTTCTACGTGAAGAATGCCCCGCACAAACAACACAAAATGCTACCGACAAAAATATGTAGTGGGTAATTAACGCATGGAAACATGCTGATTCCTATGCTGCAAATACATTCTCAATGGTTTGGATAACACATTATATAATGTGTATTATTTTTACAAAATGGCTAAGGAACTGTGGGAGTCACTTGAAAAAAAAAACAAAATAGAACATACCGGGACTAAGAAATTTATTGTCGGGAATTTTGGATTTCATGATGATTGATTTAAAGTCGGTCATGAGTTAGGTTCTAGAGATGTATGTTCTCCTTTACGATATTGAAGACAAATACATTCTCAATGGTTTGGATAACACATTATATAATGTGTATTATTCTTACAAAATGGCTAAGGAACTGTGGGAGTCACTTGAAAAAAAAAAACAAAATAGAACATACCCCGACTAAGAAATTTATTGTCAGGAATTTTGGATTTCATGATGATTGATTTAAAGTCGGTCATGAGTTAGGTTCTAGAGATGTATGTTCTCCTTTACGATATTGAAGACAAATTTGCTACAAAAAAAATAAAAACATTTTTAACTTAATTGAAAGGTTCAGTGAACTAGTATGTTTGATACATAGCGATATTTGTGATCTAAAATATGTTCAAACTCGAGGTGGTAAAAAATATTTTATCACCTTTATTGATGATCACACTAGGTATTGCTATATTTGTTAAGTATTAAAGATGAGGCATTGGATGCATTTGTCACTTACAAAAATGAAGTTGAAAATCAACTTGGCAAGACGATCAAGGTATTGAGTCCGATAGAGGAGTTAAATATGATTCGTCAGTTTTTGGTAAATTATGTGCTATGTTTGGTATTATTCACCAAACGACAGTTCCATATACTTTGCAGAAAAATAGAATTGCTGAAAGAAAAAATATAACTTTGAAAGATATGGTCAATGCTATGCTTATCAGTTCTCGGTTACCGCAAAACTTGGGGAGAAGCAATTCTTAATGTTAACTTTATTTTGAACGGAGTTCCCCACAAAAAAAATGGTTCAATACCTTGTGAAGTGTGGAAAGATGCCCTTCTACAAATTATTGGAAGTTTAATGTACTTGATGAATTGTACTAGGTCGAATATAGCTTACTCGGTAAGTAAGCTAAGTCGATATACAAATAACCCCAGTAATGACCATTGGGATGCATTACTTAGGGTTTTGTGATACTTGAAATGGACCAGAGAGTATTCATTACATTATGAGAAAAATCATCCAGTAATTGAAGGATAGAGTGATGCCAACTGGATATCATATACGGATGAGTCAAAGTCAACTAGTGGCTATGTATTTACTCTTGATGGTGGCGACATATCATAGAAATCTTCTAAGCAAACGTGTATAGCTCATACTGCTATGGAATCGGAGTTTATTGCTTTAGATGAAACAGGATAAGAAATGGATTGGTAAAGACATTTTGTAGATATTCTTATATGGCCAAAGCATGTGCCAGCTATATGTATTTATTGCGATAACCAAGCAACGATAGCCAATGCTGTAAATTTTGTGTATAATAGTAAGTCAAGACATATACGTCGTAGACATAATACCGTTCTGAAGTTTCTCTCAAATGGAATAATATCAATTTATTTTGTTAAATCGAAAGAAAATCTAGCAGATCATTTAACTAAAGGGTTATCTAGAGAGAGTATAGAGTATAGACTATGCATCAAGGAAAATTGGTTTAAAGCCTAAATCTAATGGTTCATCTTAATGGAAACCTAACACATCGACTGGAGATCCCACAGACTAGGTTCAGTAGAGAAACTAGTTATGAATGACTCAATAAGAAGCACACATCGACTGGAGATCCCACGGACTAGGTTCAGTAGAAAAACTAGTTGTGAATGACTCAATAAGAAGCACATAGGAGTTTAACTCTTCTCCATTTCTATGATGCAAATAAGTGCGGCCTACAAAAATGGTTGAGGATAAGCTTTGCTTTTAATGATGACTATATTTTTTAATGGTACAAGTACAGTATTGTAGGATACTCTTTATATAACATCACCTATTTAAGTGCGAATGTAGCCGGTTCTTTGAGAATTATACTTGGGCGGATTCTCTAAAACACTCGCAGAACCAAGAAGTTCAGGGCCGAAATAATGAACACAAACAAAAAACTAATTTTGATATGGGAGATATTTGGTCTATTGTCTGAGCTTGCAATAAACGGATGACAGTTCAAAACGTTGTGTTCACTGATTAGCCAAGTGAGTTCGATAAATTTTAACTAAAGAAGGTTCAAAACTAAAGCTAGATATGTTGATGTGTTATCTTCCATATAATATTCTTCTTGTCTTTTTTGATTTGAGCCAACTTCTTCCATTCATGTGGGAGATTGTTGAATTAATTGGATTTTATCGGGTTGAATAATTAAATATATTTAATGATGTAGGCTGTTACAATTAATTTTGGGTGAATTGAAAAAGTCTCCAATAAAAAGCACATAGTTGGTGAATGCGTATGATGAATGGACACGTTGATTCAAGATTTAATCTGAACAATCAAATCACTTAAAAATATAAAATAGTGCAATCTAATCTAAGAGCTCAGATTAAATATATCACATAGTGCATATATTCACAAAAGCACACACTCATTCAAAAAGACACTTTAAAACCTATAAATAGGGACCCCCTAAATTCAATTTTTTCACACCAAATAAATTCTGAAATATTGATTTATAAATTCTCCCCCCTCTCCAAAATTTGGTCTATATAATTTTGATCAAATTCTTGTTCAAAGTAGTTCCGTACAATTTATTTTAAGTTCGTGTTTTTCATTCCATTGAAAAAGAGTACACACAAATCTTTGGTTTGATCGAAAAAGTTGGTACAAAGCAATACCGATTTAGGAAGAAGCGTTGTATCTTAGGAGACAGACGTCCATATATCCTATTAGCACCTTTTTGCAGGAACAAAAAAGAAGATTTACTTCAGCATATCTTGTTCCATCTCTACTTCTACTTCATTTCATATTGGACTAGTCGAATTTTCAACAACAATTGGAAGTGAAAATATCCTAAAATGATGTCACCACAAGATTTACTATTGACGAATAATTGCGTAAACATTGGCTAATGATTGAATCCAAGAATTAAATAAAATGTTAACTTAAAAATTTATTATCCAACTCCAAAAATTTATTTACCAATTGAAGAAGGAAGCCTAGGCTTCAAATCAACTGCAGATGTTAGTACCACTTCTGCTTGGAAAGTCTGGCATTCTAGGACACCAATAGATGTTATTATCCAAAGTAGAATGAATATCCACCTGGCATCATCATGCTGCAAATCCACAGAATCTCTTGAACATGTCATTATTAATAAGTTGTTGGTCCAATTAAATATGTAGATAATAAGTATGTTTGATTTGACTAATTTAAATTATAAATTATACTTTGACAAACATGGATTAAAAGCATCTCCAAAAAGCTCTTTAAACATAAGATACTCTCTATTTTAATGAGTCAACTTTAAAAATATGATCTAATAAACTCTCCAAATTAACTTTTTGAAGAGTCAAACTTACTCTCTATAATTAAATACATTCAAAGAATTTCAATTTTCAATAATCTATATAATAATTGAATTAAATAGTGCATACAAAATAAAATAGAGAAAATAGAATAATATTATATAATAATTAGAAAATAAGCATGTTAAAAGAATATAAATAAAATAATAATAAATACTTAGTAGGATAAGTAAAATAAATTGTTAAAGATAAAGAGGTTGTTAGAGTACTTTCAAAATTTTACTCTCTAAATTTATAGATGTTCTATAAAATACTAAAGATACTCTCTATAAATAAAGAATCTCTTGGTGATGCTTTAAGAAAGTTTGGCATAGTTTTGGAATAGTATGGACTCTTAGATCTCATCATTTCATGTGTCCCATAATGTTATTTCAGTAATGGAGATTTTCAAGGTCTGATTTCAAGCCTGATAGTATCATAGCCATCTTTTCTCTTTTGATATTTTGGTATCTATGGCTAGATAGAAATAACTCTTTAGTATTCTACAACTAAAATGGTGACGGATTGAGGTATAAAAAAGATAAGACTATTTATTCAAGTTGGTGATGCTGCAGGCTTTTTACATGATGCTCCACAAGCAAAACATCAATTCCACATATTAGGAGTGGTAATAAGTTGAGTTGGACCATGGGTCCAAGTCCAAACTCTAGACTCGACTTGTGTCCTATATGAGCACTAGCAGATTTATATAGGGACCAGAGAGGTCCAATGCCCCTTTCAATTTCAAAATTTTCCAAGCCCAAAAGATTTTGCCCTATCCCCAGGCCCCCTCTCAATTTAAAAATTAAAAGTCCAGATTTATCTACAATTCTACTTCGTCACGCATCAATTCTACTTCAATTTTATTTTTCATACTTTAGAAGTTATTCCATATTTGTCCCGCAAATACTTTTGAGCATGTGATTATTATTCTTATCAAGATAATCCATGAGATAAAGGTATCTGTTTTTGCTTAAACATGTCAAATTTCGGAGATTGGTTAGTTTTTTAGCCAAATTCTCATTTTACATGTTAAATTAAAAATATAAAATCATTATAGTTTTTGTTTGATCGGTATGCCATCACTTTCTTTCTTGTTTTTGTTTGTTCGATATGCTTATAAGAGTACCCAATATTTGAGGTTTTGAAATGATCTATGTATTTTTGTAGCCAATTTTCCTGAAATTTGATGAGAAAATAACTAGGAAAAAATAGGACGACTAGATATTAGAATTGAAATCTCATCTTTAACTGAACATTGATGTCTCAAAAAACTATGTGCTGTCAAAAATGAAATTTGGAAACTAAAACCTCGAGATAATTCTAAAAGAATAGTCTTTTCTCATTTTGATCTACAGAAATCCATTTTCCAATGAAAATTCAACCAGTTGATTTCAACACACAAACTAAACCACCACCTATATTCGAGCCGATAAAGCTAGTGACAAAATCACGGTTCAAACGGCTTTTCTAGAGGCAATTTTCCAGTGCTCTGAGAATATCAACATAGTTTTCCTGTTTTCTGAAAATTATATATTGCCTCCCCTTGAATAAATTCCTATGTCCAACAATGAGCTCGGGCTTTTAGACCCATGAGATGACCCGGGCTTGGCTCGTTGCCAAAAAGTGAGGCTCAGTCCACTTCATGACTTGGGTTTGCCACTAGCCGAGCCGAGTTGAGATACGAGCTTGTTGATTTTATTTTATTTTTAAATCAGAAATTTATAGGAAAAATTTTTCTTACAACAAATATGAAAAATACGTGGTTTGTACCACAAATTAAAAATACAAAGTGACGGAATTACAACAAAAAAATTTAAAAAATAATTATTAATTTGGCTTAAAAAACGAGCCTACTCATGGGCTCTCCAAATGAATCATTCTGTCACCACATCATTGAGCCTACGAGCCTAGGCCAATGGGTTCGACTCGGCCCACTCAGCCAAAATTTGAGCTCGCCGAGTCCAGACTTGTTTAGAAATGAGCATCGTGCAGCCTGTGCCTGGGCTTTAATGGGACAACTCGAATTTTCATTATCTTCTATGGTCCTATGTAGAGGTGGCAAATAAGCCGGGCCCGTATTTGATAAGTCAACCCAGTCCGATTTTGGACCACATGTCTGCTAAGCCAGCACAACTTAAATTTTTAATTTATTTTTTCAAATAAATTATTTTAAAAAAATCTTCACCATCCACTCCACTCCACTCCACTCCACCCCCGTAATTCGCGAAACAAATGAGATTTTCTCCATGGTTTTACGACCAAAGGCTATGGAGAGATCCACCCTCATCTGGTTGCAAAATCTCCCTCTTTTCACAGAAAATAGGGATAAAAAATTTCCTTTGTTGCCGCAAACAAGTGGGAGAATTATCCCCCCATTTGCTGCTAAGATATTGCACATGAGAAAGGGGGTGGGGTGGATGAATGGGGGATGGGGGACTTGGGCAAAAAACATTACTCAGCCAGTCCAAAATAATTGGGCCAGTCCAATTTCAGCCCAATTGACCCGATTTTTACTTGGTCAACTTTTTAGTGGGTTAGCCCGGACCAAGGTCTGGGTTATCTGGATTGGCCCATTTTTGCCACCTCTAGTCCTATGGAAGAAATCAAATATTGAGATGCTAAAACTAAATTATTGATGGTTGTTATATAAAGGCAAAACAAACTTAGCAACAGGTGGTGGTTTGATTAGAGCTATTTGTATAGGTTTTAAGCTATGCCTCCAGCTTGGATATTCTAAGGTATGGGTTGAAATGGACTCGTTGGTTTTCATTCAACTAATTTCTAAGACAACTTTAGAACCCTGGCATGTACAATATTTATCTAGCATAAAATTTTCAAGTGTAAAGACAGATGCAAGCTTCTTTTACGCATATAAGGAAAGAAGGCAACAAAGTAGCTGATTTTGTAGCTAACATTGGATACAAATAGAAACTCTCTAAAACATTGCTCAAGCATGGTCTTTCTAGAAAACTTGTTATTTTAATAAGATTGGACAAATGAGGATTCCCCAGCTTCAAGTTGGGAAAGGATTAGCAAATAGTTTGTTTTTCTATAAATAGTCTTGCTGTTTTTTTGTAAGGTAAGGCCTATATCTGCTTTGTAATTTTTGTTTTTTTTTCCTAATCAATGTACTTGAGTAGGAGACAACATCAAACTCCACATTCGGTCTAGAGATAAGTAGGCCTAAAAATCTTTATCTCGACTGAATGTCTTTTGAAAAAAAAAAACAGAGAAAATCTTCCACGTATATTGTTCATCAAGAAACAGAGAATTCAAAATAATATTAACCCTAAAAAGTTTCTGCTCCCTATTTGATAAAATGAAGATGCAATTAGAAAACTAATCTTAAGCTTAATGGCTTGAAAATTGGACATAGTAACTCAACCGGATCCAAGCTGCCAATGGCCGAAAAAAATAGTAACCTCATACCTAGAACTATGTTTGTCAGCATTTATAAGTCAGTCAAACATTATGTTTATCCATATATTTCGTAGGACCCACAATTTTTATTCACTTTTTATCCACACATTATATAAGACTCACTGCTTATAATCTACAAATATCTTTATCAATCATACACCTAAGTTACAAGTTTGAAAATACTAAAAAGAAAATGTAAAGATTCCAACAAAAAAATTTCTATCTCAAACATTTTCAAAACTAGTCAAAAAAAAAAAAGCAAGAGAACCATCGATGCACAAAATTTAAACAAATTCAAGCCCATAAAAAGCATGTATTGGTAGTGTAAGAACTTCTCTTATGTCATAGTCTGTAGAGTGCTACAACATACAAAATCGGATATGATTAAAATCATGTTTGATTGTACTTTTAACAGTTTATAAGTTCGTCAAACATCATTTTCATCTATATATTCCATGGAAATCACTCATTTTATCCACACATTTTGTAAGACTCGCTACTTATAATCTACAAAAAACTTTACCAAACCAACACTAACTCAACATACAGAATATTGTTCACTATGTGCCATCAATCTTATTCAAACTAATGCAACAAAGCATATTGTAATTATATCCACAATTCCATTTGCATGTCTATTGAACTATAAACTCTGGTCAATTCTACAAACCACAAGAGTTCTAAAATAAAATGAAAATAACATAGACTGAGAACCTCCCATATCACAAGAAATCATAAGTGCAACATAACATTTCTGAAAGAACATGTTTGGCTCACAACTAAGTCGTGTTTTCTCAATACGAGTTATGAAGAATACGCTTTCACCTATTAAGTGGCCAATTATTATGAGACACGTGGACCCCGCTATCTTACCCTTTAAAAGGGCATGAACAATAAGAGACAATGGATTGTTGTTGTTTTTACTCTGTGATTTCTAGTCCTCTCGGTTAGGATTTGAAAGGAAAACTCTCATTCTCTCTCTGAATATTTCTTCTCTGATTCGCCTCTAAGGTTTTTGTGGTTAAATCTATTTTTTTTCTTGGCTATCAAATACAGAATCTAATTGATAGATTCATGTATTTCATGTGTTCGAGTGAGATTCAAAGCCTTATATTAGTGTGGTTTGAGAGTTGTAATTTTCTTTTAATTTGTGTTAGATCTGGTAAGATCCAACGTCTTGGTTGTACTCTGAATTGTTCTGATTTGGTTATAGTGTGGTGTGTGGGCTGCCTCAATTGAGCCCCTCCAGATTAGGCCTTTCCAGCTGAATTAGGTCAACATTTTTTGGTGTTGATTTCTTTTTTTAGTTGCATGTTTGCCTTATTACAAGTCATCTAGGTGTTTGTAAAAATGGTGAAGAATAGAAGAAAAAGATAATGAATATTTCTGTATATTTACTTTCAGTATTACAGCAGCTTTTATACAAAGAAAACGTAGAACTAAAAATGGTAAATGAATCTTCTTGATTACACGGTAATGGGGCAAATATTTTTACAATCAAAACTAAATATTCACCTCCCAGAATAAGCATTTATTTCTTTTAATACTCCCCCTCAAGTTGACGTGTGAATGTCAAAAACACCCAACTTGTTGAGATGCGATTGAAAAACGACTTGTCCCAATGCTTTCGTAAAGATATCAGCAATTTGCATTCCTGTATGTATGTAGGCAGTTTCTAATTCTCCATTTTGTATTCGCTCACGAACTGTATGGCAATCCAATTCAATGTGTTTAGTCCGCTCATGATAAACTGGATTTGCTGCTATGTGTATGGCAGATTGGTTGTCACAAAAAAGTTTCGTTGGCTCTTGATGATCGACCCTTAAATCCCTTAACAAATACCTTAGCCAAGTCAGCTCACAAGTGACTGCTGCCATTGATCGATACTCGGCTTCAGCTGAAGACCTTGATACAGTTGCTCGTTTTTTGCTTTTCCAAGACACGAGTGCTTTCCCAAGAAAAATGCAATAACCCGTAACTGATCGTCGTGTTGTTGGACATCCAGCCCAATCGGCGTCACAGTACCCAACTAATTTCAACTCACCATGTGATAGAAAAAGTAATCCTTGGCCTGGTGCTCCCTTCAAATACCTTAGAAGACGGTACACTGCATCAAGGTGAGGTCTTCTCGATTGTTGCATAAATTGACTAAGTATGGTGACCGAGTATGTGATCTCTGGTCTTGTGATGGTAAGATAAATCAACTTTTCTACCAATCTCCGATAGTGAGTTGGATCTTTAAGGAGATCACCATCAGATGGAGTTAACTTCAAGTTTTGTTCCATGGGAAATTTACTTGGCTTAGCACGAAGTAAACCTGTTTCCTTTAGCATATCAAGTGTATATTTTCGTTGAGAAATACAAATCCCAGCGCCAGAACGTGCAACCTCAATACCAAGAAAATATTTCAATAGTCCAAGATCTTTAATCCTAAAATAACTACTTAAAAGCTTCTTAAGATCATTAATTGCTTCTTCATCATTCCCCGTAATGATCATGTCATCGACATAAAGCAATATAGCAATAAAAGATTTGTCACAAACCTTAATGAATAAGGAGTAGTCGGCCTTTGATTGTTCAAAGCCAATATTTCGGATTGTCGAAGAAAACTTTTGAAACCAACTTCGAGAGGCTTGTTTAAGGCCATACAACGACTTATTGAGTCGACATACAACTTGCTCCCCCTGTCGACGAAACCCAGGTGGGGGATACATATAAACTTCTTCAGAAAGGTCTCCATGTAGAAAAGCATTTTGAACATCCATTTGGTGAAGGCTCCAATTTCGGATGGTAGCAACGGCTAAGAGACAACGCACAGTGATTAGTTTAGCAACAGGAGCAAAAGTCTCTTTGTAGTCAATGCCTTCACGTTGTGTGAAACCCTTAGCGACAAGGCGGGCCTTATATCGCTCAACTGTGCCATTAGAATGATATTTGATTTTGAAGACCCACTTACAACCAATAGGATGATGACCATGGGGGGTTCGTACTAAGGTCCATGTATTGTTTTCCTCAAGTGCCTTTATTTCTGTTTGCATCGCTTCTACCCATTTAGGATCAAGGCAAGCCTGCTCATAAGATTCTGGTTCTACCAAGTGATGAATGTTACGCACAAAAATTTGATGAGCAGAAGATAAGTGAGAATACGAAACATACCGTTGGAGAGGGTGACGAGTACCAGACATGGAGGAAGAAGTTGCGCCAGGTGCAAGCAACCAAGAGTGATTGACATGATAGTCATGTAGCCGAACTGGTAGTTGTGTGATACGACTAGAGCGACGTAGGATAGGTAGTTGTGGCAAGGGTGATATTTGCTCGACAAGGTTGGCATTGTCATCTAAAAGTGGTGATGGGAATTCCTGATCATGATGATCTTGTGGAGGTGTTGTGATAGTGGGAGATGATGAGAGCTCATCGTGCGGTATAGGCAAAACGAGAGAGTCAAATTGGTGTTCTGGTGGAGAAGTGGAGAAAGGAAACATGTGTTCATGGAAAATGACATCACGTGAAGAGATGAATTTCTTTGTATCTAAGTCAAAAACTCGATATCCCTTTTGTCCAAGTGGGTAACCAACAAAAACATATCTTCGAGCACGTTGATCAAATTTGTGAGTAGGTATAAGGTTTGTTGCATAGCATAAACACCCATACACCCTAATATGAGAGTAATTAGGCGGTTTACTATGTAAAATCTCATATGGTGATTTGTGTGACAGTAAAGGCGTAGGTAACCGATTGATAAGATAACATGCAGTTTGAACACTTTCTCCCCAAAATTGTAAAGGTAAATTTGCTTGAAAACGCAGGGCACGTCCAACAGTAAGAAGATGACGATGCTTGCGCTCTACAACCCCGTTTTGTTGGGGGATAGAAGTACAAGAATGCTCAAAAATTGTCCCCTGTTCATTGAAAAAAGGACGCATAGACATGAATTCACTTCCATTATCACTCCGTAAGGTCTTAATATTACAATTGAATTGAGTTTTGACCCAAGAAAAGAAAGATTTCAACAATGTTTGTGTCTCAAATTTATGGATCATAAGATGAATCCAAGTGAAACGAGAAAAATCATCCACAATAGTCAAAAAATAACGTGCCCCAGAATATGAATTCGTTCTATGAGGTCCCCAAATATCACAATGAATTAAATGAAAAGGTTCACTAGATGAAATTGAACTACGAGAAAAAGGTAAACGTGTTTGTTTGGCCAATGGACAAACATCACAAATGTGTTGAGTAGCAATTATTTCTGGGTTGGTTTTGGATAATGTCTGGAGAGGGGCATAAGATGGATGCCCTAGCCGTTGATGCCAAAGTTTGGAAATACGATAAATATTGTTTGCCAGGTGTGGGATTTGCCTAGGTGTGAGGTAGTACAATCCACTATGTTGCTTGCCCAGGCCAATCATCTTCTTCGTAACCATGTCCTGCACCATACAAAAATCAGGGTAAAAAATCACGGTACATCCCAAACCTTGAGTTAGTTTACTCACTGATAATAAATTAACTCTAAATTTTGGAACATGCAATACTCCATCAAGAGTCATATCATTTGACAATTTAATGGACCCAATAGATTTAATTTCTGCTTTCCCACCATCAGACAGTTCAACATAGTCATATTGTGTATCAGTCTTGTTGTGCGTTGGTAATAATTTGGATATGTGGTTTGTTGCTCCACTATCCACAATCCAATAAAATATCAAATGCAAGCCATGTTCAGTAGCGGTATTACATGTGGGAGTGGTTGTACCTGTAGTATTTTCAAATGGTTGATTATTACTGTTCCCTTTTTGAATTAGGGCCATGAGTTGATTGTATTCCTCAGAAGTAAAACTGACTCCTTCAGTAGTTGGTATTTTTGTTGTCTCCACGGCATTTGCTTGAGTATTGTGGATGGTTGGTCTCCTTCCTCTAGGTTTCACGTTCTTTCCATGGAATTTATGGCCAACTGGAAATCCATGAATGTAAAAACAACGATCAATAAGATGACCATCCATATCACAATGACTACATTTGAGTTGCCTCTTTGGAGCTCCATTCCCTTGTGGCACATAATGTCTATTGTATTGGCCAGTTTGTGATGCTTGATGAGAGATTTGCATTGCATGAATACCACTGTTGAGTTCACGTCTAGAGGCTACATCAACTTGCCTTTCTTGTTGAAGTACCAAAGCATGAACCTTTCTTGTATTTGGGAGAGGATTCATCATCAATATAGAACCCCGGATAGCAGCATAAGATTCATTTAGTCCCATGAGAAATTGCATCACCTTCTCCTTCTCTTCTCGTTCACCCAAATTCTTCAATCCTCCACAAGTGCAAAGCAAGGGATCATGATATGAAGCCAATTCATCCCAAAGAGCTTTCATCTTTGTGTAATAAATTGAGACAAATTGCTGCCCCTGTTGGTGTTCGACAATTTCTTGTCGTATTTGATAAATCCTAGAATCATTTCCCTGTGAAAATCTGTCCTTGAGGTCATTCCAAACATCAATTGCTGTCTCTGCATACACAATGCCGCTGGCAATGTTTGGATCAACTGAATTTAAGATCCAAGACAACACCATATCATTGCACCGCTTCCAAACGGGATATTTCGCATCTGCAATTTTTGGTGTCTCGATGGTCCCGTCGATGAAACCAATCTTGTTCTTTGCGCTGAGGCTGATTCGCATAGCACGACTCCATTGCCCATAGTTGTCTCCTTCAAGAAGTTTGGATACCAAAATGATTCCAGGATGATCGGAGGAATGCAAAGCGAGATGATCTGCAATATCAATTCGCGTTTCTGTGATTTGTGTTTCAGCCATTCTTGTCGTATTTGTATTTGTAGCGGAAGTTGGTTGGGTTCAAGAGTCACCAAAATCAGTGCTCTGATACCATGTAAAAATGGTGAAGAATAGAAGAAAAAGATGATGAATATTTCTGTATATTTACTTTCAGTATTACAGCAGCTTTATACAAAGAAAACGTAGAACTAAAAATGGTAAATGAATCTTCTTGATTACACGGTAATGGGGCAAATATTTTTACAATCAAAACTAAATATTCACCTCCCATAATAAGCATTTATTTCCTTTAATAGTGTTAAAATTTTTACATTGGTATAAGAATCTTGTTCTTCGGCTCGTATTGGCCTTCTAGGCTTAGACATGTTGTTCTTGGGCTTAGATCCATAAGGATCTAAAGTGATATATCATATTTGATACTTTTGTACTTAAAATTGGTTTTAAAAGTAGTTATAATAGTTATCTTTATAATAAATATACACCTAAATACTCAGAAGTTTATTTGATTCTTTATGTGGATGATCATTCTTATTGATCCAAATATATCTGAAATTAAATGTATAAAAGACATTCTCAAATCTAAATTTAATATGAAAGATTTAGGTCAAGCAAAAAGAATGTTAGGTATGGTTATTACTAGAGACATATCTAACTATAAACTAACTCTTTCTCAAGCTCATTACTTAGAAAAATTGATAAGTAATGGAATGAAATATTTAAAATCTGAAAATGTGCCTCTTGCATCTCATTTTGTTTTGTCTAGTAATCACTCACCTAAATATGATGAAGAAGAAATATATGAAATGAATAAAGTACCTTTTGCTAATGTCATTGGATCCATTATGTATTCTATAGTAAGCACCAGAAATGATCTTTCTTATGCAATAAATCTTCTAAGTAGATTTATGTCAGATCTTTGAAAGCCACATTGGGCAGCCCTTAAGTGGCCGCTGAGATGTATAAAGGAGACTTTAGGAATATGGTTAAACTATGAAAATAGAAATGAAAAGCTAAAACTTATTGGTTTTGTTAACTTATTGGTTTTGTTGACTCTGACTTTGCTACAAATAAAGACAATAGAAAGTCAATGTCTACTTATTATTTTACTTTATGTGGTAATTGTATTAGCTAGAAATCTTAGCTTCAGTCTATTGTTGCATTATCAAATACTGAAGCACAATACATTGCTATATCAGAGGTTGTTAAAGAAGGAATTTGGCTACAAAATTTGTTGTTTGAACTGAAATTGTTGAATGAAAATGTTTGTATCTTTACTAAAAGTCAAAGTGCTTTGTATTTCAGCAAAAACCCTATATATCATGAAAGAACTAAAGATATAGATGTTAAGTTTTATTTTGTAAGAGAAAAAACATTTAAAAGCGGAGATAACTTTGCATAAAATATCTACTAATCACAATCTAGCAGACGTGGATACTAAAACTATAAGTGTATATAAATTTTCAAGTTGTTTAAAATTCTTATACATTGACAAAGGATAATTGTTTTGTAGGTACATGGAAATGATGTTATTGAGGAGTGGTCTAGCACTGGAGATACTATAACCGAGTAGTGGAGCATCAGTTGTGAAACTAAGGTGAAGATTGAAAGAACACGTGTGGCGTACAATTAAGGCGTGTTTTCTCAATGCGGGTTATGAAGAATACACTTTCGCCTATTAAGCGACCAATTATTATGAGACACGTGGACCCCACTATCTGACCCTTTAAAAGGGTGTGAATAGTGAGAGAAGATGGTTTTTTTTTTTTTTTTTTGTACTCTCTGATTTATTATCCTCTTAGTTAGGGTTTGAAATGGAAACTTCCGTCATCTCTCTCTAAATTTTTCTTCTCTGATTTGCCTCTAAAGTTTTTGTGGTTAAACATGTTTTTGTTATTGGCTATGAAATACAGAATCTAATGGATAGATTCATGTATTCATGTGTTCGAGTGAGATTCAAAGCCTTGTGTTGGTTTGGTTTGAGAGTTGTAATTTCCTTTTAATTTGTATTAGATTTAATAAGATCCAACATCTTGGTTGAATTCTAAACAGTTCTAATTAGGTTACAGTGGAGCTTTGGTGTGTGGGCTGCCTCAATTGAGCCTCCCAGATCAGGCCTTTCCAAATGAACCTGGTCAACATTTTCTGGTGTTGTTTTCTTTTGTTGCTTGCGTGTTTGCCTTATTACAAGTCATTTGGGTGTTAAAATCATTAAAATTTCCATGTAGCAAAGGATAGTGAGAACTAGTCTCCAAGAATTCCGCACAGCAAAATATGTGTCACCATGGAAAAAACAGGTAAATAAGTCATCGTGTGTAGTCTAGTCCTACACTATGAATGAACAATTTTGCAAAATAAAAATCGTAAAACAAAAAAAATAATAATAAATGTGCTAAAAAGGTAACCATAATTAAAATGCGATCTAATACATTTACCGAAATAAAAGAAGATAATTGACCCTTATTAAAGCATAGTTATCAGACCCAACCCGGACATTGACCCGGACAAGGAGGTAGGTCACCGGGTTGTTGGTTCAACCAGTGATTCGGTGGTTGAACCGGTGGGTCAATTCATGTCTAACCGATAAGTCTATTTTTGTTAAATATAACATAAATCATGCATTATTACACTCTAATAAACATTATATTAATTTTGTTACTAAATATCACCATACTAGTCCAAATCAAACAAAAAACTACATATGTAGTAGAAAATCATCACCATCACGAATGTATTTAGCAAAATAAGTACGAGACTACTAGTATTATCAACTAATTCTTGTAAAAAAATAACATAAATTATTATACTTCATTACATTAAAATCTTATTAATAGAGTGGAGAAGAAATTTGTGCATCTTTTAAGTAGAATAGGGTAATAAAAAAATGAAAATTTTCATTATGCAATAACTCGGATGGGTCACCGGATGAGTTAAAAAATCGGCGGTTTTTTCGGGTTACCAATGATTCGATTGTTGGACGGTCAAATTAAGAGAATCATACCGATTGAGACACCGAGTCGCCGGTTTTCCGGTTGGACTGATTAGGTCGGTCTAGTCCAAGTTTGATATCTATGTATTAAAGCCTCTCAGAGAGCATAACAACATACATGATCCTCCATAACATTTTTCCCTCGGCCACAACTCACCTACAGGGACCATTTGTGCAAATAAGCCTTTTTTAAATAAAAAAAACTTCCACCGTCAAATTTCACAGTCATTTGGATGGAAATTGTTGAAAATGACCATTGCTGCCAAAAACATTTGAAATATGGACTAAACTGTCAAAAATAAAAAGATAGGTCCTCAACCCGTAGTAAATGCAAAAGTTAGGGACCATTTGTACAAATAAGCCCATTTCAAATTGTCTTTACAATATACAACCTGTTATTAACAAAAATTTACAAAAAATTTAAATATAACTCCCATTTTTAAAACAACTTATTATTTACAACCTGTTTTTTGACATGTTATTTATAAAAAAAACTCTCATTTCTCGATTCGGTTTATTTGGTGGTTTAGTTCAATTTTTTTGCCCCAAACCAAAACCAAACCAAACCAAACCAAACCGAATATATTTTTTAAATTAGTAAACCAAACCAAACCGAACCACCAGGGTATGAAAAATCGAACCAAACTGATCCGATTCGATTCGATCGATTTGAACGGTTTGGCGGTTTGGATGTCCACCCCTATCCTCAACGAATTAATAATTTAAAAGCCCAGTCCAAATGAGCCCAACAATCAACTAATCTTATTAATTAACTTTGGTCCATAAGTAATTAGCTCAATTAATTAACTTGCACAAATATCCCATATTTGTCAATATAATTAATTACTTTCTTAATTCTAATCTTCCAATTCTCGTTTTTTGGTTTATGGCTGATTATTGATCACTATGTCAAACGACATGAATTATTATTATTCTGATATAATTAAAGTAGAATAAATTAAAACCCTCATTTTAATTTATCATTAATTCTAAAAAATTAATTAAATTCACGTCTGCGTCTCTAATTGACATCTAGCAATGTGTCAGAACAATCCATGTTACGTGAGTTGCATGTGGTATAACAAAACTAATATGTACGGTTGCCGTGGAAATGTAATTCGTTCGACAATATAACTCAGTAATTACGAGAAATGGAGAAGTGTCTATCTAAGAAATTATATTATTTGTCATCTTATATTGATCTAAATGAATTATACTTGAAACTCCTTTCAACAAATAACTCCACATTGGCCAAGGAGTTTGTCTATCAACTTAATTGGATGAAACACATGTTAGAGTCTCTTACTATTCAAGAATGATGAACCATTTATCGATCGTTCTCTAATCTTAATATGTTTATCATCACTTCCAAATGACGTCTTATTAGTAACACAAAATAGAGCAACATTTCAATGCTACCAAAATATGATGATCCCCAAATAAGATTCTATTATGACCACTAGTCGAAGGACCAGTTCCACTATCAAGTATTAGAGATTAACAACTGTCGTACATTTGCTATTTAGATTTTCCTACGAGTTCAGTTTCTTCTTGCTTAGTAGAATGGCAACCTTGGAGTTTTATCCAAACAAAAGCAGAATGCCGGAAAGCAAATTTAATGATTTTCTTGATCTAGATTGCTTCTAAAACATCTATATATTTGTCTTCAGCTGTGAATCAGTGACCATCTCTTTTTTGAAATCTTTCCAACTAAACGCACCACCATATAGAGTAAGTACATAACTAGATTGAAATTTTTTTCAATCATCTTTATCGGATTGGTATCAATATACCCAAGTACGTCAAGTTCATTTTTCTCCATATACTAATAATATTCTTGACGGTAATCCAATATTTCTAACTTTGGTTTGCTTGGAACTTGCTCTTAACACTTACCGTATGTTTGGTAGTGTTGAACTTATTTCTTAAGTGCCTATAATTGTAGGTCTATGTAATGTATAATTAATAAGTGGATAGTAAATTGTGATCCTATAGTATATATGGATAAAAATATGTTTAACCAGTTCGACAAGTTTAAATTATAATTTAAGATTAAATAAACAAACACTTAGAAATGAATCATTTGATTAATCAATAACACTGAATTTTATTTAATTAAATAGGTAGGTATAATAAATTTAATTTGTTGGTTAATTTAATCTTTAGTTGATTAATGCTTAGTTAATTTATTAGATTAGTAGAATACAATTAAACATTCGTTGATTAAAATAAATGTATATTGAATATTTATATATTAACAAATTAATACCCCTTTTAATTAATAAATGTGTAAGGTCCCAACATTATTATTTATAAAAGTTACTATCTAATAAAAGAGAAATGTGGCAATGCATTCAATATCGGACGTGATATTGAAAAGTGAATCCTTGACTCATACGTGTCACCTATACTTAAGTGCAACATTTCTATGACATTAAAGGGTAATTAATATTTGCTTGATATATAACACTAATTTATATATAGATATAGATAAAACTTGGCAAAGTTTCTTGGCATCATTAATCATTTAATCATTTAGTTTTAATTTAAATTATTGATACTTTACAAATACCTTAAATGTCACAACGTGCCATGTTCACACCTGAATTGTATTTGAAACAATGCCTATACATATCGATAACCGAAGTCATGGCGACAAATGACAATCCTACGTAAAGTAATTTTTTTGCTCCCTCAAAATTCAAAATTGAAACTTATGGGAAGACATAGAGGTTGGGGAACAGGTCACTAAATCTACTGTCTATAAATGTGTTTGCACATTTAGTGTGAAGAGAGCCAAAAACACAACACTGCAATATAATGAAACACAACAAAACAACTTTGAACACTAACTTCAACCTGCAACCTCCTCAATGACTGGAATATTTTGATCCTTGGTGCTATCCTTAGTTGTTATTGCTATTATCTTGATCAAATCGTAAATCCGATCCCCAAGAATTAGGGAAATAGCAATGAAGACCTGCAAACAAAGATAGAAATAAGCTTCCTCTATGGGAAAAAAAAAAAAAAAAAAAAAAGAGACCCAAAAAAACAGAGAATAGAGAATTCACCATGAATAAATAAATAGAAATGAGGATGTCAAGATAAATGAAATAGAAATGAAGATGTTAAAATAAATGTCTGACTACATTACAATAGATTGAAAAAGAACCGAATACATAAACCAACAAGTGAATGAGGCACTCATTGAGAATGAATTGAGGAAATGACAATTTAGGCGAATGGACATGTCGTGCAAAGACTTGAAGAAAATCGAATTTGCTAGAGCAATGTAATCGCGATACAATATGTCAAGAGTGGGAGAGGTACCAAAATGAAAATGGCCTAATGTGGTTGCACAAGATTTGATATTGTTAGATCTTTCAGTAGATGTAGTCGTGGATCGAACATATCAATGAAAAATGATCCATGTAGCCACTCTACTATTAACTTTGTATCGTAATTATAAAATAGAATTTTTTGCCAGTTGTTTTTCGTCTAAGGTTGGGTTGGGGTGGCGGGGGAAATCAAGAAACTTGAGCGAAGGTTGATAAGGTAATCACTCCAGTAAGTGGACAGATTTCCATTGCCAACTACAATCAATTGTTTGTCGTTGACAGTGTCTTCGGATCTCTAACAAATTGATCAAATAAAAGAATAGAGCTTTTCTCTTTCCACTCCTCATTTTCTTTCACCAAAACTTCCCCCAATTGTTGAATGAACTTTTTCTATAAAATATCCGTTGTCAAATATGGGCGAACGCCCAGCCTTATTTAAAAAGTTTCAATTTTGAAACGTTCACACACGGGCGATCGAATGTTGCACATTTTGAGGAGTGGAATGAACTTCCCCCAATAGTGTAACATTTTGTGCAACATTCGATCGCCCGTGTGTGAACGTTGTCAAATATGATATTTTTTAGAATGGTAACTATCCGTTGTTAAATGACGAAATATATAAAAAAATTTGCATCAGACTATAAACGTTGCAAAAATATGTTTTGTCAACGTTTATTTAAATAGTGTTGCCAAATCTCAATTGAGTTAACCAATGACAACATATATTTAATGATTGTTGCGATAAACTATTTTTAGCAACAAACAATTAGTGAATGTTGTTGTTTAAATATTACAAAATACTATTTTTCTTGTAGTGGCACCGGCGATTTAACACCATAAAAATGCCACAAATGATAATCCTTCTTCAAGTTTCATTTATTTCTAACAACATGCGCATCAACTTACTGTGGCACTTCGATATTGTAACGCATACCCATTAGCCATGTTGTATAAAACACAAGAACTAGAAAAAAATATAGTTTTGGATATAAGTTAGAACATCTTACCTTACATAGCTATATATTGTTCACGTAGTTGCTGACTAATAAGTACATTTTGTACATTTATTCGGACTTTAAAATTAAGTTTTTATCTTGTTATTTTATAGGTTTTTTACTTAATTTAGTGTATTTTTTTCTATTTTAATTTTGGATCCGTTTATAAGCAAGTGGATAAGAATAGATGAAAAGAGTACCAAATTAGAAGATGTTTATGAAGTACGAGGATCAAATTGTACTTAATTGAAGCTTGAAGGACCACATTGGAGGTTATTAAAGATTTGAGGACTAAATAAACTAAAATCTAAAGTTGAAAGACTAACTTGCAAAGAACAAAAAAACTTAAGCTGGGCGAACGCCCAGCCTTACTTTTGCCAAGCAGAAACCATTTTGTTTGCATGGGCCTAGTGCAAATTTCTGCTAGTAGATTTTTTTTCCTTTTTGAGTTTTACTTCAACTATGAAACTTTTTAGGCCACGATTTTTACAATATTTTGGGACACATAGAGACGGCTATAAATAGGATAGATTAACTCTAATAAAGTGGTGAATGATTAGGAGATTTCAAGAAGAGAAACAAGAAACGAAGATTGAAGAATCATCTGCGCAAAATTGAACGAAGAACAAGGATTACTTATTGAAATTTCTTCTTATCCGGGTGATGGATTTTTTTAATTTTCTTCTTCTTAATATGCTAGGCTAGATTATTTTGTGCTAGAATTGCGATGAAACTTGTATCATGAACATTTGCTTCTTTGAACCTTATTTTTGATATTCAAGCTTGTTTTAATTTTGAAAAATTGATATTGATTTTTTTTTTCATCTACAATTATATGTGCAATGATTGTATAATTTTTGTGACTTGTTTTACTATCGAGAGATTGAAAATAAGTTAAACATAGTATCAATTGTCATAAAGTCCGATAGAGGATAGAAATATACCGATATGCTTTATGTGATCTTTAAGTATTTACAAACTCTAATGCAATTTTATATGTTTGCATCTGTCATAGAGATATAGTCGGGTCACATATAGGAATATGTTTAATTCTATTCGAGAGAAATTGTTAAACAAATTAGGAATATTGATCTTCATAATTAAATCGTGTTATCAAATTCAACGATTTGGGTTAAAAGAGATTGGTATAAGTAGATTCGAGATCCTAGTACGGTTTATATTATTAAATTTATATCATATACGCATTCATCTCAACTTTGCATTAATTTTAGTTAACTTAGGTCTTACATTGATTAGGTAGTAACTATTTTGATAATTGCATCCTAAAAAAAAATCCATTGAATTCTATAATTTTGGTTAAGGCTAAGTTAATTCGAAACTAGACTAACACAATCTCTGTAGGTACGATATTTGGACTCTAAAATCTATTTTATTACTTGTGCGATCCGTACACTTGCGGAATAATAATTGCCAATAAGTTTTTGGCGCCGTTGTCGAAGATTGTGTTTTATTTTTTTTTTCCAGTTAAATTAGCACTAATTCGAACTTTATTTATTTATTATTTTAGTTTTTCAGTTTATTTCAGTGTTTGAATTGTTTCTTTTCAGGCCTTTGCATGCGAAGCGTGAGACACGGGTCTCTAATAGTAGTTGATTTAGAAATCGAACGTATTTTCCATCGTAGGCAAAGAAAGAAAAGCAAGAAAAATACACAAAAAAAAAAACAAAAAACAGCAAGACACCATAGATAACAATGAGACTGCTTCGGCAGCACGAGAAAATTAGAAGATAGCGATTGATAAATAAAATATGTTAGTGGGTGATTTTTTGACTCTGCAGATCATTTAGAGCCAATCTAGCATTGTCTACCCACCTTTTGGACAGCCGAACTTCTAATTAAAGACCAATTTTATTCATCTTTTTTAGAATGGGCTTCAGTTCTATGGCAGGGCCGACGAAAATTCACATACACATGTTTCTCGATTCTTGGAAATGTGCCAAAATTTTAAATATCAAGGGACCTTAGACGACATCATCCAGCTACGTTTGTTTCTACATACTCTCTATGATAAAGTTCTTGAGTGGTTGGACTCACATCCGATTGCCAGCATCTCCACTTGGAATGACTTAGCCTAAAAATTCTACACAAAATTCTTTCCATCGGTCAAGATTGCAAAGTTGAAGTATGAAATATCTATATTTCAACAGTTAGAATACGAATTTTTTGATGAGGCATGGAGCAGATTCAAAAATATGCTAAGGAGGTGCATTCATCATGGCATTAGTAAGGAACTTCAAGTTCGGTATTTTTATGCAGGTCTACTTCTTTCTTTTAAAAGTATGGTAGATTATTTATCCAATTGTTGAAGCATTGGAGTTGTTTGAGAGAATGGCTACCACTACCGCCATGTGGACGTCAGACCGGGCTATACATAAGAGAACTACAGGGGTACATGAAGTAGACACTTTCATTGCATTATCTGCAAAAATAGACTCATTTGTAGACAAAGTGGAGATCATGTTGCATTCGGTCAATGCGATGCGGACGAAGAAATCAACTCGTGAAAAGTGTGGAGCTAATCATAGCACATTAAAATGTCCTATTCTATCACAGCAACTCGATCAATTCGAGTAGGTTCAAGGTGGTCAATGCTAGCATAATAATTCGTTCTTTAACACATTTAATCCAGGTTGGCACAATCATCCAAATTTTCCTTGGATGGATAATCAGAATAACAGTAGACCACAGGGTTCTCAGTTTCAACAGCCAGAAAATATAGTCTCACTGGAAAATATGCTTGGTAAGTTCGTGGAGAAACTTAAGTAGTACATAGAAGCAAATAGTCAGTTCATAAGGATAACATAGACCACTCTCCAAAATCAGAGCCATTCAATAAATAATTTAGAGACGAAGATGGGTCAAATGACAGTTGCTATGTCAAGTAGACCGCAGAGTACCTTGCCAAGCAACATTGAGGTCAACCCTAATGTGCAAGTACATGCAATAACAACTAGAAGTGGGGTGCAGTTACCTGAAATAAATGCAAAAAAGCCAATCAACAAAAAACAAGCTTTTGAATAGTAGGACGAAGAAGTAACTCCAGATGTGCAGATTAATCACGTGTAGGTGGCAGACCATGGAAAAACAAAAGCTTTAGAGCTAATAAAAAAATATGTACAACCCATCCATTTCTCACAGACGTAAAATTCACAAAAGAAAAAGCAAGATCAGCAGTGTGCACAATTTTTTGATCATCTAAAGAAGCTATATATTAACATACCGTTTGTGGAGGCCTTCACTCAAATGCCCAACTACGCCAAGTATATGAAACAACTGCTTGCAAATAAAAAAAAAATTGACAGATAATACAGTAAAACTTACAGAAAAAGTATGTGCTATAGTAGAGAAGCAACTAGCAGACAAAAAAAATGATCTAGGCAGCTTCACAATTCCAATTATCATCTGTAATCTCGTGATCGACAAGACATTGTACGATCTTAGTGCAAGTATCAATTTAATGTCTCTTTCTATTTTTAGGCAATCAGGACTTTGTGATGTTAAATGTGCAAAGTTTACTATTCAGTTGGCCGACCGATCTATTAAAAAGCCTTGTAGGATGGTGGAAGAAGTGGTGGTGAGATTGGAGAAGTTCTTATTTCCCATTGATTTCGTTGTTCTTGATATGCCTAAGGATGTAGAGATTTCTATTATCTTGGGACGGCCCTTCTTAGCTACTTCGGATGTTCTCATTGATGTTTAACGAGGTGTATTGACATTGAGAATTCATAATGAAATGTAGCTATTTCATATGTTGGGTAAAAACAAGACACCACCATCTCCTCCTTATTGGATATGATATCAAGTTGAGACCTTGAAGAAATTCAAGAAAAGCTTTTTTAAAAGGTTTTGGGAGACGAAGCCAATATTATATGTGAAAGACAATGGTAAGCAGATTGTTCAGATGCAAGAAATTGACATGGATGAACATGTGGTTGAAATTGAAGAAGACATCCATGATGCACATATTGCAGTTGTTAAATGGAAGAGGAAGAACATGAAGGACAAGAGACAGAACATGGAGAAAAAAATCAAGAGAATATTGGAGAGTGACACATTCAATGATCTCGAAATCCATTCTTCTTCTACTTAAGCAACCAGACAAAAAGTCAAGCTAATGACTATAAATAAGCACTTAATAAGAGGCAACCCATTCTTATAATATTTTCAATTAAGTTAGGTTAAATAATGCATTATACGTAATTTTAAGATTTGCATTCGTAAGTTAGGCACACATTTTTCATAGATTGTTGATTATACTTGTAGGTTCTCACCATGTCAACCACATGATACTCTACTTTGCAAGTCCATGATGGTATCTATGACATCGTCTCTCGACCATCAGTCCAATTACCACACCATGAGTCCACTTCAATCTATTTTAGCTGGTCCGTCTGATCATACCATACCGTCTTCTCCACATTTATCTCCGGAGAATACCTAATCTCTTTCTTTTTTTATTTGCTTATTTTTACTATTACATTGGGGACAATGCAATGTTTTAGTTTGGAGTGTAATAAGTATCAGGATACTTATTTGATTATTTTTTATTTGCTCACTATCTGGGTTTGTATAACTGCCATATTGATATAAAAAAAATTGAAAATTTTTTGAAAAACCCAAAAACATTGTCTAGTTATTGTTGAAAGTCTTGCTATTAATGATGGTAATATTTATTTGAAGTTGAGTACATTTTTAGTTAGAGTATTGAACAACATTTTAACTTGTATTTTTACTTGAATACTTATCCATGTTAGATTATATTAATGGAGCACATAGCCACTATTGACTTATCACTTATATAGAAACATGACTTGAGTGTATGAGGTTATGTGTTGATATTGTTGACCTAAGATTATTGTGAAAAATCCCATTCTCAAATCCTTAAACTAATAACCAAACTGCTTGAGAACAGTTTGGGGTGTTAAAGTTAGTACATGTGTTCGTAGAATTTTTATGGTTTGGATTTTTTAGGTCTCATCTTTGATTGAATATGTTATAATTAAAAAAAAATCTAAACTGGTCATTAATCCTGCTGAGAATCGAATATCGTGAAAAAAAAATAGAAAGAAAATTACATCTTGCACTTCTCTTATAGCATGTGTGACTCGAATAATTAAGTTTGTCAGGGTATCTTAAAAACTAGTACCTTATGGTTGTCTGACTTGGGAGTCACGACCCAAAGCTCACTACATGGGTCACATAGAAAGCTTACGGAAGAAAAGTTTTTCACACAAGATGTAGATATGAGAGTTAAGAAATCGCTCACCATCCTACTTCAAAGATACAAGTATCTAATTCTTATCACCTTGTTAAAAAGAATGAGCATTGTATTGATGAATAGGAACCAAAATTTGCTAAAACACCTCAGGAATATAGAGAAAAGTATTAAAAGTGTGATATTGTACGAGATGTGTAAGGAAAAAATAACTACAAAGAGTTCGGGATTATAAATATATCAACAACACAATATTGGTCATGGTCTAATATAAGTGTAAGTTCAATATTTGGCTAATCACACACTCACTAAATATCTAGCATCGGATAAGTAAAAATTTATTTGTGGTATTGTTTAACATCTTTCTAAAGTATTGCTTTATATTTGAACTTGAGGCATTTGATAAGAAATTTAACATTGAATTCATTTCTTGTAATTCTCTTAGCTTAGTTTAGATTTGTATTTTAGTTTTGTTTTTACTCGAGGACAAACAAATGTTTAGTTTGGAAGTGTTTTATAAGTGCATTTTGTGCACTTATTTGGACTTTAAAATTAAGCTTTTGTCTCATTATTTTATAGATTTCCATTTAATTTAGTGTATTTTTCTTTCTATTTCAGTTTTGGACTCGTTTATAAGCAAGTGAAAAAGAATGGATGAAAAGAACAACAAATTGAAAGATGTTTAAGAAGTACGAGAATCAAATTGCACTCAATTGAAACTTGAAGGACCACATTGCAGGTTATTGAAGATTTGAGAACTAAATAAGCCAAAATCCAAAGTTAGAAGACTAACTTGCAAAGAACAAAAAAAACTTAAGCTGGACGAACTCTTACTTTTTCCAAGCAGAAGCCATTTTTTTTTTTGCTTGGGCGATCGCTCATGACAAATTCAAATTTCTGCCCACTGATTTTTTTTTTCCCCTTTTTTAGCTTTACTCTAACTATGAAATCGTTTGGGTCACGATTTTTACAATCTTTTGGGACACTTAGAGATGGCTATAAATATGAGAGATTAAATAAAGTGGTGAATGATTGGGAGATTTCAAGAAGAGAAACAAGAATTGAAGATTGAATAATCATCCAAGCAAGATTGAACGAATAACAATGATTATTTATTGGAATTTCTTCTTATCCGAGTGATGGATTTTATTTTTTATTTTTATTTTCTTCCTCTTAGTATGTTTGGCTAGATTATTTTATGATAGGATTGCGATAAAAGTGGTATCATGAACATTTGCTTCTTTGAACATTATTTTAATATTCAAGCATGTTTTTAATTTTGAACAAGTGATATTAATTTCTTTTCATCTACAATTATATACTTAATGATTGCATAATTTTTGTGACTTTTTTTTACCATCGAGAGATTGAAAATAAGTTAAACATATTATTAATTGTCGTAGAATCTGATAGATGATAGAGATATACTACTATACTTTACGTGATCTTTAAGTATTCACAAACTCTAATGCATTCTTGTATGTTCGCATCCGTCATAGAGATATAGTCGAATCACATTATATGTATGTTTAATTCTACTCGAGAGAGATTGTTAAATCGTGTTATCAAATTCAATGGTTCGAGTTAAAGAGGATTGTTATAAGTGGATTCGGAATTCTAACACACTTTTCTTTATTAAATTTATATCACATTCGCATTCATCTCAACTTTGTATTAATTTTAGTTAAGTTAGGTTTTGCATTGATTAGCTAGTAACTAATTTGATAATTGCGTCCTAAACAAAAATCCATTGAATTTTATAGTTTCGATTAAGGTTAAGTTAATTCAAAATTAGACTAACACAATCTCTGTGGGTACGATACTTGAATTCTAAAATTTAGTTTATTACTTGTTCGATATGTACACTTGCAGAATAATAATTGCCAACACTAACCTGAAATATGTCAACTTAACAAATTAGGCATGCATGCAAGAATGCCAAACATGTGGAAATTATGGTATGCACACACGTGCACCGATTTGTTTCCTAGTCCTGCATGATAACTAGTTGATTATCAATCATAAGACTCCTGACATATTATCACAATCATAGAACTTTTCACCACATCCAAGCTACATAAGCTACTAGCATAATCAGAAGCATTTGTAGTCACGTAAAAAATTCTAAAGAACAAATTAAACATCAATAATTCAACATTGTTCGAAAACTCATCCATATGGAAGCAATCAACACCGTTCTAATGTCCACGGTGGGCATTGTTATAATGCCCACCGGGACACTTGTCCTACACTCATTGGATGAGTGTAGATTACACTCATCCAATGAGTGTAGGACAAGTGTCCCGGTGGGCATTATAACAATGTCCATCGTGGGCATTAGAACAAAACCGTGGAAGCAATATACTTCATGTAATTCATAACATATGCTTGAACATTATAAACATTGCTATAACATGATATAAAACAGAAACTACAAGCTCAAAATCTAAGGATAGACATGAAAAGAAAACACATATAGACCCTCGATATACCATTCGAATGGTAGAAGCATGTACAATTATAACAAAACTTCTCCTACAAAAAAATTAGATAATTGGTTTACTTCAGATAGGTTTCTTTTATGACATAACTTGCACTCAATTCTCATTCATTCCACATCATTCTCTGCCTCTTCTCCGATGGTTAAACCCCTTGATTGAGAGTAAGCTTTCCACATACTCGTGAGCCCCAAGCAGCGAACATTTATCTTTGTAAGTTCCTATTTCTTTGTTTCTGTGGTTTCGAGGTCTTAAAAGATCATTTTTCCATGTCTTTTGAGTAAAAAGTTTCCATTTGTAATGCTCGTGAAACACATAAACTCAACATCCAGTTGAAATGTGCATTAATTATTCCAAGGTTCCTTCCCAATACTAATATTTTCCAACGTCCATACTTGATATATGTTAGACAAAATACAATTGTAAATAAAAATTTACAACTAAATTTAGAAACTCGTAACCAATTAGGCTGAGGCGCAGGTATCTCGCTCTCTTTAATGAGATTCAAGCCTTCTATGATGTTGGAAATCCTCAATCACCGGTGCAACATCTATTTTCTTAACTTGTCCCCTCTAGGATACAACAGTCCAACTGGAACGTTTAGTTCAACTTTTTTTGCACTAGAAGATGAACTCAAAACTCCACTATAAGAATATGTTTCTTATGCAAATATATATTAACTTTTAAGGAAAAAAGATATAAAATTGTATATGCTATCTTGTGTAAAGTTAGAGAGAAAAAAAAATGGTATTTATAGATGTTATGAAGACAATAAGATTTAATAAGAAATTAAATCACATCAACTCATTTCTATAACTCGTGACACATGATCTTCCACAATAACAACCCATATAAATTCATGACTCATGATTTTCTACAATAACAATCCACATAATTCACCATAATCATGTTATGAAACTTCTAACATTTCATCTTCCAACAATAAAATTATATTTAAAATATAAAATACTACAACATTCTCCCACTCATTTTATTATTTGAAAATAAGTCAAAATATATTCGCAAAAAGATAGATAATTATGGATCATGATAGGTGTGACTTTGCATTGAACATCCACTAGGGAAACATCAATCTCTACTCCATAGTTAGATAAAAATCATAGCTCACACATAATAATCCAAGTGTTGATATGAGCTTTAATGACTAGCCCATTTCTGCCTTGTGATGATCCTAGTTTTTCATGAGTGTTTTTTGAGAAATGCCCAAATCCTTATAGAGAGCCGCTCCACTCTCACACTTACATAGGTAAAATATATCAAGAGTGCTCTTGTAAATATTGTTCTCCACTTATACGAGATACAAACTTTATTAAGAGTTTTATTTCTTTTAGAAAACTCAACCCTTCAAACATTACAGGATTAATGTAGTAACACCATAGCAATGAAAAAAAATTGTGCATTTTTTTACGACCACCTTATAATTCGTTTGTCCCATTGAACCTAGTTACATGATCTCTGGTCTTTAGGTTGGATATTCTTATATATGGCTCATGATAATATGGACTTAAGCCCCATTTCCTTCAAAGTATTCTAGACCTTCTTTCTTGTCAAGGCCTTAGTAAATGGGTCTACAAGATTATCACAAGATTTAACATAATTCACGTAAATTATGCCACTACTTAAATAAGATTTCATAGTACTGTGTTTTCTTCTTATAAGTCTGGATTTACCATTATAATACTCGGTCGTTAACTCTATCAAGGGCAATAGTGCTATAACAATGAATCAATATAAAAGGTATTGATTTTTTCCACATTGAGATCTCATATAATGAATCTTTTAACCAATTTGCTTCTTCAGAAGCTAAAGCAATAAGCTCAACTTCCATAGTGGAATTAGCAATAATAGTTTGTTTTTTAGATTTCTAAAAAATTATACTACCTCCTAATTTAAAAATATATCAAGTGGTAAATAAAAAATCACATGACAATGTATTTCAATTTGCATCAGAAAAACCTTCAATAAATGATTTTTTTTTTATAAAATAAGTCATAGTTTATTGAACCAGTTAAATATTTCATTACACGGTCCATAGCATACCAATGTTCTCTACCTGGCCAACCTGTAAACCTGCTGAGTACCCATACTACAAATACAATGTCAGGTTTCGTACAATTAGTAGCATATCGCAAGTTACCAATCATGCTGGCATATTCCTTTTAATTTATGACATCATTTTCACTTTCAACATGAAATAGATTAATACTAGAATCAAAATGACTAGAAACATGCTTGCAATCAACATAGTTATATTTTTTTTCAAAATTTTCTCAATATAATTCGATTGATCAAGAAAGATTTCATTACATGTTTTATTAATTCGCATGCCTAAAATAAAATTAGCCTCTCCCAGATCTTTCATGTCAAAATAGCTCTTAAGCATATTTTTCGTCTCATTGATTACAAAAATATTAGAGCCAAAAATCAACAAATCATCCACATAGAGACTAATAATGACATGTGAATTTTCCATGATTGATAATATATGTACTTATCATACTCATTTACTTTATACCCGTTTTCAATCATGTAGGAATCAAACTTTTCATGCTACTATTTTAGAGCTTGCTTTAAGCGATAAATGGATTTAGACAACTTACACACTTTGATATCTTCACCAGGTTATATAAAACCTCTAGGTTGGTCCATATATATTTCTTAATCTAGTTCATCATTTAAAAAAGCTGTTTTTATATCCATTTGATGAATAATAAAATCATGAATTACAACAAATGCAATAAGCAATCTAATGGATATCACTCTAGTAACCGGAAGAAAAGTATCAAAAAGTCTACATCAGTTTTTTGTTTAAACCCCTTTGAAAAGAATCTTTCTTTATACTTGTCTATACTTCCATCCGGTTTTAAATTTTTTTTACGACCCATTTATACTCTATGGTTTTACAACCTGGTGGTAAACTAATATTCAAGTTTTATTAAAAAGTAGTGATTCCATCTCATCATTTACAGTATATTTCCAAAATATAGTATCAGGTAATGATAAAACTTCTTGTAAAGAATTTAGATTTTCTTGAACAATATAAACAATTTATTCAAGACCATAATGTTTCTCAAACTCAGTTCTTTTACTTCTTATGAGTTTATTTTGATAATTTTCTTGACTTTGTAAAATAGGAATAGAAGAGTTTCAAAATATTTTGTTCAAATTCTTTACTACCACTATTTTTTGATTTAAAAAAAAAAATTCTTCATGAAAAATAGCACCATCTGACTCAAAAATTACATTATTTTCAATGTCAAAAAATCTATAGGCTATACTATTTACCGCATATCCAAGAAAATCACAAGTGGTAGCTCTTGCTCCCATTTTAGATCTTTTAGGATACGTTAACCTCACAAATCCTAAACAACTCCATGCCCTTAGATATCTCAAATTTGGCTTATGCCTACTTCCACACCTTAAAAGGTGTAATTTTTGTCTTTTTATGTAGCACTCTATTTAACACATAACAAGTAGTCAAAACTGCTCCCCCCAAAGATTTGAGGGAGCATTCGAATCTAATAGTATAGCATTTGTAAGATCAATTAAAGTTTTTTTTTTCTTTCAGCTACACCATTAGAAGCAGGTGAATATGGTTGAGTAGTTTCATGTATTATTATTCCAAAGGATTGAACATAAATATTCAATCCAAAAGATTCATATTCTCGACCTCTATCACATCGAATTCTTTTAATTTTTCTACCGAATTTGTTTTCAACTTTAAGGAGGAATATTTTTAAAAAATCAAAAGCATCACTTTTTTTTCAATAAATAAACATAAGTATATTTCGAACAATCATCAATAAAAGTAATAAAATATCTATTTCCAGTTAAAATTATTTCAAATTCACATAAATTTGTGTGAATTAACTCCAATAAATTGATATTTCTTTCGACACTTTTATGATGTCTTTTTGTAATCTTCACTTTACTAAAAAATTCACATTTTTCAAAATCTTTTTTCATGTTAAGAATTAATCCCAAACTACTCATGACTCCCACATATTTATTATTAATATGACATAAACGAAAATGCCAAAAATTCAACGAAGAGAACATATAAACATAACTAGAAGCATTATTATTAACATTCTCAATATTGAGTTTAAACATTCCATCACAAGCATAACATTTGCCTACAAAAATACCCTTCTTTGTTATCACATATTAATGATATTCCATAGTTTGTTTAAAACCAACCTTGTTCAAAAGATAACTTAACATCAAATTCTTTCTCATCGAAGGCGTACAAAATGCGTCTTTCAATGTTAAAACTCTTCCAGTAGTGAATTTAATATCAACCTCACCCGTTCCAAGAACTTGAGTAGTGTGACATGATAGTTTTGGACTCTTTAAAAGAAGTGTAAATTTTGATCAAATCTATATCATAGCAAACATGTCTATTTGTACCAGAATTTTTCCACCATCCTTCAACACTTTGAATCATATTGATATCTGATAAGTGCATTTTGTGCACTTATTCGGGCCTTTAAACTAAGTTTTTATCCCATCATATTATTGATTTTATACTAAATTTATTGTATTATTATTCCTATTTCAGTTTTGGACCTGTTTATAAATAATTGGAGAAGAATGGACCGAAAGAGCAACAATTTAGTGAAATCGAAGAGTAAATAAGGAAGAAGATAAAATCAATAAGTTAATGTGTGTTGGAGTGACAATGAAGAATTGAAACAAATGATCAAACACTTGAAAGTCAAAGAACCGAATTGAGAAACCGAAGTATGTGGGAAAATTCATGTACAAACTTTGGTATTAAAATATTCACAAGGAAATGATATACCATTGGAAAGATAATTGAATTACAAGTTCACCACTTTTTACGGATCTCAATTTGGAGTTTCCTACAAGAAGTTATGACCGTTTGAAAAATAGCCGCCCAGTGTTATTTCTGGCCGCGGGAATTTTTGTTTTCTTTTGTGTTCGACTCCAATTATGAAACCTTTTTGGACGCGATTTTTATGATTTTTTGAGATATTTTTGGATACAATTAAGGAGCTATAAATATGAGCTATTAACTCATAACAAGAGAGCCGGATTAGAGTCGTTTTTGGTGGAATTTTGGGGGAGAAAAACGGGAGATGGAAACAAGAAATAAAGATCAAGATTTCTTCTCTTTCAAGTTTCTTTATATCCGAGTGATGAATTCCATATTTTATTTTTATATTTATTTTATTCTTCTTAGTATGTTAGACTAATTTTTTTTAGTATTAGGATCATGATGAAGTTTGTATTATGATCCTTTAAATTCTTTGAACCTAGTTTTTTCTATATTTAAGCACGTTTTTAATTCTGAATAATTGATATTGATTTCTCTTCATCATAATTATGTGCACAATAGTTATATGATTCTTGTGGCTTGTTTTACCTTCGAGAGATTGAAAATAGGTTATACATAGTATCAATTATCGTAGAGTCCGATATGGGATAGAGATATACCGCTATGCTTTACGTGATTTTTAAGTATTCACAAATTCTAATGCATTCTTGTATGTTCCCATCCTTCATAGAGATATAGTCGGGTCACATATAAGAATATATTTAATTCTACTCGAGAGAGATTGTTAAACAAATTAGGAATATTGATCTTCATAATTAAATCATGTTATCAAATTCAACTGTTCGGGTTAAAGGAAATTGGTATAAGTGGATTCGGGATCCTAGTACGCTTTTCTTTTCTTTTCTAATTTTAAAGTAATTATTTTCTAATCTAATCTTTTAATTATTTGAATTATAATTATTTACCTGTTCTTAATTTATTTTTTAATTAGTTTTTAATCACCAAACATTCAAAAGTTTATTCGATTCGGTTAAGGTTAATTTAATTGAAATTCAATTATCTAAATCTCTGTAGGTACGATACTTGGACTCATAATCTACTTTATTACTTGTGCGATCCGTACACTTGCGGAATATTATTAAATACATAAAATCGCTGACAATATCAATTATCATAGCCACAAATGGCTCCTCGGTAATGTTAACCCGATGCACAGGTTCACGTTTCCAGTATCTATAATTCGAGCAATATGCCTATTTTTACAACATGCAAAACAAGTCTTATCCTGTTGATTTTGAAAAGGGTATGATTGGTTCTTACTTTACTAGCTTGAATTTCTCTTATCATGTTGGTGAGATTTTTTCATGTTCTTTTTTATATGCTTCAACAAATTATTTTTGAAATTCTGATTAGTAGGCAAATTTTCATTTGTAAAAATTAAATTTACCATGGTGGAATGTCCATTGCTTTTTTGAATAAGTGCATCTTGTCCTCTGGCCTCTTCCTCCACGCGAACGGGTGTGATCAACATTTTTATTAACATGTCATTTTGCTTGTGTCGCATATTTTTTCGAAATTCTCTCCACGATGGTGGAAGTCTGTCAATTAGGCCAGCAACACCTAGATTGTCACCAATCTTGATCCCTTCATATATGATTTCAACAATCATTTGAAAATCTTGTGCTTACTCTACCACATATTTTCCATCTACTATTTGATAACGAAAAAATTGACTTGCTGCATATTTTTTTTTACGCCCGCTTCTTCAGTATCAATTTTACTCTACAAAGCTTTCCATATTTTCTTGGCAGAGTGAAAATAGTATCATAATAATCATAGAAATGATCAGCAATACAATTTGAAAGATAGTAACGACAATTACATTAATCTTTTCGGTATTTTTCGACATTTTCTCCATGTATAAGATATTCACCATTGCTCATGCTTTCAGAACTTATTTTTTTTAGGATTTTTCTGGTGAGGACATAGGCTACCTTGAGAAGAGTGAGTTAAAAGCGAACTTTACCCTTCCACCTTTTAAAGTTTGTTCATTTGAAGCGAAATGGCTTGTTGAGATCTCCAACATTCTCGTTTGGCTTTTCAATAATTTGCTCCATTTGATTCTCATTAAAATTGATGGACAAAATACAATTGTAAATAAAAATTTATAACTAAATTTAGAAGCAAACTCGTAATCAATTAGGCTGAGGCGCGGGTATCTTCATTTCTTTAAGGAGATTCAAGCATTCTACGGTGTTAAAAATTCTCAATCACCGGTGCAACATCTATCTTCTTGACTTGTACCCTCCAGAATACAACAATCCAAGTGAAACAACGTTATTTAGTTCAACATTTTTTGCACTAGAAGTTGAACTCAAAACTTCACTATAAGAACATATTTCTTATGGCAAATATATATTAACTTTTTAGAGAAAAATATATAAAATTGCATATGCTATCCTGTGTAAAATTAAAGAGAAAAGAATGGTATTTATAAATATTAGGAAGACAAAAAGATTTAATAAGAAATTAAATCCTATAAACTTATTTCTATAACAAATGACTGGTTATTTTCCACAATAAAAATTCACATAAACTCATGACTCATAATCTTCCACAATAAATACCACATAATTAACCATAATCATGTCATGAAATTTCCAACATTTCATCTTCCAACAACAAAATTACTTTTAAAATATAAAATGTTACAGCAATATATTTTTCCTTGCTCTTGAACTAGGGATGGCAAAAATATCTAATTTGCCCCGAACTTTATGGATACTCGATTCGAATGAAGCGGTAAATTCCCGATCCGCGGATTAGCGGGGCGGATTGGATCACACAAATCGGATCATGTGCGATCCGATTTGATTCGCTCAGTTTGAAAAATAAATAGGATTAAATAATAAATAGATGAAAGGCCTGGAGCTTAAATTACAATTTAGAGGTGACTGGACTTAGCTAAAAAAAATGGATCAGTATACAGATCATGACTCTGATCTGCCCCAAAAAATGACAAATCAATCCGCAAATTTAGACCTCCTACAATTATTGCAGGTCAAATGCAGATCAGGCCGATCTGCCCCATTGACATCACTATCTGGAACTCATGTTGCTAAAGCAAAATTCATACAAAAAAATACCATCCTCATGCCCTTGTAAAACTTTAGGCATTAGAAATAGTTTCAGAACCTCGATACTCATGTTAACTGAAGGAACTAGAGTCTTGCTGTTAGGTTTAACCCATCCTGGACAACCCAATGAGCAAATCTAGATGTGTCAATCCGGATCAGATGGGTCGGGTTGGCCTGCCTCTGATGAAGTTCGGTGACAGCTCGCATTAAAAAAAGTCCACACCATAGCGGGTTGCGGGTCGGGTCAACTCAGTTCAAAAAAATTGAACACTAGCCTGACCCACCTGTCGACCCATCCATGTTGAGCCCATGTAGGCCGCGGTTCGGCCCAGTTCAGCCCATATGAATAAAAAATTAATTTTTTTAATTTACTAAAAAAATTTAGTTACTTATTATAATTATAAAAATGTTTACATATATAGAAAAAAATGTGTTAAATTACTAAATAAAAAATAAATAACAAAGATAAATTCACATTTTTTTTTAAATATCATTTCAAATATGAAAGTTTGAATTTTCTGTCTTTTCTTTTTTTAAAAAAATAAAAAATAAAAACAGGCAAGCGGTTAAAGGCCGAACCACCCGGGCCGTGAATAGCCCACCCGATTCACGGGTCGGCCCGCGGTTTGACCTCCTTAGTCTATGAACGGCCTACGGTTCGGCCTTATCAACCCGTGAATGGCCCGCTCAGTTCACAGGCCAGCCCGCAGTTCTGAGTCGAGACGGGTGGGCCGATATGAGTTCAACCGGCCCGCTCGTCACCTTTAAGCAAATCCCTCCAAGGTTCTAAATTGGCCGACCACACCTCAGCCCACTTTTTGATTTATCCATTTCACGATTAAATTTAAAACCAATCCTTAATACCTTGTAATCATTAGCAATGAGATCCCAACCAAACGTTATGGAAAGATGGGCAATGATCTAATGCCCACATGTGGGCAAAATAAGGTGCCCACATGTTGATGTGGCAGCATGTGGGCACTTGATGATAAAGTGCACTTTATCATCAAGTGCCCACATGCTGCCACATCAACATGTGGGCACCTTATTTTGCCCACATGTGGGCATTAGATCACCTCCCATGGAAAGATTAGGACAATTTCTATTTCTACTGAACAGGTTGGTAGAAAGGTTCCATAGCCAGATCAAATTATCTGCACGCTCGCTTATACAGAGTAAACCATTGACTGGGCCCACACAAACTATTCTTGGGCTGAAAGTGCAGGCCTGATTTAACCAAGATTGAGGTTTTTCATTGAGGTAAAGATAACGGGGTCGAAGAGCTTGAGTTGGATTCAGGATCGGTTTTCATGAACAAGAATGGAGTGCCTTGAGGGGTTGGAAAATGGAGTGGTTAAGGTGCAAATAGATGAACAAAGGGAATGAGATTAAGGTGAGCCAATAGGCAAATGCACACTTGAATCGGAAAAGGGTTTTGACAGGAAGTGTTGATAGGATATCCACTATAACACCTTCCAGCAGGCAGGAATTCTGCATTTTTTTGTTTGAGAGCCATTTTTCAGTCTACAGTACAGTTGGATCTTTTTATGGTAGAAAGTTGATTCCGATTGCAAATGAGTTCTTCAACTCAAGGTGTGTTTGATTGGTCTGCATGGAAAATGGTGGAAAATGAAAATATTTTTCATTTAAAGTGGAAAATAAAATCTACTAAATATGTGAGAAAATATTTTACAAGAAAGTGGGAAAAAAAATGTGATTTTAAGTGATTGTACATTGAAAATCAATTTTCTTTTCCATGTGCAATCAAACAACCAAAGGTAGGAAAAAAATCCATGGATGTAACAACATTTTCCATAGATGTGACATTTTTCATGGAAAATGTGCCAATCAAACACACATTTATAAAAAGGTTGAACCCCAACCTTGAGGGCCTCCACCAACCTTGCCCTAGGCCTTTGGTGGAAGAGGTAAATCGCAGGATGTGCCTCCCACGAGTCAGGGTGGAGAGCTTATGGATAGGCCTTGACTATTAACCATTTGGTAACTCTGGCTTGCGACAGGGCACAAATCCAATATTTCAGGATTCTAACCCTGCACCCCGCCGCGCTGAGTCCTATCCGCCCTCCCATTTGCCACTGGGAGATATGCCATGGGGGCATCAAACACACCTTTATAGCTTCTAGGACAGGCCGTTTAAAGAGTTACTACAAGGTCGTCGACGAAGGTCATTGAGAGGGAAAATCTGGTGGTTAAAATGGGATGGGCTGGGAAAGTAGAAAACTGTGTCCAAGTTGGGAAAGGTAAAACAAAATTGTGCTAACATAAACTTCTAATTCCACAGTTCCACTTTTTCTGAATTCAATCAAAATTTGATTTTGTTATTAGAACCAAGAACCGGATTAGAATAGTGTGGCTTTCATTTTTTAAACTCAGAATCCAATCGAGTTTAACTAGAATCGAACCTAACCAAATGGTTCGATTCAGTTCTAGACCGGGTTAGATGGTTCTCAATAAAATGCCCAAAATCCCAACTTCTTGTTCACTTTTTTTTTAAGAGCGGTGAGGTAAAAATAAAAAAATTATGTTCAAAGAGTCTCTTCGTACTTTCTCTTGCACCCATGCTTCACACAATTTGTTGAATTAAATAGATATTCCTTCAATATGGGTGAAAAGATTGTCTTGACCTGACACGAGGGTTAAAAAAGTTTTCGTATTCGAATATTGAATTGATACGATCCACTTTCAAAGGTTGGCCACACCATAGCACCGTCTTTAGAAATCTATATTGTCGCTCTAGCAGGACATATATTTGACTTTGTATTTGTTTGGTGTAGATAAAAATTAAATTTTAAAAAGATTTTGATAAAAGTTATGAAATGCAAGATAAAAAAATTGATAAAAATTGTGATTTATATATAATATGTAGTTAAAAATGAGTTTGACAAAATTAATTTTAGAAAATAGGAGCAAACCTGTGTCTTTATGTGAGTATTTCCATATAGGGAAATTGGCGCAAATGGTCCTTAACGTATTCCTCTAATGCACAAATGGTCCATAACCTTTCATTTTTGGCAGAATGACACCGAATCTATCTATTTAGGTGCGCAGTTAGTCTTTTTGGACAACATTTGTTAAAAATCTCATTTAATTTCGCGAGTGAGTTAAAATCTCTTTTTATTTGTCTTTATTAGAGAGGTAAAATCGTCACTTTATTTGAGGGGTTAAAGAGGAGCTGACGGTCAAATCTCCTTTTATTCTTGAATTAGTTGTCTTTAATAAGTCAATTTTTGAAATAAGTAGAAAAGGAAAACTAAAATTTGGCAAATTGGGCCATACCTCTGCACTAAACCCTCCATATATTTCTTAGCTCATATTTTCTTGTTCTCTTCACACCTTATTTCACTTGACATATACAATAAGAAATTTGATATCTATATTCAGCTTGAGTTTCATTTTTCCTTCATTCCTATAAAATCCCGATTTTCCATATATCTTGTTTAAAACTAATATATTCATTCAGATTCATTTTCATTTTCATTTTCGTTTCGGGGGTTTTCAATTTTTTGATTCTTTTTTGGTTGGTATTTTCTTGAAACATGAAGAAAATGGATGAAGTGAAAGATAAAATGAAGGGGTTAATGAAGAAAGTCGACAAGCCATTTTCATCATCTTCTTCAGACAAATTCAAGGGCCTGCAACTGTTTGAAAATGAGTTTACAGAATTGGATGAGTTCAAGAAGTTGGTGAACGTGTCTCTTTACACTAATAAGCTCACCGGTTAGTTGTCGGAGAAGCTCGACTCATGGGCCGATTTCGATTATATAGATGTCTTCGATAACTATCTCACCGATTCGATACCACCAAAAATGTGCAAGAGAAGGACCATGGAGAAACTCTTGATACTGCAGAAAAATTTCACAAGCCAAATTCCATACGCATACGCAAATTGCACGACGCTAACACGGTCAAGAACTCACTTTCTAGTCCGGTTTCCTGTGGCATATGAGGCTGTCTTATCTAGATGATGAAAGAAAGAAAGAAAGTGCGGAGTAACAATTTTACCCCCTATAATAAAGACAAAGAAAAAGAGATTTTAACCCACTCGCGAAACTAACAGAGATTTTTAACGAAATCTGTCTAAAAGAATCAATTGCGCATCTAAATAGATAGATTCATGACCATTCCGCCAAAATTGAAAGATTAAAAACCATTTGCGCACTAAAAACATACATTAGGGACCATTTGCGCCAATTTCCCTTCCATATATTTGCCTCCCTTCTCCCTTCTCTTGTGAGCTAACAAAATCATTAATTTACAGGAAAGTCCACAAAATTCTCATATTTCAAACAGAAGCCCCACAATTCCATCTGCTACAAACCCTAGAGAGAGGGGGAATGGAGAAAGAAGCGGAGCAGTCGAACTCGAAGGCATCGAAAAAGAGGGTGGTGGTGGAGTCATTGGGATGGATAACGGAATCCTCCATTTTGCCCAGAAAGCGTCGACTCATCGAGGGCGTCGGGCCATCCTCCATCCTCGAGCTGAAGGCCCAACTCTATAAGTCACAAGATGAATCCAAGCGCCAATCCAAGGAGCCCATCCACTCCACAGATCATCAGTACGGCCACCATCTTGAGGTCCACCGCGCCAAGAAGAAGATCTCCGCTCACGATCCCTTCTCGCATAAGAACTCCGGTGTAGATGCCCGTGCATCCAAGTACGTAACATTACCTTTTTATCCATGTTAATTCGGATCTTACTGCAATGAATATTGATTGTTTGATTGGAATTTACTGAGTATGTGTATGGAGGGAATTATGTGCTATATGGGTTATGTAAGATTGCATGCTAGGGTTCTAGGGTTTCAAGTTCGTGAGTGAAAAAGTAAAAAGAATTGAAGCAAATAGTGGCGCTAATCAACATGTGGCATATCAACACCTGAAGGATATTAAAAATCTGGACAATCGAGGTTTTGATGTTTAATAATGAAACACAAACATTCTTTGGTTAAATGTTGTGTTTTACTTGCGCATCCAGGAAAAGGAGGAGGAGAAAGAGTGCACATAATTTACTTTCTGTTGGTTAATACTTCAATTGGATGGCTGGCGCTGAAATTAGATGAATAATAGCTATTTGGTCTATGTCAGGGACAAGCTCGAGCTAAAAGCTGTCAATGACGGGTCAGCAAGTTATGCAGCTTTAGAGAGAAAAGCAGAGTTATACAATAAGCTGGTGAGGGGAGAGCTTTCCGACGAGGAAGACAGTGAGAAATACTGCGTTGATTTTTTCCGGAAGGGTATTGAGCACGATGAGCCTCAATTGCCTCAAGGGCATGATACTGATGCACATGAAGCACGAGATGAGGCTGGTGACTATGATGATACTCTGCCTAATATGAAAGCCACAGGGCTTGGCCAGGCAGCTGCTACAGTAGACAGGAGTGAACATAAGCGTTTTGTGATGTAAGTTCTCTTCCCCCGGTATTTTATGTGCTGTGTATTGCATGAATTTGCTGAGTTTTTTTTCATTTCCTTTTTTTCCCCTTCATTCTTTCATCGAGGTTAAGCAAAGCAAGAATTAGGCTCGTCGCAAATTCACAGCATTTGATTATGCATACTTTAACATCCCGGACAGATTCTTCAACTCTTAGTCGTATAGTATGTAATTTATAACATTTGATTATGAATACTTAACACCTGGACAGATTCTTCAACTCTTTGTAGTATAGAACCCCCTCCGTCCCACAAAGATAGGCTCGTTTCTTTTTTCACAAAAATTAAGAAATCTCATTTAATTTAATTGAAATTATAAATTTTTCACACACTTTTCATATTATGCCCCCATTTAATATTAATCATTCATGAATCTAATAAATTTAAATGCTCATTAAGTTACAATTGGAATGCAAATGATATTGAATTGCATTACAATGAAACAATGATGAAATCAATTCTTGACTTTGTTATTGGGGGATGAGTGTTTCTAGGCAAGGTGAAATTTATTGAATGCCTACTTAAGTAAATATGTGAATAAATTTATGTAATTTTCCATTATAATTGGAATATATAAAGTTATATGGGTTGATAACAATGTAAATTAAATAAAGGTATATTAGGAAAAAAAAAAATTTAATACACTCTTTATAAAGTAAGTGGCCTATAATTTGGGACAGATAAATAAGGTAAACGAGCCCATCTTTGTGGGATGGAGGGAATATGTAATTTATATTATATGGAGATGTTTTTCCCAGGGATAACCTGTGCATATTATGCCTCATTGGACAATGAATCCAAACGCCTTCTTCCACTTATTTTACGAATTTCCTTCTAGTATTGATTATTAGAGATGACTCCGAAGAGAGTGGAGTGGAAAAGGAAGGCCCATATAGCCAAACCAGATAAGAAGTAATGTCGATTTGATAAGTTGTGTTGAAGACTATAAGCTTTATAGTTTGTACCACTGCATGTTATTCCCTGGAATTATCCCCCAACGTACGGGTGACCTACAATCTAGGCAAAACAATAAATCATATTTACAGTAGGCATAATGTCTATGTTATATTCTTACCCAATGGTGAAGGTGTTGACATGCATGTACCAATGGGGGTGTGTATTCTTTTTCTTCCTTGTGCTGTTCAATTATATGAAAGGTAAAAGAAGGAAAACATTAAGATCGGATCGAAGAATCACTGTCTGCTGATGCCAGATTTTCCTTGGAAAAAACATTTGCTTAACATCATATATCTCTGTATTATCCCTCAATTCTGATTTCAATATTAGTTTAAACCAGGATTATTATGTGAATTCTAACGCAAATAGTACTTTTGAGTTCAAGCAAAATTAAGCTTTCGATGAGCAAAAATGTAAAGTGTGTGCAGATGCCTTTTTAGCTATGTTTTGAGCTTTATTTTTCGGAAACAAAATTTATCCGATTCGTCTCCTTTCACAGGGAAGTTCATGAAGAAGTAAATCAAGCAAGGGAAAACGTCTCTCAACTCAAGATACGCAGACAAGAGCAGATTGCTGCTCGTCGAGAGAAATTAAAGCAGGCCTACCTCCGCAAGCAGCTTGAGAAATTGAAAGCATCGAAAACAGAGCAAACCTAGTGCAGTGTGAATATCTTTGTCCTTTTTCAAAATTTTATTATAAGAATAGCATTAGTTTTACCAGCATATGCGTCTGAAATGTCCTTGCCTCCCATACTAGTACCTTCACTTCGACGGTAATTTAGTCACGAAGTTTTGGTCTATTTGAATTCACTTCATAACACTCGAATTATTATCATCAATGTAAGTGTTCTTGTAATACTTTTCTGCAGAAAGTCGGGGGTGTGATGATCACAATGGAACCTTTGGCGATTGAAAGACTCTATTGCCATGTTTGGTATGAAAGATTGGATATTATTAAAGAAGAAAAAGAAGTTACAGTCTTATATATTATACTTTCTAATTTTATCTAGTGCGGCTAAATATTCACTATCTCAATAACTTGTGCAACACGACATGTAAAAATTTAAAGAAAAAGTGTATAGTCTACTGCATATTTCGCAGCCAGAAATCGGAATTAAGTTATTATTGGTTAAGATTGGTACGATATTATCTTGTTTTTTTTTTTTTCTTAATTTAAGAAATTATGCCGATGGTCTTAGAGTTGGAATAATGCTGATTATATACCATGGAAGTGATCACGGAAGGCTTATCATTCGCCAATCAATGGCCACACAACCTCAACCATTAATTGCAGGCAGAAAACAGTTGGCTTTTTAAGCACTATAAATTTACTGATTTGGATATCATTATTATAAAGATAGGCAATTGTTTAGCAAGTTTTCAAGGCAAATTATTGTGTCAGTCCAATTTAATTGCTAGTTCTAATCATGAATATAAGTTTTATTTTATGGAGAAGGTGGTCTTCATGTGTTGTGGGGTTATTTGATCCTCTTCTGTAACAGTGAGATCTATATCTTCATGTATGATGCCCTCGCATCATATCTTTGCAAGACTTGGTTTCGGGCAGTTCCGGTGCCTCCCAGCCTACTAAAGGCGTTGGAGGACCTAGAAGTTCTCCGCTCTCGTTCACATTGGGAGTGTATTCCTTCCATACGTTGAAGGTTGGTAGGTGGGTTAATGACTTGGTGTAAGGAGTGGAATGACCCAGAATGTTTTGCTACGATGTCTCCATCTCCAACTTTCTATTTCATCAACCTGGGGAGGAGGATTGTATATCCTTGCTACATGAAAAATGATAGTGAGTGGCTCGCCACAGGACATGGCTGTTTTTCTCAAATTCCATGTGCGGCGGTCCATCGTGGCTTTGATGCTACTTCTGCATATTTTCTTAGAGGGTCTTGATAGCAGTATTTTTTTTAGAAAGTCGCGTCATATTGATAGCCATCTGGCACAGTTTGCGTCAGGGGCACCTTTCTGTTGCATTTTCGATGACAGACCTTTCATTGATTGTTCACTTGTTCCCGCTGTTCTTTGTGCTTCATCCTTGGATTAACATAAATATTTTCCACATTTTTATTCATTTTGAAGTTTTCCAGGTTTTGGGATTTTTCCTTGCTTTAGCTCGTGGTTTTAGTATTTTTTTTTCCTCACAGATGACGCCACCAACAGATCATTGTCACCTCCATATTCACCTATATTTTACATGCACACTTTGACATTTTTAGCTTGCAAATGCAATCATTCCAAGGGGTAGTCTGACGACTCTTTGCACTCCGACAGTCAAATCAATTGCCGGATACTAAGAACAAGAATATAAATGAGTTCGGGAGAAACAAAATAAATAGAGATATGGGTAGGAGTTTGATTTTCATACATTTTTCTTTATCTTGTGTAGAGTATTTAAAAAGAAGATTAGGGTATGGGTAATTTTGAACCTTTTTGTACCTTTTGGATACATGTGACTTGATCATTGGAGAGATCATCGCCACAGACAGATTCTTGTTCGATTCTATTTCACCTTTCTAATGGTTTCTGTGCATGTGTGGTTAGCCAATCGCCACATGGCACAAATAATATTATGTTGTTCTTTTCTTTGCTGCAGAGAATGCAGAGTCATATGATTTGCACATCGTCAGCTCCTTTTTAAGCCAAAGGGAGAAATGAGGAAATGAATTCTTTTAAGTTAAGCAAGTTTGCTGCCAACTGGTTTGCCTTTAGATGAGAGAAAGTTAAGATTCACCCTTCTCTCTCTCTTCTAGTCAGGAGATTTCCTTGATGGCAAACCACTTTGACGAATCCTCTTTTGTTGGTGGAGAGAACATATAGCTTCGAAGATTTCAAAGTGAAATTGGTAAAGTATGCTGAGGTTCGTTGAAGTGTCGGAGTTGTTTGCGGTGAATATTGTGGGTCGTTGAAATGTCGGAGTTGTTCTTGGTGATATGATCACTCTATGACATGTGACCTTTTAGCCCACATATTCCACATGAAACGACACCCACATGGAACAAAACAGTAACAATTGTATTTATGTAGGGATAATGGCGCAAATGGTCCTAACTTTTGTCGGGTTCTGACGTTATATTTTTGGTACAGAAGTCTTTAATTTATGTGTTTTAGTACATAATTGATCCTCAATTGATGCAAAAAATAAATATGCCTTTAGTTTTAATTAGAAAAAATTACAATTAGATTCTTCATATTTGCAAAAGGTACAAATATGTCTGATACATTTATTAAATAAAATTTAATTTGACATATTAAATATATCACTATAGTCGTGTTAATTAAATTTTTTATTACCATCCGATTCTAATAAGACCCTTACGTCAACGAAAGCCCAAGTTGGCCTTCGTAAGGCCTTATAGGCCCAGCGAAGGCCTTCCAGATTTATAAAGATCCCACACACCCGACAAAGGATTCGGGGGTCCTGCAAGGACCTCGTAAACTCTCAGAAGGCCTCGGAGGCCCATCGAGCATCTTAGCATTCCTAAATCAGAGCATTGCGAAGCCCATAAAAAGCCTCGACTCTCAAGGCCGACCCATAGAACCTCGTCGGGCTTCGTATTTATTGTAACCAGCAGGCAGCATGATATTTTGGGATGACTAGAGAAGTAATTGAAGACAGATTGTGTTTGATTGACACACGGATCATCACAAGGAATCCAAATCCTAATCTCCTAAAGATTAGACAACGTGATGAATTCAAATAAGGATGGTAATATAGGAGATTGTCTTGACAGCCGATCATCCCTATCCCATAAGGAAGGATGATCCGATTAGATATCTAATTGATTGTTTCCTAAATCAATTAGAACTCTTGTGCTATAAATACAACGTCTCCAATTATTTTAAGGTACGCTCTTTTCATTCAATAATTTTATTCATAGACTTTGTTCAAATCTCTGCCTGCTTGTCCCTCCCATACCCAATTACTTTCACCCCCGTATATTATCTATATACCAGTAGTTGACTTGATCGTCGGAGTACCAACGATCGTCGAACCCTTTTTCATCAGAGATCTTGGTGTTTAACGATTGTCTGAGTGTACAGTTAACATACAAGTTAGTAGAGGAGTGACTAGAGATCTGTTGACATGTCAACAGTGCAGGTTCCGACGTCAACAGATTGGCGTCGTCTGTGGGAATTGGAAAATGTTACACAACCTATAACTTGTTGTAAAAACATGTTTTCTACCAGGAAGAGCATGGCAACCGAATACTCCATTGATGAAGAAATTGAATCCCACCACACTGACTTGCGGCACAAAAACGTTCAAGATCTCCAGAACGTAACCCACTGCAATAGGAGAAGACAACGACAGAAGCGGATGGTTGAACCAGAGAACCAGGACCTGAAGTTGGACAATGCCCAGATGAAAGCAGTGCTTGAACTGTTGGAGAATCAATCCCTCCGACATTTATCTAAACGAAGTCGTGCCCGGAGAAGACCTTCAAGGTCCGGCTCAATAGAAAGTCATCGATATCAGGATGACCCACTCGTTTCCAAAGACCGGAACCCTCGGAACACCGTCCTGAAGTCCTCGCAAGATGATATGAGGGAGAGACCTCTTCTGACGTTGAGAAACCAGCCAGCTCCTGTTGCCTACGTGTTTGATAGGTTGGAGGTAGGATCCTCCATACCGCCACCCCTACCGGCGCACAGTAGGCACAGTGAGCACATCGAGGCCTGCACGAAAAGAAGAAAGGACCCAAAACCCAGTTACGCGAGGCTCAGGGAGGAGAAGGAGATGTTAGAATGCTATGAGGATGACGACGACGAGAACCTTTCGTTCACCAATTAAATGAAGGTCATGGAGATACCCGTGAATTTTTGAATGCCTCTTATGGACAAATACAATGGGAGAGGCGACCCCACGGATCATATCAAACGAAGCTCCAAGGCCACTCCCCTGTAGTGAAGTGTTGAAATTTCCATTACCACACTCACATCCGATGCGAAAAAGTGGTACAACCAGCTGAAACCAGGAAGCATCTGGAATTGGCCTCAACTTAAAAGAGAGTTCGTCAATGTTTTCATTGGCAACTGAACAATGATAGTCGATATTGCCCAACTCCACGACATATCGACAGAAGGAAGAAGAAACAGTCAAAAGCTATTTCAAGAGGTTCAACAACGTCATCAACAAGATTGAGATTGTAACCGATGAAAATGCCCTGGATGCACTTGTGACCGGACTTCACATACGCACTCATTTCTGGAGAGACGTTCAGATCAGCCAACCAAAGACTTACAGTCTGTTGGTAATCTTGGTCCAGCGTGAAATCTGGTCGAAGGAGACGATCGAAAACAGAGAGAAAGCTGAAAGGGATAGGAGAGACCATTATCGAAGGAAGGGGTGACGCTCTCCTAAACCTCGTTTTAACTGCTTTCAGAAGAAGTGCTCCCCCGGGCCATAGAATAACCACTACAGGAGATTTAACCAGACAGAGGTAGTCCCAACCTCCCATCCTAGGACACCTGAAGTGGCCCATTTGCTGGCGGCCACACCACCTAAGTTCTACTGCATATACAGGACTAGGGTACATAACACGGAAGACTGTCCAGACGTAAGAGAACTGATCAACATCAGAAAATAGGGGCAGGGAGAGAGAAATCGACCCGCGCAGTGACGTCGAGGACCGTTCAATCAAGGGTGAAGACCTCTTCCTCGACGCTAAGACGATGGATCTCGTCGCAATAATGGAAGAAATGACAGAAACAGAGATCCACCGAGGGCGGAAAGACCCGCAGGAGCCTCCCAGTCCGAGAAATCAATACGATCATAGGAGGGCCCTATGTCGAAGGGCACACAATTAACTTACAATGAAACTACACGAAGCCAGCAAGAGAAGAACCCGTAGAGAGTTGGCAAGTCCATGGACACCGACCAAAAGCCCCACAGAGAGTTCACTAAGGAAGACGAGGCTGGCATACACTACCTCCACTGCGATGCCTTGGTGGTATGTGAGGTCGTCGCCAGAAACAGACTAGGACGGATGCTGATCGATGATAGAAGTGCCGTGAACATCTTGTTCGGTAGTACCTTTGATCAGATGGACGTTGATCATGAACTAACAGCTATCTCAAAGCCACTATTTAGCTTCACAGGAGATAGCCTTGTTCTACGAGGAAGGATCACCCTCGCAGTAGACTTCGGAGACCCCCGTGTCATCTTAGAAAATTCATGGAATTTTTGGTAGTTGATACTCGCTCCACCTACCATAGAGTCCTCGGTAGGCCTGCATTCAAGGATCTACAAGAGACCACATACATCCATCACTTGGCAATGAAGTTTCCGACGCCGGGAGAGGTTGCCAAGATTCGCGGTAATTAGACGGAGGCAAGGACATGCTACATGAATGCGTCACAAAAAATAGCAAAATGTGAGGATGTTATCCCGATGATAATGACCATACATTCAGAGCCAATGAATGTCGACCCTGAAAAGATGGACGAGAAAATGGTACTGGGCGAGGGCCTGGACCCTCGAATTATAAGCTCGGACTCTCTTACTTCTCCAGCCGAGGAGCTGAAAGCATTTTCGGTGAACCCATCGGATCCTTTCTAGATGTTACAGGTGGGGCAGAGGCTCGATGAAACGATGAAGGAATAATTAAAGTAGTTCTTACAAGAAAGTACTGATATCTTCGCATGAAAACATAGTGACATGATGGGGATTGATCCATTCGTGGCCTGCCACGCCTTAAAGGTGGATCTTAAAATGCATCCCAAGATATAGAAAATGAGACCCTTAAGCACTGAGAGGTATTCCGCTGTGAAGGAAGAGGTTGACAAGCTGCTAGCTAATGGGTTCATCAGGGAGGCAGTCTACCCCCAATGGGTATCCAACCCCGTACTGGTAAGAAAGTACACCAAGAAATGGAGAGTATGCATAGACTTCTCAGACTTGAACCAAGCATGCCTCAAAGATAGCTTTCCATTACCACGTATCGACCATGACTGTCTGCCACAAGTTACGTAGTTTCATGGATGCCTACTCAAGCTACAACCAGATCTCGATGTTCGCGGAAGACGAGGATCATATGTCGTTCATTACAGACCGAGGGTTATACTACTATAAGATGATGCACTTTGGCCTAAAGAACGCAGGACCCACATACCAGTGGCTAGTAAACCGTATGTTCTCAGGATAGATTGGAAACATTATAGAAGTCTACGAAGATGACATACTCGTAAAAAGCGTGAACGCCGAGGACCACATCAGGCACCTAAGAAAGATGTTCGAAATCCTCCGTAAATATTGTATGAAGCTTAACCCCCTAAAATGCGCCTTCAGAGTTGCGTTGGGAATGTTCTCCAGTTATATGGTAAACCAGCACGGGATAGAGGCTAATCCCAAAAAGATCAAGGCACTCGTCGAGATGCGGTCATCGTCTTCTCCCAAGGAAGTCCAGAGCCTTACAGGAAGATTGGCGGCCCTGAATCGATTTATATCAAAAGCGACCGACTGTTGTCAGCCTTCTTCCAGACCATCAAATGAAGGAAGAGATTTGAGTAGACGGAAGAATGTGAGAAAACCTTCCAGGAGCTCAAGGTCCTCCTCAGAAAGGCCCCACTGCTATCCAAGCCAAAGAAAAGAGAAACATTGCTCATCTACCTCGCGGTGACCGAAAAAGCAGTGAGTTTGGTCTTGATTCGAAAAGAAGGCCCGACTCAACTCCCAGTCTATTATGTAATCAAGGCCCTGTAGGATGCAGAGACAAGATACCCAGACATGGAGAAGCTCGCCCTGTCTTTAATTGTCGCATCCCAAAAACTTTGGTCGTACTTCCAGTCACACAACATCGATGTCCTGACAAATCTCCTCCTGAGACAGATCCTCCAAAAGCCGGACATCTCAGGAAGGCTAATGAAGTGGTCGATCGAGCTTAGCCAATTAGATGTTTCCTACAAGCCAAGACCTTCCATAAAGGGACATGCTTTAGCAGATTTTATGGCCGAATTTGCCCATATCCCAGAGGGCTTGCTCAAGGACAAGCCTCGGAAGATACCAACATGAAAATTATTTGTTGACGGATACTCAGGTGAGGCCGGAGCTGGAGCCAGGATTTTACTGGTCAGCCCTGATGGTCATAATCTCAACTGCGCTCTTCGTTTGGAGTTTAAAGCCTCGAACAATGCTACTGAAAACGAAGCGCTCCGAGCAGGCTTGAGACTGGCACTAGAGATGAATGCAAAAAAACTCTAAATCTATAGCGATTCCCAACTGGTGGTTAGTTAAGTCCATGGTGGCATACCTGAAAAAGGCCAAAGACCTCATATCCCACTTTGAGATATTCAAACTTCTCCAGATCCCGCAGATCGAAAATGGTTACGTGGACGCCCTTTTAAAATTTGTAAGCAGCAGGGACTCAGACCTGATGAGGGCTATCCCGGTTGAAAAACTCAGCCAACCATCCACCAATGAGATTCTAATATCGAACACCATGACGATATCTGAATCTCCTAAATGGAAGAAGAAAATCATCGCATACTTGACCAACTAGACCCTGCTAAACGATAGGCAGGAAGCATGGAAACTTCGCAGGAGAGCAATGAAGTTTGTACTACAAGATGATATCCTATATAAGAGAGGATTTAGCCACCCTATCCTATGTTGTATAACTCAGGATGAAGCAAATTATGTAATGAAGGAAATACACGAGGGAATTTGCAGTAATCATTCGGGAAGAATGGCTCTGGCACAAAAGGCGTTGAAACAAGGGTATTATTGGCCAACCATGAAGAGGGATACGCATGATTACACGAGAAAGTACGAAAGGTGTCAAAAATTCGCTGTAGTGCCAAAGCTCCCAGCTCATAACCACACCCCAGTCACTAGTCCTTGGCCTTTCACCAAATGGAGGATCTATTTTATAGGTCCCCTCCCAACCAGAAGATGCGGGGTCAAATTCGTGGTTGTAGCGGTGGATTATTTCACCAAGTGGTGCGAAACTGAACATTTGGCCAAAATCACAGAAGAGAACACCTGGAAGTTCATTTGGAAGAACATTATCTGTCGCTTCGGGATCTCCCACTCCATTGTCTCCGACAATGGCACACAGTTTGCTGAAAAGAGGTTCAACTCAAATTGCGAAGATCTGGGCATTCGGAGGGATTTCTCCACCCCTACTATCCCCAGTCTAATGGCCAGGTGGAGGCTGTCAACAAGATCATCAAACATACCCTAAAAAGGATATTATAATCTGCCAAATGAGGATGGGCCGAAGAATTACCTGAGACTATGTGGTCATATCGGACCACATTTCGGATGGCGACTGGCGAAACTTCCTTTGCCATGGCATATCCTGTCGAAATAGAGATATCCCCTCTTAGGTACTTACACTTCGACGAGGTGACCAATAAGGACTTACGAAGGGCGAACTTGGAGTTACAGAATGAAAGACATTCAGACTCGCAACTTCGCCTCGCGGTCTATCAAAGAAAAATGGCCAGATACTATAACTCAAAGGTTAAGGACAGGAATTTCCACATCAACGACTTCGTCTTGAAAAAAGTATTCCAGACTAATAGAGAGGTGGGAGTCAAAACTCTTGGGCCTACCTGGGAAGGACCTTACAAGATCGTAGAAGAAATCCGGCCTGAAACTTACAGATTGGAAGATTCGAAAGGGAGAGAGACGAGGCACCTCTGGAATATCACTCATCTTCGACCATATAACCAGTAGTTTTCATTTATCAGTTTTCCAGCATTGTTTTCGACATCACTAAATGCCGCGTTCTTTTAATAAAGTTTTCCAAACCAAAGTATTCTTTACCCTACTGTACCAAATAAAGAGAAATTGGCAGCGAAGGAGTATGGCTCGCAATTAACTCTGTCAACTCGCATTTGTATAAGTAAATAAAAATTGGCAGCAAGGGAGTGTGGCTCGCGGCCAACTCTGTCAACTCGCTGGATAAACATTCAACGCGCATTCGTATAAGTAAAGAGAAATTGGCAGCGATGGAGTGTGGCTCGCGGCCAACTCTATCAACTCACTGGATAAACTTTCAACGTGTATTCATATAAGTAAAGAGAAATTGACAGCGAGGAAGTGTGGCTCGCAGTCACTCTGTCAACTCGCTGGATAAATATTCAACGCGCATTCACGTTAAAGCCTTGGTCAATTCTTTATCTTTGGCGTGGATCATGTTTTGACAAGACCTCAGTTGCGATTCGGCTGTCTTCTGAGCCTGAACACAGGCCCTTTGGATCGTTTTAGCTTTGGTGATATCGTATATAGCACGTGTTCTTGCTTCTTCAGAAAAGGCAATTTGTTCCTGAAGGTCTTTGTTTTCCAAACGCAACAAGTCGACATCCTCGTCTCCCTCGACCATTGGACTCAGTTCGTCAACCCTCATCGCCATCACCTTGTACAACTCGTAATTAAGCATGTGACTTTGAGAGGTATACATTTCGGCCAATTTTAACAACTCCGTCAATTCTGTGTTCACTACAGGCTTCCCAAAAACAGAAGTCAAATACTTATTAACTGAAGCCGCTGCAATGGCGGCCAGAGTTGGCAATTTTCCTAAAGAGGTTGGGTCCAATTCATCCTGTTGAGACCCAATGTTAATATATTCGAGCTTACTGGGAGAAGGAGGAATAAAGGTTTGGGACGCTCCTCGATCATGGAGAACGCAATCCTTGACCCCCGAAGAAGGATCCTCTCGACCTCGCCTAGCCCTCTGAGAATCTTCCACATCCTACATGCCCCTCCTGGCACGACTGTCTCACCCTGGTAACCAACGACTGCCTTCCTCTTTCTTCATCGCCTAAAATTCTCCGTCGGAGATACAGGTCCCGTAGGAAGCAGAACGGATGGCACCTCTGATGTTATTTCTGGTTCCAACGGAATAGATGGGGAGTTGCTCACCATCACCTTCGGTGCTTGCGGGACGGCAATCCCCGGAACATACGCCACACATGATACCGGAGGCAGAAGAGAAATATCATCCACAACCCACCACGCCTTATCTTGAGCTTTGGCATGCTGGAAAAATAAAAGCCTGTCATGACTAATGATGGCTGAAGTCCAAATATTGCGGTAGGAAAATAAAAGTCAGAGAAATGAGAAGAATGTCTGCAAGCATATATATAAGCATAGGAGAACACGGACGGTCAGATAAACGGATACATTTGGAAGGGGGAATGCACCTCAATAAACCCTAGGAAGATATACAGGATGCGTGGAATATACGTGTATCGTAAGTTGCACCGTCTTTGCAACATGATGGCGCCACCAATGCATATCCTACATAGAAACGCTAAGCAAAGTACTAGAGCCCCGCCTGGGTCGCAAAGGCATGTTAACCATTGAGTCTCGCAATCACGTGAAGGTGAAGACGGAGGCGAACGCCTTGACTGCAGAGACTCGCGTCTACAGTGGAAGTTCCTCAATTGCCGGAAAAGGTTGTCTGGCCAAGAAATTACATGCCATGCATTCAGACATCTCTTCACCAAATAACTTATCTCAACTTCAATTGTGCAACAAACATGGAAAATCTGGTACATTCTTATTTTATTCATCACAATCCGAAGTATAAGGCAAAAATAAACGAGCATGGTTATTATCCTACTACTTCACTGCCTCTTTGGGTCCGCACATATCGGGATCTATGACCTTCTAAATCGATACTCTGGTCCTCGAGCCTTGTCATTGGCAGAAATCTGATTTTACCATGATAAGAAGTCTCCAAAAATCAGTACGAGTTGATTTGGTGACTAATTAGGTCATATTGCTCATAAAATGCCATTGACACATTTGGCAAACGGCTTCCAGCCCCGTCATCTGAATCAGGATCACCGATGGGTCGGCTATCGATGTCCATTGGAGAAGCACTGTTCGGGACCTTCTGGCTAAGGCTACTAGGCCCAACCCTCTGGCACATTTGGTCCTCTGAACGTTGATTCGCTAGGCATTTGGTCCTCTGAATGTTTATTCTCCAGTTGTTAGGTCCTCTAGATGCTGGTTCTTTATTAGCGCTTTCGTAGCACATTTGATACGAACGTTGGAGTCACACAGACATGCACTAATAAAGGTGCCTGCGCTTATTCTACCAGGAGAAGTTATAACCATAGAGATTAACTCACAAGATCTACCAGAGTTATGCACTCGTGAGAAACGCAATCAAGGACCATTGATGTTTTTAGAGCAACTACATGGAGAACTTAGCACATGGCAATAAATAAGACAATTAATGTACAGCCATTAAATGGGTATTTGGAACGCCGCACGCCTGTGGCGTCTTCCCATTTATTGGGACATTAAAGACACTAACTCTTCAAATTCAACAAAGAAGTCTACGCCATTAATGCCCAAGAGAATGATTTCTCAATTTCAGGAGCAACTTTCATGCTCAGTAGGCATAATCGTTCATGAAGTTACCACCCTTGAGGCATGCATTGAGTTTTCACACGAAGATGATATGGTAAAAAATAAATTCGATTGATGATGCTGGAATATATACAAAAAAAGGGAGAACAAAATTCAAAGTCTAGATGCCCCGCTGCCTTTCTAAGGGTCGGCACAATACAGGCCTTCCTCCATTACAGGAGGGATGATTTGATCCTAGACTGCATCACGGCCTTCTTCTGGAACAGTTTCGGGTGCGGGGACCACAATAGGAGCATGCCAGAGAAAAGAGATAACCCACTCCGGATGAGTTTCTACGATCGGCTCCACCAACTGCTCTCCACCTATGGTCATTAAATGGTGGGCGAGGTCCTGGTACTCGGGTGTATCCACAAATACGTCCTGATACGCCTCCACAACCCTAGCTTCGACATCCACACGCTCAGTCCTGGCCCTCTTCACCTCTTCCCTAGCCGCGGCCAACAGCTTATCATTTTCTGCTGCGACGGCCTCTAGATTGCTGTTCGTGGTGGCTACAGCGGTCTCAGCTACGAGGGTTTAAACCTCAGCACGCTTCTAAGAAGCATCGGTAGCCCTCTTCTGATCTCAAGCTTGTTTCAAACTTTCTTTTGCAGCCTTCAGCTCGATTTTATACTTGCCCTTCATGTCGGCCTCATTTGTCACAACCAAATCAAGCTTGAACTAGAGAGCCCTCTTGTCCGACTCCAGCTGTGCCTTCTCAAGACTCATGGCCTTCAGGTCCTCAGACAGCTTCCTGGATTTAGCCTATTCTTCGCTGCATTGACCATTAAAACTCCCTAGGGTGCTGAATAATTCTTTGGTCATGACCAACCCTCGTATCAAGTTCATCTCAGCCAATTGCAACCGTTTATGCAATGTGGCTTCCTCATCCACTTTTTTCCACTTTTGGGTCTAGTACCTATGGACGCTCGCCACCATTATCGCAGGATGGACGTGGAATAATTCCATCATGAAAGTTTCCAACTCACCATGGCGCTGAGAAATGTGGATATGGCTTTCTTGACTGGTCGAAGAGGCCGAGTTTGTACCCTCAACCCCTCAATCAGGGTGCGATGAGGACTGACGATTCTTCTCTGTCCGCCTTGTCTTGTAGGCATCCCTCATAAACCCTTCCACGGCCGCGAGAGCCTTCCTCTTCTATGTGGCTGCCTCACTCGCGTCTTCGACAATTTCTTTCTCCTTGTCCTTTGGGAGAGCAGAGCCAGGAGGATGGTGGGAGGACGAAGGCGGGGGTGGAGGAGGAGGAGGAGGAGGAGTAGCTTGGCCTAGAACCTGGACATCGAACGCCGGTAAATAGAATGTCCTTAATGGTGTGGTATCATGGATCTCCTGCGACGGACAAGACGTCTCACGCAGGAGAGCCTGGGCCGAGGAGCCCTCCCCGCTGGCAGGACGAGCGAGGCAGAGCGAATGAATATTCTTAAACCTAAAAGTTGCTAACACAAACACCAAGATACAAGTCATTAAGGCAACTTTTCATAGCGAAGCCAATAAATTATAGCTTACGAGACTCACCCATTAGTCTGTAGAAAATTAGTAAGTTGTCGTCTTTCAACAAATTGCTGAGACTCCTGAAGTCGCTATCGAGCGCTCGCACATTATTCCACTTCGACCTTAGCTATCATTGATCTCTCTTTGGAATGGATGGTTCCCATGGTCTGCAAAAGTAAACGACACATTAAGTGAGGAACTATGATCAAAAATTCGCACAAAGACAGCAATATGTACCAAGTTCTCCAAATTTACGGAGAATAGACACATGGAGAAAAGGATCTTTCGGCATAAACTCCCAGTCTCTTCCGACAAAGATGAACCTCTTCTTTAAGTTATGTACTTTGTTGGGATTGTCGGTGACCATTCTCCATTTCTGGCTTGGCCGAGGACAGATATTATACCCATTCGTGGACTGGCAGGGCCGGTAAATAGACTCAAACTCCTTCAGGGTTAAGTTCCTTCCAGCCTCGGCAATACTCCACAATAGGAACGAGGCCACCATTTGGGCTTAGCCATTCGGTGTTATCTGGCAGGGGGCCAGATTCCAATATCTCAAAATCTCGTGGAAGAAATGATGCAAGGGCAGGCAAAGACCTTGTTGCATCGCGGGGTAAAACATGACGAATCCCTCAGGTAGATCGTTGGCGCACTCCTCGGGACCAGGAGCCCTAAGTGTCATAGACACAGGAATATCATAGGATAACCGTATGTCTTCTAACTCCGTTTCAGTGATCCTCGAGTGAGCTATGGATGCTTTAGTGGCCGAACGTTTGAGCTCCTCGTCGAGCGCCCGGGCCACCGGGGCATCTCTTTTATCAAGCGACCATCTCATCTCGAATATCCCGGCTTCACGCCGCCCCCTTCCCTACGGTCGCTTTCAGTGATCCAATTGGGCATGCCCTCTTTTCCGCTTGTGGACGCAGTGGACAGGCGTACGACTGTAGGTACTTGGTTTACTTCTTCCACGCCCTCGATTGATGGAAAAGATAAAGAGGAGGACGACGACTCATCCCGGATACTAGGGTTTGTCCGAGCATCCGACCGGTTCTGTGAGTCATCATGTATAGGCGACATTGCTAACCTTCTCAATTCTAGAAAAAGATACCCCTACTATCGTCGAAATGTATGTCAGAGAATGGCGTCCTGATTAAGAAACCAAGAAATAAAAACGAAGGCAGACTATGAAGTAAATCACAACAACACCCGCAGCATTTACCTCGGAATTGCAGTCAAAACAATGCACATGCCTTGAATTTTCTTGATTATCGACGGAGTATTCTATAAAACTTACAAAATACGCAGAAGCATGAAGAAATCAAATATTAAGGGAGTCACCGAGCTATATAGTTTGAGGCACCCCAATCCCCACTGTTCAAACTTAAAACGTGGCATCTAAACTATCGCTCAGTGGATGCGTGCTCAAAGTAGGGCAACTGGAGGAAAACAGAACATAATCATTTATTGAAGCACATAGACGCGCCCCACGCACCCCCCATTGTCCCATCACATGCCATTAACATTAAATGCACACACCATTTCACTCATGATTGTCTGACCAACAGATTGACAGCTTGGACATAATCACACCAACCACGGACACGTCACCAAGGGTCTAACCAATTGAAGCCCTCACCGGTCATAAATATTCGTCTTCGGACTTGAGGGGACTATACTGAGTAAGTAATTCAACAGTGCATTTGCAAAGACCACTTTCGCGGGATTCGCTTTCGGGAAAAAAAATCTTTTAAAACTTCTTTTCTTTTCTCACTTCAAAAGTCCCACGCCTACTATAAATAATAGGATTAGACTTGGGGGACTATTATTACCACCCGATTCTGATAAGGCCCCCACATCAGCGAAAGCCCAATTGAGGCCCAAGTTGGCCCTCATAAGGCCTTATAGGCCCTCTAGATTCATAAAGATCCCACACACCCGACGAAGGCTTCAGAGGTCTTGCAAGGACCTCGTAGACTCTCAGAAGGCCTTGAAGGCCCATCAAGCATCTTATCATTCCCGAATCAGAGCATTGCGAAGTCCATGAAAAGAAGCTCATGGCCGAACCATAGAGCCTCACTGGGCTTTGTATTTATTGTAACCAGCATACATCACAATATTTTGGGATAACCAGAGAAGTAATTGACGACAGGTTGTGTTTGATTGGCACACAGATCCTCACAAGGAAACTAAATCCTAATCTTCTAAAGATTAGGCAACATGATGAATTCAAATAAGGACGGTAATTTATGAGATTGTCTTGACAGCCGATCATTCCTATCCAATAAGGAAGGAGGATCCAATTCGATATCTACTTGATTTTTTTCTAAATTAATTAGGACTCTTGTGCTATAAATACAACGTGTCCGGTTATTCTAAGGTACGCTCTTTTCATACAATAATTTCACCCCTAAGCTTTGTTCAAATCTCTGCCTGCCCGGACCCAATTGCTTTCACTCCCCGTATATTACTCTATATACCGGTAGTTGACTTAATCATCGGAGTACCAACGATTACCGGACCATTTTTCTCTAGAGATCTTGGTGTCTAACGATTGTCCGAATGTGCATGTAACATACATGTTGACAGATGAGTGACTGGAGATCTGTTGACACGTGGACAGACACGTGGACAGTGCAGGTTCCGACGTCAACATATTTCATAAGAAAAAAATTAAAATTATTGCACTTTAAGTATGTGGAATTGTTATGTGATGTGAAAAACTTGAATAAAAATTAAGTTAAAAAAATAACTAAATAGCGTATATAATTTTATGATATTGAACGAGTCTTATTATATATTTAGCATAAAAATACTAATAAAAATTAATTTAAACATTATGTGTTTTTTATATTTGAATGATAATAAACGATCAATTAAAATATGAATAATACAATTAGAGCTCTAATATTTGTAATTAATAAACGAATAGCTCAATTAAATAAGAGTATTGAGCATCTATTGAGCATCAAGTTTGTGACAAAGTTATTTTTCTTTTTATGTTGTAACGATAAAATAAAAATTTAAATTTTAAATAATATAATTACTTAATAATAAATAAATAATATTATTGAACATGTTTGTTAATAATTATGAGCTTAAATTTAAATTATTTTATAATAGTTCGTAAAATATACAAAATAATTTAGTATATTATCAATTTGATCAATAAAGTGTTAATTTTTTAAAAAATAATTGTTAGTTTCTTTTAATTTTTTTATATAAATAAAAGTATGGACTAATTGTACTTTTTACAAAGGTTAAGAATCAAATTGTAATTTTTTCTAATTAAAACTAAGAGTACATTTGTCTTTTTAATCAAATAAGGACCAATTATTCAGTCAAATACATAGATTATAAACTTTTGTGCTAAAAATAAACGTTAAAGACTATTTTTACAATGAGGACAAAGATTAGGACCATTTGCACCAATTTTCCATTTATGTATATTATTGGTTTTTGAAAATGTCATTGAGAAAAATAACTAATAAGATAATGGCTTTGGCAATTGACTTCGACTTTAATACTCATAACTAAATGCTATTAGTATTTAGAGCTTGTTTTGTTTAGCTTAAAATATTGTTAAAAATGTAAGTTCTGTTATAAATGTAAAGAGAAACAGAGGAAAACTATAGAGAGAGAGAATGTGTTGAAAGGAATCAATTTCATTAATAACCAGGGTCCTCTATTTATAGAGGTTTTTAGGGGCATAATAGTCATTTACATTTATATTATATAATATTATAACACTCCCCCTTAAATGACTATCCGTTCAACAATTACAAAATGTGTACAGTTAACTTGGAGTATTGTGATGCTGTCTCGTTAAAACCTTGCCAGAAAAATCTAGTGGGATAAAAACTGGACGAAGGAAAAAGAGTACATCTACTCCCCCTGATGTTGATCACTGAAGATCTATAAGTCGACGTATCCCAATTTCATATACCAATTTCTTGAATGTAGATGTCGGTAATGCCTTGGTGAATAAGTCTGCCAAATTATCATTTGAGCGAATTTGTTGAATATCTATATCACCATTTTTCTGAAGTTCGTGGGTATAGAAAAATTTTGGAGAAATATGTTTTGTTCTATCCCCTTTGATGTAGCCTCCTTTGAGTTGTGCAATACAAGCTGCATTATCTTCATACAGTATTGTTGGACTCTCTTTTGTTGAAGGTAATCCGCAAGATGCTTGTATATGATGGGTCATATTTCTCAGCCACACACATTCTCTACTTGCTTCATGGATTGCAATAATTTCAGAATGATTTGAGGATGTTGCTGTTAGGGTTTGCTTTACAGATCGCCAAGATATAGCTGTTCCTCCACGTGTAAACACATATCCTGTTTGTGATCTTCCTTTGTGTGGATCAGAGAGATAACCTGCATCTGCATATCCCACTAAAGAACACCCAAGTTTTTGCGAGTAAAATAATCCCATATCTATAGTACCTTTCAGGTAACGAATGATATGTTTAATACCATTCCAATGTCTTTGAGTTGGCTTAGAACTATATCTTGCAAGTAGATTTACAGAAAAAGCTACATCTGGTCGAGTGCAATTTGCAAGATAAGACAATGCTCCAATTGCACTAAGGTATAGTACTTCAGGACTAAGAATATTTCTCCCATCTTCAAATGGGCGAAAGATATCATTTTTCACATCAAGTGAGCGAACGATCATAGGAGATGCTAGTGGATGTGCTTTATCAATATTAAAGCGTTTCAATATTTTTTCTGTATATGATGATTGATGAACAAATAATCCTTCTTGAAAATGTTCAATTTGCAAACCAATACAGAATTTGGTTTTTCCCAAATCTTTCATCTCAAATTCATTTTTCAAATACTCGACAATTTTGTAGATCTCTTCAGGAGTGCCTACAATGTTTAAGTCATCAACATAAACTGCTACAATTGCAAATCCAATATTTGTTTTCTTTATGAAAACACATGGGCAGAAATCATCATTTTTATAGCCTTCTTTCAATAAATATCCACTAAGACGATTATACCACATACGTTCTGATTGCTTTAATCCATACAATGATCTTTGTAATTTGATTGAGAACATTTTCCTTTTGCATGAATTATGTGCTTATGGTATTTTCAGTCCTTCAGGAACTTTCATGTATATGTCACTATCAAGTGAACCATACAGATAGGCAGTTACTACATCTATGAGGTGCATATCAAGCCTTTGTGATACAGCTAAACTGATTAAAAATCTAAATGTTATTGTATCCATTATGAGAGAATATGTTTCATCATAATCGATTCCAGGTCTTTGTGAGAAACCTTGTGCTACAAGTCGAGCTTTGTACCGAGTAATTTCATTATTTTCATTTCATTTTCTTATAAATACCCACTTGTATCCTACAGGGATAACATTTTCAGGGGTTCGGACTACAGGTCCAAATACTTTGCGTTTCTCCAAAGAATTTAATTCCGCTTGTATGGCTTCTTTCCATTTTTGTCAATCATTTCTATTTTGACAGTCTCGTACGGACTGTGGTTTAGGCTCTTCACTTTGAACAATATCAAGAGCTATGTTAAAAGGAAAAATATTGTCCATAACAATATCCTTTCGTTCCCATAATTTATGAGACAACAAATAATTTATTGAAATCTCATGATTTTTGGACACTTGTGGTTCTTCAGGAACCATATTTTCAGAATTTGATTTACCAACCTCTTTAGGTTGATTTTTCTCTTGTACCTTTCTTTTTCGAGGTACCAAGTCTTTAGCACCAACAGGTCGGCAACGTTTTTGGCGTATTTGTGGGTCACTTGCTATCACAGATTGTCCTTCATGGACATCTATTTTTGCTGGAGTATTTGCTACTGGGATATATGACTTTGTTACTTTTCTTGTATCAACAAATGCATCAGGCAATTGATTTGCAACATTTTGCAGGTGAATGATCTTTTCAACTTCTTGTTCACATTGATTACTTCGGGAATCAAAGTGAGATAATGTTGGTTCATTCCAACAAATTTTACGTTGTTCTTGAGAATGTAGCTTTACTACTCCCAAAGTTGAAAATTTTGTTTCATCAAAATGACAATCTGCAAATTGTGCAGTAAATAGATCACCTGTTAAAGGTTCAAGATACCTGATGATAGAGGGTGAGTCAAATCCCACATAAATTCTAAGTTTTCGCTGGGGACCTATTTTAGTATGCTGTGGTGGTGAGATTGGTACTTGGACTGCACAATCGAATACTCGTAAATGAGAAATATCAGGTTCTTGACCCAGTGCAAGTTGTAAAGGTGAATACTGATGATAAGCAGTTGGTCTTATACGAACCAATGATGCAGCATGTAATATAGCATGACCCCAAACAGAAGTTGGGAGTTTTGTCCTCATAAGTAATGGCCTGGCAATAAACTGCAGACGTTTAATAAATGATTCTGCTAAGCCATTTTGTGTATGTACATGCGCAATTGAGTGTTCAATGTCAATTCCAATTGACATACAGTAATCATCAAATGCTTGGGATCTAAATTCACCAGCATTATCAAGACGAATTTTCTTGATTGAGTATTCAGGAAATTGAGCTCGTAATTTTATGATTTGAGCAAGTAGTCTAGCAAAAGCGGCATTTCTTGTTGAAAGCAAACAAAAATGGGACCATCTTGTTGATGCATCGATCAAAACCATAAAATATCGAAATGGTCCACATGGTGGGTGTATCGGCCCACATATATCTCCATGAATTCTTTCCAAAAAAGTGGGAGATTCAAAATTAACCTTTATAGATGAAGGTCTAATGACTAACTTGTCTTGCGAACAAGCAACACATAGATAATTATTAGGTAAAAGAATCGTCTGGTTCTTTAAAGGATGTCCATGTGAATTATTAATTATTCGTCGCATCATTGTAGCTCCCGGATGTCCAAGTCTATCATGCCAAAGTATTAAACTTTTGGGATCAATGAACTTCTGGTTCATAACAGTATTTATTTCAATTGTTTTCATAACTGTATAATATATCCCAGAAGGTAGTGCTTGGAGTTTTTCATGTATCCGCTTCTTGCCAGATACAAAAGAAGTTATGCAAAGATATTCAACACCGTTTTCTTCCATTGTCTCAATATGGTATCCATTGCAGCGGATATCCCTGAAACATATCAAATTTCTTTGAGATTGACTAGAATAAAGTGCATCATCAATATATAATTTTGTATTATTTGATAAAATAATACAAGCTCTTCCAGAGCCTTCAATGATATTTGATTCACCTGCTATCAGGATAACTTTATTTTCTACGAGCATTAAGTCTAGAAAATACTTTTTGTCCTGAAGAATGGTATGCGAAGCTGCACTATCGGCTAAACAAATATCTCGATAATTCATCCTGAATTTATAATCAAATAGATCTTTTTAGAAATGAAGTATACAACAAAAAAGAATTTAAAACATGAAAAAATACTTTGATTAACATCGAAATAGATCGCTAATACAAGTCATAAAATTTAAACAAAACAACAAAATAAATTGTAACATAAATTTTTCAAAACAAGACTTTGTGATAAACTAATCAATATTATTATCAACATGATCAGTAATCCCGTTAGTGACAAAATCAGAGACATCTAAGTGAGTTACATCAGTTGAACAATCAACAAAATTTGTCTCAATTGAGCATTTTCCTTTGATTGATTGTTGGTAAAGATCCACAAGATGTTTTGCCGTACAACAAGTACGAGACCAATGCCCTTTCATTCCACATCTATAGCAACTTTCTTCGTACTTCTTTTTGAATGTCATAGGTTTCTTAAAGTTGCTATTTTGTTGCTGATAGTGTTGCTTATCACCTTGTCCACGATAGTGACATCCATTTCCACGTCCAGAACCATATCCACGTCCACGTCCACGTCTGTGTCCGTATCCGCGTCCATGTCCATGATATAATATTGCATTTACTTCAGGCAATGCTGTGGAACCAGTTGGACGTAGCTCGTGATTTTTCATTAGCAATTCATTATTTTGTTCAGCAACTAAAAGGCAAGATATAAGTTCAGAGTACTTTTTAAAACCATGCTCACAATATTGCTGCTACAGGAGCACATTAGAGGCATGAAAAGTAGAAAATGTCTTTTCTAACATATGTACTCATTGATAGTTTTAAAATCTTGCAGACGAAAATGAATCCATTCATAACGAGCTTTGGGAAGGACAATGGTCCTTTGATGATCAAATCTCTCTTTGATATTTGTCCAAAGAGTTTGTGGATCTTTCACAGTGAGGTACTCAATTTTCAATCCATCATGGAGATGGTGACGGAGAAAAATAAGTGCTTTTGCACGATCCTGCAGGGATTCTTTATTTCTGTCTTTTATCATTTCACCCAATCTTTTTGAGATAAGGTGGATGTCAGCGTCAAGTGTCCATGATAGATAATTTTTTCTTGATATGTCGAGGGCAACAAACTCAAGTTTTGTAATATTGGCCATATCTATATGATGAAAAAGAGAAAAATTAATTTTCAAAATAAGACGTATAAATGATAGTCAAATTGATCAATTTAATGGATTAAGAATAATGGGCAATTATGGAAAATAATCAACGTTTTAATTAGAGTGGTAACGTGTAGATTTTAATATAAGTTTAATGGAATTCAAGTAAGGGGCCCACATAATTTATTTGGCTTGGTAACATCCACGTTACAATATACATATGCTTAATTGATAACCAACCAAAGAAAAATATTAAAAGGTGAAAAAGTCCACTTTTGTGGGTAAATTTATCACAAAGCCCAAGGTTTCACTATGCATTACGTACCCATGCAAAAAAAAAAAAATGGAAAAATTGTCAATAAGTCATCTCTACATGACTTGTTTCAAATTAGGTCAAAACTTTTTTTTTAAATTGTGATTAAGTCATACTTCACATCAATATTTAATATTAATTCCAAAACCACCCCTTTTAACCATATTTTTCATTGATACAATCTTCCAACTCCACAAACATCCTCCACCTCCGGCGACAACCGTCTCCACCTCCGGCGACCTCTGGCAACCTCCGACGACCACCGCCTCCACCTTCGGCGACCACTGGCGACCACCGCTTCCACCTCTGGCAATCTCCGACGATAACCGCTTCCACCTCCAGCGACCTTCGGCAACCTCCGGCGAGTGCTTCTACGGCGCAGTGTCACTTTTTAGGCAATTTTTTGGTGAAGATTTTGGATCAATTTCCAGTTGGGGACTGAATGTTGTTAGCTGTGAAATTACAAAGGTAAATGACAAGTTATTTCATAGAATCCAGATTGAGGTAACAAATTAACGTAGGAATATTGTTATTAATTTCTATGTTTTAATCTTAATTCTTGTATTTAATTATTTTTTCAGGCTAATGATCTAACAGCTAGCATTGATATATCCGTGCTGCAAGAGAGGCTGACCAATATGATTAACCTGGGTTGATTTTAGCAGTTATGTAAACAATGAGCATTTTCCAAGTTATGTAAACAATGAGATAACATCTATTGTTGATACTGTATTATAGAATAGCAACTTGATATTGTATTAAGTTGGTCATTAGATTATTTCTTTGTGTTGTTAATTAGTTGTGAAAGTTGTTTGATATTGTATTATACAAAACAGTATCATAACAGAAATGGGCATATAATGCTGTAAATATGAGTTTGAATGCTGTAAATATGAACTTGAATACTCCACTATCTTATATAAATAGGAGCTTGAATGCTCTACCATCTAATTGCTGTAAATAGGAGCTTGAATGTTCCATCATCTAATATTTAGTCATGGTATATTATTTGATACTGTATTATACAAAACAGTATCACAATATAAATGGACATAGAATTGTTGTAAATAGGAGCTTGAATGTTCCATCATCTAATGTTTCAATGTCTTAGTTTTAATCCATGATACTGTTTTAATGTCTTAGTTTTAATCTATGATACTGTTTAATTATGGCAAGGTTTAATAGATTGAAACTTTGTCATAATATTTCACTATCATTTGAAACATGTTTTAATCCTGTGATACTGTTTAAATATATGTGATCTTTGATATTGTTTAATTATGGCAATGTTTGATACTGTTTGAATCTATGTGATCTTTGATATTGTTTAATTATGGCAATGTTTGAATAAGTGATACTGTTTGAATGTCTTAGTTTTAATCTATGATAATGTTTTGTTTAGGTAATGTGCATTAATATAAATTGATATTATTTCAATCCATGTTTTAATCTATGATATTGTTTTGTATAATACAGTATCAAACAAAACATATGACTAATTAAATAGTATCAAAGATTAAAGCATGATATCATAGTCATGTGTGTTGTTTGATGCTGTATTATGCAAAACAGTATCACAATAGAAATGATTATAGAATTTGCACACGTGCTCAGAATTTTTATTATAATATGTTTTCGGAATGGTCTCGACGAGGCGGTCAAAACCAGTCACTTTGCCACTGCCTATGATGGATTTTACCCGTTTGAAGTTGTCTCTTTAGCTTAAAATGGCAATCTTTAATTTTTTTTCAAAACAGTATCACAAATTCTTTAAAACAGTATCAGGGATAAATGTGCATCATTTTGCTACAAATTAAAGCTCTTCCAAGGTATCTGAGTCCCTTAAAAACAAACACATACTTCATAGCAATGCTAAAATGAAGAAAGAAGAACTGACAATCATTCTCAAGTTAATGGAAAGTCATACAAAGGGTTCTCATCTAAAACTATAAACAATGTTTCTAATTAGTACATAGATTCTCATTGAATTTGAATATGTTTGAGATTCAATTAAGACATATATTCTCATTGGATAGATAAGTATAAATTTATAAGGTGTTTAATGGTAGGTAGAAGAATTAATCAGTAGAGAATAAACAAGAGAATACTATTGTTCTTAAAATGTTTCATTAGTAGTACAAAATCATAGGTTTAACAGTATCACAACAAAACAGTATCACAACAAAACAGTATCACTGCAAAACAGTATCACCACTCAAAATCTGCGCTTTTTTTACAATTAAGGGTATGTTGGTCTTTTAACTCTAAAATATGACTTTAATTGAATTAAGTTTTGAGCATATGACTTTAGAGCCCATAAGTGCCCAAACAGTGACCGGCCCTGAATTTACCAAAAAAAAATTCTAGTCCTTGATTTCCGTGGAAGACTTTTCATGGTTCTCTAATTTTCAACAGAAAAGGTTTAATACGTTATCTAAAATATCACCATAATATACATGTGTGTAGGTGCACGTGTTATATAAAAAATGACATTTTTATAATGTTTACACTACATTTTTATAATATTGTCATTTCAATTTTCATAGTATGCCAATCGTGTTTTAATTATTTAGGTGGTAAAACAATATATAAAATAGTATATAATTAGAACCATCCTTTGAAATGATAGAATCACTTAGGAGGTATAACGACATATATAAAAAAAACCATCCTAATGGCAGAGCCATGGAGGCATAAGCAACATAAGCAGTATAAGAAATAATTAAATCCATCCTAATGGCGGAGCCATGGAGGCATAAGCAACATAAGCAGTATAAGAAATAATTAAATCAATCCTAATGGCAATGCCATGGAGGACAAACATGAAATATATAGAACCATCCAAATGATAAAATCATGGAGGTATATGAAATATTTAGAACTAGTAGAACCAGCCTAAAACCATGCATTTAGGTGGTAGTTTGAGGAATTTTTTCATTCGTTGTATGCTTGGAGGTCAGGTTCATATCCCCCTCCTGTATACTACCATTTTTATATAAATACAGTGGTAGGGGCATCCAAACCCCCACCAGCCTATCCTGGTAGAGGCCTAAAAATCATACTGGGACTGTGCTGGTGCTTCGAATAAAAAAAAAAAAAACCATGCATTTAGGTGGTAGAACCAGTTTTTTAGGTAGTAGAATAAGATATACTTATAACCCACCTTTGTCAATACAGTTGAAGAATATTTCTTGCTTAATTTGACTAGAGTTTTCGTGCTGATAACGTGTTATAAATGTAAAGAGAAACAGAGGAAAACTATAGAGAGAGAGAATGCGTTAAAAGGAATCAATTTCATTAATAACTAGGGTCCTCTATTTATAGAGGTTTCTAGGGGCATAATAGTCATTTACATTTATATTATATAATATTATATAATATTATAACAAGTTCAAAATTAATAATTAATTTTAGTGATAATTTTACTATATACTACAAAATACAAAATAATTAAAATAATAATATTTAACTTTTTTTATTTTAAAAATACTATTTTTTATTTTTGTAACACTTGTTGTTATATTTGTTATGATTGTTAATAGCAAATGTAACAAATTTATTAAAATAACAAATGTAACAACAAGTGTTACAAAAATAACAATATTTTTAGAATAAAAAAAATGTGACAGTATTTTAAGAAATATTTTATTATTATGGTTATTTCTGGAAAAAAAATCTTTAATTTTAACTACACAATATATGAGGCTTACTTTTTTAGTAACTTTTCAACTACACATTTCATCAACTTTAATTAAAATCTGTTAACATTTCTATCAACAACTTTGTCAAACAAGCTATTAAGTTGTTTTTAAGGGTTTTTTTTCAAGCACTTGTTTGATTCTGCTAAAACAATTGATAAAAATTCGAGTAAAATTCAACAATTAATTTAAACCAGAGGCGAATTTAGAGCTGGGCTTTACTAGGCCACGACCCAATCTGTCCCTGGACCACATGTTGATTGTTATTAAAAAAAAAAAAATTCCAAGACCCAATACTGTAAAACCAACGGCCCAGCCCAGTAATTTGAACTAATATTAACCAGCCCATACCAGCAGCCATTTTAACGTTTAAACTAATATCCCAATTTCAAATCACCAGCAATAGCAAAGCAGCCCTAATTTGTTCAGTTTGGAATTCACGTATTTGCAAATTGCTCTTGAATTGAAATCATCAAATCTCCATTGTTGGCTTTGGATTTGGAGCAGCAAGTTTTGTGAGACTCTGACTAATGATTTCAAATCATTAACAACAATCCATTTGAAATTATCAGCATTCCAGGCAAGTTCTAGTGACTTTTTTTTGCTAATGATTTTTTTGCCGGAGTGAACCATTCAATTTTTTATGTTGAATGGTTTAATTTTGTTACTGAAATTTTGCTGCTGAAGGTTAATTGCTGCTGAAATAAGAACGAACTCAACAAATTAATTAAGAATATATATAGTGAAATCTGCCTATTTTCTGGAGGTTTCTAGAATAAAAATTTGTTGCACAAGTTCGTATCATGCTTTATGTTGACATCGGAATCTGCACTATTCACATGTCAACAGATCTTCAGTCAATCCTCTACTAGCCTGTATGTTACTTGTACATTATGACGACCGTTTGGCACCAAAATCACCGAAGAAAAAGGAGCCAGTAATCATTGGTATTCCGACGATCAAGTCAACTACCAGTATATGGAATAATATACGAGGGGAATACCAATTGGGTGTGGAAAGGACAAATATGCAGAGATTTGAACAGAGTTTTAAAGTGAGAATAATGCGTAAAAAGTGTGTACCTTAGAATAACCAGAGATGTTATATTTATAGTATTAGAAACCTAATTGATTTAGAAAAACAGTCAATTATATATCTGACTGGATCGTCATTCCTTATGGGACAGGGATGATCGGTTGTCAAGACAATCTCCTAAATTTTAGTCTTTATTTGAGTTGATCACGTTGCCTAATTTTTAGGAGATTGCGGTTTGGATTCATTGTAAGAATCCTTGTGGCGATCAAACATAATATTTCTTTAATTACTTTTCTGGTTATTCTGAAACATTATACTGCCCGCAGATTACGAGGGATTCGACGTTCGGCGAAGCGTATTGGTCGGTCATGATACTTGAGACTTGTCATGGTTTTGCAATATTATGATTCATGAGTGCTAACATGTTACTGGGTTTCGCGACGCTCTTACGATTACTAAAGGCCTTCGCTGGGATTAGGGGACTTTTGCGAGGCTCAACTTTGGCCTCCTTTGGGCCTTTATGGGAATTATATGGCATTTGCTGTCGTGGAGGCCTTACTAAAATCTGATGGTAACACTTTCAAATTTGGTGTTTCAGACATGCTAAACCCTGTAAAATTTAATTTCAAGTTCCATGTCCACTTGTCCACTAAAATCCATGTGTTCCATATGCCATTGAAAATCATTGTAAAATTGTTTTTTTTCCTAGACAGCAACATCAGGATGGTTCAGATTTCTTTTAGAAAAATTGCCACTGCTTCTTTTATTGAAGGTGCAATATTGCAGAACATCAAGTGGACATGCCCATAGAGTTTACTATTAATTTATAAGAGGACATACATATCTTGTTTAAATCATTTTTTTTTGGCATTTATTTCTTGTTTAGGATTTTATTTCAATTAAAAATTACTTGTCTAATTAATTATGTGGAATTTCTTGATTTTTTAGAATATACAATGGCCGCACAACCACCTTATACGAAGAAAGGAAAAACGACATTGCATTCTTTCTTCATACCAAGAATAGATACATCAACTGAAGATTCAAATCAACATCATCATACTCCTCCAACTCATAATCAACAATGTCTTCCAACTTTATCTTCCGATATTGAGCGGGATCTAGGAAAAAAGAATAACATATATGACTATCCTCTTGATAAAAGGGATGGGATTAGATGGGTATATTTAATAGCTGGGCCTTATCAACCTAAACTCCGAGAATACAAAAGAAGAAAATATAAAGATAAAGCTCGTCATTTACAATATTGTTGCTTTACTCAATTTTCTTGGTTGGAGTGTTTGCCTTCAACTCATAAGACTTATTGTTTTCCTTGTTTTCTTTTTTGCATTGATGGACAATATGCTTCTCTTTCAACATTAGTAACTACTAGATTTGATAATTGGAAAAGAGTTTAGAGAAATGGTGTGCATTTCTTCTATATGTTGGTTCTTCAACTTCATCACCTCATAATAGGTGTGTGGAAAATGTTCAAGACTAAATGAGACTAGTTCAACATATTAATAATGTCATTTATAGGGCAAGCAAAGAGAAAGTTATGAAAAATTGATTGCGGCTAAAGATGTCAATTGTAAGTGTTCGGTGCCTAGCAATGCAGGGGTGTTCTTTCAGAAGTCACGATGAATCTAAAGAGTCATTGAATTGTGAAAATGTAATCAAATTGATTGATGCATTTGGAGAAATGAATGTGGATGTTAGAAACTTTGTGTTGGGTAATGCACTAAAAAATGCAAAGTACTCTAGTGGGGATATTCTGAAGGAGATTTTGAGAATTATGGCTAACAGAGTGCGTCAGATTATTCAAAAGAAAATTGGAGATGCTTATTTTTATCTTCTTGTTGATGAAACACAAGATGAATCTCATCGAGAGCAAATGGCCACTATTTTGAGGTTTGTGAACACTGCAGGTTTTCTTACAGAACGTTTCTTTGCTATCAGAGGTGTTAGTGAAATTTCTTCAGAGACACTAGAAAAAGAGATATCTGATGTTCTTGTTCAGTACAACCTCCAGATTCATAAATTGATAGGTCAAAGGTATGATGGTGCTAGCAATATACGTTGCCAATGAAATGAACTTCAGGTATTGTTTCTTAATGATTGTCCATATCTGTTCTATATCCATTGTTTTGCTCAACGATTGAAATTAACATAGGTTGCTACAGCTAAGCAATGTGATCCTATTTGTGACTTTTTTATATATTAGAAAATGTCATTAATATTGTTAAATCTTTTGCTAAACGTATTATTAAGCTGCAAACTATCGAAATAGTAGAAATTGAGGGGCTAATTAGATGACAACCTTGCAGCGATCAGGAGCTATTCGTTGGGGTTCTCATTACAAAGCTGTTAAGGGTATGACATTCATGTGTGCTGCAATTTGCAAGGTGCTTGAAGATCTTCTTGGCAACTATTCAAATCCAAAGACTCGGACGGAAATTCGTAGTGCTTGCAAAAACATCAAGAGCTTTTATTTTGTATTTGGTTTGCATTTAATGAGTTCAATTTTGGGAATCTCTGATTTTCTTTGTCAAGCATTTCAAAAAGAATATGTTGACATTCTGGCTGCTATGAGATTTGTCTCTACTGCAAAAGCTCTTCTTCGAGAATTAAGACAACATGGGTGAGAGAAACTGCTTCTGGAAGTGAAAGATTTTTGCTCAAGACATGACATTGATATACTCGACCTAGAAAGCAATATTGGTTGTAGTCGCAATCAAATTACTGTTAAGCATCATTATCACTTTGACGTTTTCAATAAAGTCATATATTATCAGTTGACAGAGTTGGATACAAGATTTAATGAGACATTAGTTCGACTCCTTACACTTAGTGTGGCTTTGGATCCTAAAAATTCATTTGAATCATTTAATACAAATGATATATATGAGCTTGCAGTTGAGTTTTATCCTGAGGATTTTGAACGACAAGAGATGAATGCCTTGTTGACTGAATTGAATTATTATCGTGAGGATGTGGTTTGTGATATTCAAATTGAAGTAGCTACGCTTTCAAAATTATGCGTGAAGTTGGTTGAAACACGAAGGTCGGAGGATTACAAGATGATAACTAGATTAATTTGCATTGTGTTGACATTACTTTATTTTACTGCAACAACTGAGAGAGCATTTTCAGTAATGAAACATGTAAAGACGTCAATTCGCAGCAGCTTGGGTGATAAGTTTTTTGCTGATCGTATGAAAATATTTTGTTGAGAGAGAGCTTGTTAATAAAATATATATAGATTGTATTATAGATGAATTCAGCTGCAAAAAATCGTCGGACAACTTTCTTTTGCTAATTTTAGATCTTAAATATTTTTTTTGCAATGACTTCTTGTAAGTTTTTTTTTTTTACATATTATGACTTATTTGAAAATATTATATTCTCATTAAAATGAACTCAACAAAATTTTTGGGAGCAGCCTCATGTAGGGGGTTCCCCCTCCCCGGCCTACCCCTTTGCCATATCATGGCTCCGCCCCTAATTTTAACTATACATTTTATGAGATCCACAATTTTTATTAACTTTTCAAATACACATTTTATCAGCTTATATTAAAATCTACTAAAAGTATGATTTTTATCAAAACCAAACGGACACTTAAAATACACACACACACACACAGATATATATATATATATATATATATATATATATATATATATATATATATATATATATATATATACAGATATTATGTAAATAAAAAAAAGTTACTTATTTGAAAGTAACTTTTTTAACTTATTGTACTTGCTTATTTATAAATCTAGTAATTTGAAAAATTATTAATTTCAAAATGTACTTGCACCAGGTAAAATAAACTTAGGACAAGTTCGGTAGACATTTTCAGCCAAAACAACCCATTTTGGAGTATGACATTTTTTATTTTTCTAAAGAATTTGAAATGAAATTATAAAATTGCCCTTTATACTTCAAATGATATTTTATTGATTGAGAACAATTTTGTTATTTCATCTCAAATTATTTTGAAATGTTGAAAAACTCATGCCATAGATTTTTTTTGCTCAAAATTTCTACTCAACATGCTCTTAAAATAAATTCTTCTTAAAAATTAAAACACTGCATGTTTGAAATTATCACAACAAAGTACAAACTTTTGTAATAATAAAGTCAAAATGAGCAAGCTCAACTGGCAACCATGCACCAAATAACAGCAACGCGTCCACTGTCTACTTCTCATCCCCACAACCAGGTCCACCGCCCTCTTCCTCCAACTCCCGTCTCTCTTTTACACTAAAAGACAACGACTCCCGCCGTATCAAGAACCTCCCGGTAGGCGGAACCCACAAGTTGAGCCAACCCTGTGGCCTCCCGGAGTCCCTCCAGACCTGCACCGTCAAGCACTGAATCGGATTATCCAGAGGGTCCGCCGCGTCCCCACCCTTCAACACGTCGCACAGCAAAACCCTAGCTCTCCCCACATGCTTCTCCCACTTCACATGAGAGTAAGCATATACATCCACGTTCAACGCCGCCATGACGTCATTTTCTTGCAGCCCCTCGTGGAACTTCACCTTCACCACCTCGTTCCACGTCGGATTGGTTCTTTCGTGCTCGTCAATGCGGGTCCTTGCCACGTGAACATCCCTCTCCACGTAAACCTCGGCGTACGTTTTCATCTTGGTTATGTGCTTCACGTCCGTCAAGTCTTGGGCAGAATAAATCAGAACTTCTATCTCTCTCAGTTGTGACGACGGTGGTTTTCTTCGCCGGAAATTGGGTTCACTAGTCATGCGCCGTTGGGAACGCTGTGAAGTGTGCATTTAGAGCAATGAGCTAATGGTTTTTTTTTCCAATTATTTGAATTTGGAGGAAAAATGACCAAAATATCTATTTTTCAAGTCAAATATCAGGGCTACTTTAAAAAATAAAAGGGCATTTGTGTTATTTTTTGCCCAAAAGTCAAAAAATAGGAAAAAAAACCCATGAAAATGGGAATCAAACAAACTCAATACAACTTTTTCAAATGCGATGATATTTGGCGGTGCTTAAATTATTTTTTAAGTATTAAAATTATAAATTGTTGGTTAATGTGTGAAAAAAAATGAGTTATAAGTTGTCGTTCCAATTAAATGTATAGATGAAAAAATATATTTGACTAATTTGACCAATTGAAAGTATAAATTAAACAATCCCAAATATGTTATGTTTTGCATATAAAATAAATTTGTATGGAAATGTTATTTTTTGTGGGGAAAAACTTTTCCCGACAAAAAATTTTTGTAGGGGTGTTTGTGGCGCAAACATCGTGGGGAAAGGTATAAGACGACAAATGGTGGAAATTTGTGGGCTAAAGTTTCTCCCTACAAATTCTTTAGAGACGAAAACAATTTGTCGTCTAAGTTCTTTCTCGACAAAATTATTCGTCTGCTGAAGTTACTTTGGCCCACGAAACAGGTTCTGTAGACGCAAGGCAAAAATTTATTTTGTGGGCTGAATCGTACTTTTCCCTACAAATAAATTGTGTCGAAAAAATTTTGTGGGCCAAGTTCTACTTTTTCTATAAATGATATTTTGCGGAGAAAGCGTATTTGTTGACTAATTAAATTATTTTTCCAACAATGATAAAATTTGTAGGGAGAAATTAATTATTTTTATATAATTTTTTATATTACGCTAATTCTTTTTACCTTCTTTAAAATAATATAAAGATGCAAAAAATATAACAAATTAAATTAAGACTTTATTAGTGTCAATCGATAAAACATTACATTCATAATATTGAACTAAAATACAAATAAAAACCATTCACTAAGCTAAATTTAAAAAAAGTATAAGCTCTATCAATTATACTACATTTTAAAAAAAACATAACTTCTTGTCCACGTAAATTAGATATGCTACATATCCTTACTAAGATTATTGTCTTCATCAAAGCCGTTCTCTTCGCCCCCAATAGCATCATCTTCTGTTAACAATGGCGTAAAGGGCGGTAGATCAAAACCAGGAATTTGTTGCACAATTGTTGCATAGAATGATGCCAAGACTGCAATGTAGAATTGAATTGTTTTCTAACAACATTCAACTTGCTTTTCATTCTTTGCTCTATTTCAATTCGAGCTACATTATCTACATTTCGAGTAGGGTGTTCTTACATGTTGAGCCTTAGCTGCACTATCAATCCAACACTTGTTGTTTCCCGCATAAGCGATCTCAAATGTGTTGCTTTGGAAACTTCGAACCATCTTAATAGTGAAAAAAAAAAACTATGTTTCAAACAATATATTCAAGTTCTCAACAAATTGAACTAATTAAGTACATGTTTATAACATATAAATTCATTACCAATGCCATCTCCTCCACTATGTATGAGAGAGGACGTGAATCAGTACGATGATTATACTTCTTCGTTTACCGGTTCTCTACGTTTGATGCCTTCTGTTAAGAAAAGAATATAGATATTACATAAAAAAATTTAGGAGTAAAAATAACGAACTAGTAAAAAAATACACAATAAATACCTTGAACTTATCGGAGTTGAAATGATTACATAGTTCCATCTATGGATCTTCCCGCCAATAACACGTATTCATTGGGCAATGTGACCAAATGATGGCTCCGATATCATGAACTAGCAAATTATGTACTCTAGAACTTGTTGCTCATCTAGACAAATAAAAATCTGATCTACTACGAATTAAGGAGAAAAAGTACAATGTACATCATCAAACAAACCATAATTGATTTTGTTGGTTTGGGGCAACATGACCTCGCAGGGGCATCTTATGGAGTAAATTATCTTCACAAGAACCATTGTTATTGTCGTGGTTCTTAAGAGATATGATCTAGAGCATTTAAAGTACTCTGAGACACATATAGTAAGTGACCCGAAACAGCAACAGTTCTGTAGGTAATTACCGTGATTCATAAAGCTATAATAACTTTTGAATGAGGACAAATCAGTAGGTCCAGTGACATGAAGACATAAAGAAGGAAGGATTGGGACGGATAAATGCCCATATTCACATATGATACAACAACTTGTGATGAAGGCAATCAGCCTTGTACTGTGGAAATTTTTAGTTTTACAGGAATAGACAAGTTCATCCAAACCAGTGTGTAAATTATACTTCAGATAACTATGAGGTGGAATAAGGGACAGCAAAATTGGCTGACCAAACTCTAGCTGTATGGTTCTATAATGATCACATACCTGAAGATCATTTTGTTTGATGTAATCCCATATTCTCTTGACAACATCACACTGAAGTAATGTGTTTTCTCCTGTACCAAGGAACTTACTAAAGCATCATAAAGTGGAAGTGGAGCAAGAAAAATAGAATTTCAACCTTTTTGCCTTTTTTCATTTCTCTTTGGCTCATCCGGATCTGAAATAAATAGAATAGATGAAGTAAACAAATATTTTTGAAGTAGTCAGACAAGTTAGGCTCATCTCCCTCTTATTATATCTAATAGCAATTGATTTGGTAGCAGAAAACAACATTAAGAAATCACTTCTTCTTTCCCCTGCATGAAACAAGAGTGGAAATTGATGAATTTGCCTAAAAAGCTCTGGACATTTCCATAAGTAATATCATTTTGACTTTTTCACAAAAACCGATTTTCGGTTATCTAAGCATGGTTTATGCCATGGTCAATATAGGTGTCCTTGGATTTCTTGTTTGTTCATCATCTCTCATTTATTCTTTCTTCCATTGATCACTTTTCAAGTAGCAGGATAAAATATTCATGTTAAACACCGACGTGGGTGATTTACAAGGACATTTATGTTTTCGAGCCCTAATCACTGGGTCAATACTAAAAGTAGTATGCAGACAGGTGTCAAACAACTTGTACATACCCATTTGAACATGAGATACTGACCAGCACAGGTTCTCACAGTGATAGAATATACGGCCAAAAATTTAATATAAAGCTACTTGGCAAAAGAAAACAACGTCATAAGAGCTCAGTAGAGGCGTTGCCTTCTTCTCTCTCTTGCTTCCGCTGTTTTTCTTTTGGAGTAGAATTGACTGAAGCTGCTTAATTTGAAAAACATGACTGAAAACTTAAGGAGTTTGATCTCGATACAAAAAAATTATAGAAAGGGCTCATCAACTGTAAGACATATTGCCCTTAAGGCAAGTGTTGCAACAAGACAAAAGAGCTTTGCATAATGTATCTTCCAGATGTTTGAAAAAATTTACACAGTAAGAGAAATTGCCAAAAACAGATAGAATAAAGTTTCACCTTGGATATTATACCTTGAAGGAATGCGGATCAGGTCTAATGATAATGAGGTTAGGCCATGGTTCAGTTGTACAAAATGGTTTAAGTAATCAACTGACATTTTATTTGAGAGGATAAAATAACAAGATTGTTCTTCTAAAATGAATCTGCTCAGCACGTAGTCTTCTTCTGATGAAAGTGCTTCTCAAGCTGTCCGTCCAAACAAATATGGGTTCACCTAACAAAGAAACATCATAACTATTTTTTGCTTTACCAGAGCAAAACACTTCGATAAAATCAACTTATTAGAACACCCAAAAGTTAAGATAATCCCAATAATGCTCAAATTTCATCCTTCCAAGCAAAACACTTCAATAAAATCTTATTAGAACAACCAAAAGTTAAGATCATCCCAATAATGCTCAAATTTCATCCTTCCAAACTTATGGAGACAATGAAAGAATATAAAATTTCCCTGGGTCATCCCCAAACATCAGAACAGAAACACACGGTACAGAAAAATTCATCAAGTTCTAATTGGCATTTAGCATACATAGTCAACTAATTAACCGCATACATAGTCAACTAATTAACCGGGTTTGTGGGGAAATGTAAAAGGGGAAAAATTAACCAAGTGCTAACAGAAAATCCACCATTTATAGTTACTCCGCCTCACCATTAAACCAAAAACATTAACTGGGTTTGATACTCCGCCACACCATTAAGCCAAAACAAATAATCAAGATTAAGAAACAACCGGATAAAATTTTCAATTTTAATCACCAAATCCAAAAACAAAACAATAAGTTTTTAACAATAAGACAACGCTACTTCTAATTTCACAATTAAAAACCCTCATTTTCTTCATAAAATCCTAATTTTATTGGCTAAATGTGAAAAAAATAATAATTTAAGGGCATAAAGACAAACCTCTGTGAAAGAGACGAAGACTGCAGGACTGGTTGATGGTGAGCAGCGTGATGAGTTGTTCGGTAGTGGTGGCTGATTCAGAGATGATGTGAGAGATGGAAGGACAGGCGCCGGAGAGGGAAGCCCGGAAAAATTGGAAGATGGAATCGTAGAAGAGAGAAAAATTCCTGAGAAAGGTTTTGACGTTTTAACATTAGAGTTTTCCTTCAGAATAGATTTTGTGGACTAAAAAAAAAAAAAAAAACTAAGAATTTTTCTCACTAAATATTACCCTACAAATTAGTTTTCTATTTTGTCGGCAAAGTATATACTTTGTTCGACTAATTTTTTTGTCGGAACAAATGAATATATTTGTGTGCACAAGTTATCACATTTTTTAAAATTTCAGAACGAACTATGGCCCTACCAAAAAATGGGTTTGTTGGGAAAAGTTAATTCCGTAGACAAATCTTAATTTGTCTGCGGAAATTTTGTAGGTAAAGTATACATTTCTTGTAGTCTCTTTTAAAATATTTTCAGGAATTTATTAATTTCTTCCAACTGCCCTTTTATATCGAAGGAAAATTGTTTCCCCAAAACAAGTAATTAATTTCTTATTGACCGTAACGAAGTATTGGAAAAAAGTCCAATGTTCTAAAAAAACGTAAAATGTGACTAAGTGTAAATAGAGGTGGAGCGTGGGTTGAATTGAGTTGAGTTGAGTTGGTTTTGGGCTCAACCCGAATCCAACCCAACATATTCAATTTGACAAAAAATCAAACCAAATCAACTCGACCAAGAGTTGAAACACGACCTAACCCAAACCGTTGGTCAGTTTGGGCTTGAGCCTAATTCATGCTTGAGCAAATTTTTTTGGGCCCAAATACACTTTGAAACTTTTATTGTAATTACATTAAAATTAGAAATTTGAAAGACTTTGATCCGGTTTAATTAATTTTTATTTTTTTAAAATATTTTTTAATAATCGGGTTGGGTTGAATTGGGTTGGATCGATTTTTATGAAATAACCCGCAATCCAACTCGACCAAAAATAGATTTTCAAAATACAACCCAACCCAATATAAGGTAAAAACCGACCCAACCCGATTAGGTTGGGTTGGACAGTTTGAGTCGATTTTTGGCCATTCCTAAGTGTAGATATGGAGTTTCAAGTTTTCTGGACTTAAGCGAGGCACGAGGCTTGAGGCGTGAGTTGCGTGACTAAGTGTGGAGATCGCGCTTCACGTCTAGGCGATCTTTTTAAAACAGTGATATGTCCTATAAAAACAAGTTTATTGGAACACTAAATTTTATTTATATTTTTTTCTAATATACTCCTAAAGTAATATAATAGTAGTTCATATTTATTGATAACAAAGCACATTAATAAAAGTGTATTAGAAAATTAAGAAATTAATTATACAATCAATAAAGAAAGTTATCTATAATTTGAAACATATGAATAAAAAAAATAAGTATATCTTTAACGAATAGATTTATTGCATTCGGAATATAATTAGTATTTAAATTGAATAAAATTAAAACAAATTAATACAATTAACAATTTTATTATGCACCCGTTTTTACTATTCTAGTCAAACGTGTCAAATATGTTCTTAGAATTAATACATAATAGTATTTTTTATTAAATCAAATTTAAATTTATTTCCTTTTGAACTCAAGGATATAATAGAACCAAACTTGAATGACAGTAGTTAATGCAAAAGGTTATTAGAGAGTCTCCAATGCAACAATGTCAAAAGTATATTGTCTAGTATTTTTTTTTTTTTTTGACAAATAATCACAAAGTACTTATGTGACATAATTAATACTAGAAGGTGTCTAGCACAATATTTAATTCTAGACATTGTTTTTAACAATGTCTATCATTAATTTAATAATATCTATCCAATAAATACATTTCTCTCTCTCTTTTTTTTTTCTTTTTTTTTTTTAAAGAAAATAATAATAATTTACCACATTTGCACAATAAACATTGTTGCATTAGAGAAATTTTTTTGATATAATGTCAATAATTTTTGCCATATATGTATATTAGACATTGTTACATTGGAGATGATCTTAGTATTTGAAAACTAATTTGAGACACTTTTAATTCAATAGATAATTATTATGTAATGAATGATATCTGTTTCTTTTTTTCCCTCAAATATAATCTGATGATTATTTTAGGTAATTGTATAATTTTTTTAATTATTTTATTGTAAATACTTAAAAACTAATACTTCGATGCAGTCCCATATTTAATGAAAAAATCTATTGGATTTAAATTCAATTAATCAAATTAACACACAATATGGATTAGATATAATCACTGTTCTAAAAAATCTCATTTAAGTTTTGTCTAGGCAGAACCTAGGTGTGAAACGTGACCTCCACGCCTCATGCTTCGCCAACGCCTTATCTTTGTCTTGATCTCACCTAGACCTCATCTAAACTCGAAAAATTTGAAGTTCAACCTCAACGCCTAACTACGTTTTATACTTTTTAGAACATTGGATATAATACCATCACGGGCCTAAAGATATATTGGGCCATTTCTAATGTTCATTTTTTGGGCGGCATTCAAGAAGGAAAATTGACATGGATAGGACTAAAGGGTTTTCTTTTAATAAATAAATAACTTTTCAAAAATCATTTCAAAAAATCATTCTTGTTTCATTTATTTTAAAAATACTGTTTTTTTTTTAAAAATTATTATTTTAATTTATTATATTAAATAATATATGGTAATTGAATATGTAAATTTTTTGCTTGAATTCTTGATTATTTGTACGATAAGTCATTCATCTTTATAATATCTCTACTTTAGTCTCTATACTTCCTCTTTTATTTTAATTTCGTCCTCTTTTATTTACAATCTAAGTCCTTCAACTTTTGAATTTTTATAACTTGATCTCAATATTTATACTTTTATGTCAATTTAATTCTTTATTGTATCACTATTTGATATATATGTTATAAATGATATTGTGTATCAATGTTTGATACAAATGTTACAAATAATATTTTGTAACAATCTGTGTTACAAATTGAGATGTAAAACATCAATGATACAAAATATCAATTCATGTAACATATGCTGTGTAAAATAATATAATATAATCTATAACATATCCAGTAATACAAAATATCATTTGTAACATATGTATTAGATCGCGATACTAAATAGAAACTGTTATAACTGCAAAATCAACTCTAAACTTTAATAAATTCGTATTAATGTACATATTAGACTCTAAAAACCTATTGATATTGTCAAGGGCGGAGGTAGGGCAGGGCCTTACTGGGCCCAGGCCCAGCCCTGCCTTGGACCAGGTTTTGTTCTTTAATAAAAAAAAAAAAAAAAAAAAAATTTCCCCCAGGCCCAGTGATATGAAACCAGTGGCCCAACCCATATTATTTGAATAAGAAAATAACAACGTTTTCAGCGCACATGTTATATGAAGAACATGCAGTTTTGATTATCTGTTTTTACTAATATGTGATGTATTAAATACAATACACAAAGAAGAATATTTATATTTTTGTTGATTAGTTATTCAAAATCTTGATTATGAAATGAAATAGAATTTTATAGCGAACATTTAGTGCAAAGAAAAGGATATATAATTGAATTGTGTTTATAATCACCTCGTTAACAAAAAGTTAGAGAGAATTGTGGTCGAGCACAACTTTCTTTTGTTAATTTTAGATTTTGAATATTTTTGTGCAATGACTTCTTGTAGCTTTTTAAAGATTATGATTTATTATAAAATATTAGATTCTCATTAACATGGGTTAAAAAAAAATTCGGGGGTGCTACCCCCGAACCCCCGTAAAAGGGGTTCCCCTCCTCCGGCCCACCTTTTTGTTATATCCTAGCTCCACCCCTGGATATTGTGTAACATCAGTATGATATAAATATGTAACGCAATGCCAAATTTAACAAATAAAACTATTGATTTCATCATTTGTAACATACGTAATATCAGTGATGCATAATACCAATTCATGTAACATGTGATGTGTAAAATAACATAATATAATATATAACATATTTAGTAACATATTCAGTGATACAAAATATCATTTGTAACATCTGTATCAAATAGTGATATTATAAAGGACTAAATTGATATAAAAATATAAATATGAATATCTACTTGTAAAAATATATAAGTTGAAGAACTTGAGTTGCAAATAAAAGAGGACGAAATTGAAATGAAAGAGGAAGTACATGGACTAAAGTGGAGATATTATAAACATGAAGAACTTATCATGCAAATAATTAATTCATTATTTTATTAATTAATATAATATTAATTATGTAGTATTTTTAAAATAAATTTGTTAAGTTATTAGATTTAGAATTATTTTAAGATTAGTACAATGGGTGTAATATTCCCTAGGACTAAAGTAGGACTAGTATATGAGGAAATTATGTGTACTTTTAAAAATAATTTTAAAATAATAATTTGTATATATTTATTTTAATAAATTTATGTAATTATTTAATATATTAATTAATTTAAATTAAATAAAATCAAAACCCATTCCCCTTATTCTCATCACTACTTATATTTTACATAAGCAGAAATACATCACAGAAAAACAAAGATGAAAGTTTTCCTTCTAGATACTTTTTCCCAATTAAAACCCTACCTCATCCTATCACCATCCATATTTACATAATCAAGAGCAAAAACAAGGATGGAATTCAAAATCCCATCTTATGCTCTATTGTTTTCATTATTATTCTCTATTTTTTGCTCGAACACCAATGCCATCTTCTTGTTGGATTTTTTCTCGATCCTCCCCCCATCTCTTTCTAGGTATGAAGTTTTAGACCTAGAAGGTATTGAAATAATTTTTAATGAAGGCGATGCAACCGGTCGTCATGTTTGGGCAATGGTCAGGTTGGAGTTTTAGGCTTGTGTTTGTTTAGGGTCTTGGAGATGGTAGTGGAATGCGATTGGATCTAGTGGTGGTGACGTAGATCTAGTAATTTTGAGGTGACGGTAGTGATGTTTTTTCTATCGTGGGGGTGACATTTCTTTGGTGCCTGTGGCGGTGCATATCTATTGGTGGTAGCGGTCGTGTAACAGAGTTTGTTGCATATGTAATACTTGCAAAGTGGCGCATAACACAATTTGTTAAAAATGTTACACTTTCTCTGACTATGGCGGTACAGATATGGTGGCAGCAACGGCCTGTAACATGTAACACGTAACATAGTTTGTTACACTTGTAAGGTAACGACGTAAAATCTGTTACAAGTGTTATACTCTGTAAAATAAATAAATATTGTGTAAAAAAAGCTATAATAGTATTTTTAATTAAAAAAAAAAAAAGGATTAGAAAGTATTTTGAGAATTAATTTATTTTTTTAGTTTATTTATGAAAATTTCCATGAAGATGGTCACACATGGAAACTAACAAATTTGCATTATTCATCTTTTCTACAGCTAACCTTAAGTGAATTAGAAAATGTTGCTCCACTATTCTTTTCTTTTTCTAAAATTAACAGTAAACTAATAAGTCTAATACTAATGAAATGAATTTATATAATAGACCTTCAACTCTGGTGGAATAATATGTATCTTTAATTGACAACCATCAACAACCTTTTTCTTAATTTTGTTTTACTATATACTCGATAGTCGATTCATGTTGAACACACAACTTATTATCGACCATTGTCAAATAAAATATATTTTCTTTTTCTTTTCTATTTTACGCAATCCCAATTGATCCCAATCGATCGAGCAAGGGGAGAAAAGAATCACAAAATGCATCCTTGTAGCCTTACAAATCAATTTCGAAGAGGAAATGCCTTACTCAAGTGCGATCAAGTAAGGTAGGGAACATCAAACAAATAAATTATCGTCTATTCTTATTTTTTAATATTGTCTAATCAATTTAATCTAACTTATCAAACAAGCCAAAACCAGTGTTCTAAAAAGCGTGCTTAGGCGCAAAGCGTGACTTCCATGCCTCGCTTAGGCTCTAGGCGTACGCTTTTTTGGCAAACTATATTTTTAACTAAAAAGCGCTCGCCTAGGCAAGCCTAGGCTCGCTTAGACGCGCGCTTTTTAGTTAAAAATATTTTTTTTTATCTTTTTTTTTAATATTTAAATTAATATTAAAAATAAGAAAACGTTTTTTCACGCTTTGCTCACGCCTTACCCCCGTCTAAGCCTCGCCTAGGCCTAAAAAGCTTGAAACTTGGCTTCCACGCCTAGCCACGCTTTACACTTTTTAGAACCTTGGCAAAAAAAACAACGAATTATTGAATAACACTTACATTGTACAACCACAGTGTTAGTGGCATCGTGGTGGTTGTGCTAATCAAGGGTGATTATATTCTATATAAACAGTTAAATAATCCAATCCATCATTGTAAGTATCACATTAAACAATAAATAATTAACTTAAAACAAGATTAAAGTAAACTTAATTACCTGGAAAAGAGTGGCAATATTCATTGAATATAAAGTGTCACTTCATTCTGCATTCCAACCTGGTACATAGGATAGTGGAGTGAAAAGAGCTTAATTCTTAATTAATTTTATTCATCCCAATCTCCCTATAAAAACCCTTCTCTGTATCATCCCTTTTCAGACACTCAAATTAAGCCCACTTTTTTCTAAGTTCAAAATTATTCTTGAAAAGAATTTGTACAGGAATGGAGGGAAGAAAAATGGCTGTATTTTTCACTGTTTATGTTTTGGTTCTGATCATGGGTTTTGCAGAAAATGGAGCCATGGCTGCCTCAGAAATTGTTGAGGCACCTGCACCTGCACCTGGAATGGAGAGTTCAGGAATGGCACTGTATGTTCCTGTTGCAATGGCTGCCATTGCTTCTCTGGCTGCTATGTTCTTTTGAACTTCCTAATGTTAGTGACTAAAAGCACGTTTGGCATATTGAATTGGACAGTATTGGAGTTGAGGAAGAAAAATGAATTAAAATTCATCTAGTGTCATGCATAGTACTATGCAATACTATTCAATACTATGTACTAAACATTTCTTCCGCCTGAATAATCAATTAATGTTGTTTTGTCTGACTCTGAAATTGGTTCAATTTCAGTTGGATTTAGTGTCAGTGAGAATCTTGAACTTTGTCTATGATGTTTAGTTGTGATATTCAGCAACAAAATTCCTTTTATGCAATAAATAAGAGAGGAAATTTAGAAACATGCCACAAACAAGAACTTGTTCCATGCACTATCATTTTCCATGTTCCCCCAGAAAACCTCTTCAAGGTAACTAAATAACAAAGTGCTCAAGTTCAATTTCCCATAGCCAAGAATGTTGTTTGTAATACTCTTTTGCAATGACTAAAACCCGAACTTTGTAGTAGATTCCAAGGCAAGTAATTACGCTTTCATTAAGACTTTAATTGTCCCTTACCAATAAGTGCACACGTAATCCAAATAAGCCTTTAAGATACAATAGAATCAAATTAATGTTTGTTGGCGTTTATACTTTATACACTAACGACAACAAAGTTTGAACACAAGATTAACATGACTTATATAACAGTCTTTGTATTTCAATTCTACACTATATCGGAGTACAAAGCAAGTCATAAAAATAAATAAGAATTTGAGAAAAGACGAGAAAGATGGTAAAGAAAAATCAGAGATTGGAAAATTTTATTTCATATATCACCAATAAATTATATCAATCCTTTTATAGACTTGTTTACAACCTTTCTCAGAGGATACAATCATGCGGGGCCGCGCACGGCTGCCCATCAAACATGCTGGCCTTCATTTGATTTACCCTAGTTTGATCATGTTTTGACCCTTCATTTTGTCTATATGTTATTGCTTCAAACCAATGTCAAAACGATATGTATTAAAAATCTCTCCAACAAATAATCTTGGCAGGACTCTAGAAACCCTAATGGAAATTAACAAGTGTCTGGTTTGAGAACATGCGAATGTCCAGTACTAACACGTAATATTGAGGGAATAGCTGATTTGTCGATATTTTGGCACTTTCAAGTATAGTTTTCTTTAAAGGGAGCTATGTCTGACATAAACTTGAAGATGTCCGAATTGAGTTTTGTTAAACAATTGTACACATTCTTCAAGTTAGAAAGAGTAGATTTTATTAGGAAAGATGAGATTAAATGGACAATGTCTGTCTTTTAACATGTTTTCTTTACAAAACCAACTGAAAAGCCAGCCGTAGAGCAATTTACACTAGTACTTAAGTAATCAAGAAGCAAATTTCCAGGACATGAAAACTAAACATCGGCATGACAACCTCGTATGCCAATGAATATAATATAGGGTTTTTGACAACTCAGAGAAGTTTGTCGTTGGAGCTGTAGCCTCCAACGAATTGCCTAGATGGTTATGGATGCTATTTATTGGTAGACACAGAAAAAATGCCATTGCTGTTCAAAGGTGCCTAATGCAACAGCAGAAGAGCATAATCAAAACATTGTTTCCTTTGTTGATGGAAACAATGATTCAACTTATAATACTTAAGGAACTTCTGTTTGTCCTGCTCAAATAAAGACGGCAAACATGAAAAATAGACAATTTTGCGAATATATTGCCATCTGCAGTGCTTGAAACAAACAGTTTGAAGAATAAAGAATATATCCTAACTTTAAACTATATATATCATTGCTTCCCATTCTCATTTATCACCAAAAGGCAAAAGCTCCCCACACAACTTACTAAGAATATCTGTGATTGCTTTCTTCTCAATATTTAACAGATATGGCTATCACCACATTCACAGAAGAGCACACTTCCCCAGTTCCTCCATCAAGAATCTTTAAGGCCTCCATTGTTGATTCCCACAACTTAATTCCAAAGCTGATGCCACAAGCTATTAAAAGCATTCAGATCATCCAAGGTAATGGAGGAGCAGGGAGTATTAAGCAGATCAACTTTGCTGAAGGTTAGATGCAATCTACACTCACTCTTGGCATTAACATGTTAGACAAAAAGACGAGGGAATTTTTCTAAAGAGACCTTTTTCATGGTCAAAGTGAAAAAAAAAAAAAAAAAGAAGAACAAGAAGAAGCTTAATTATAAAGTTTTCCATTTAAAATGCCTTCTTTTGCACTAAGAAGTCAATTTTAGCTTTATTAAAAAGCGGACTTTCACTGCCCCCTTCCCCTACATGCGTGGTCCCAAGTAGATTCGAATGAGAGAGAGCTGTTGGGGCGAAATGGTTCTGGTAGTGGTGGGGTTGGGATTTTGGAGGGTAGTAGCAGGGGAGCCAGGTAAGAAAAAACAGTGGGCGGGTTGTGGTGAGAAAGAACAAGGGTAGGTACACTGGAATTTTGAAAAAAGAAGAGGCCTGTTTACATAATTTTGAAAAAGAAGGGCTTGTTTCGTTTGCTCTCTCCGTCTCAATAACCTCAAAAGACAATATTTAAAGCTAAGAAACTGTATTTTCTATGCAGGTAGCAACTTCAGCTCTGTTAAATACCATATTGATGAACTCGATGAAAAGACATACACATATAATTACACACTGCTAGAAGGCGGTGCATTGACTGACGGGCTTGAAAAGATCACGTACGAGATCAAGTTTGAGCCTGCACCCGATGGTGGCTCAATCAATAAGGTGACAAGCAAATACCACACTAAGGATGATTTCAAGCTCAAAGAAGAGGATATCAAGGCGGGAAAGGAAAGGGTGTTGGCAATGTACAAGGTTGTGGAAGCCCATCTCCTCCAAAACCCTGATGCCTATGTTTAGAGTTCCTGTTTTCAAATGTGATCTTCACAAGTTCTTTATCAGTCTTCTGTTTGTATGGCACTGGCTTGTTCTTGTTTGACAATAAGGATCTTCCAAGATCTGACAAAGCAATAAGATTTTGTAACTTTTGAGAGCTTTCTTATGCCTAGAAAACAAAGTCTTAAACTTCGAGGGGATGTTTGGTACACGTAACTGTTACACTATAAACAATATTTGGCTTTATTTTCTTCTCAATACTCTCCAGCTCTTCAACCCACCTTTCCTATTAAACATGTTATGAATATTTCTTATGCCACAAAATGAATGGAATTTAAATGGTTTATGATTCTAAAAATAAAATAGGATTAAGAAACATCAATCCATAAATAGTTAGGATGACAGATCTATTTAGCGCTTGGGACCGTAATTCTGAATTATACAAAGCTTTTACTGCACTCTTCGAAAATAAATAAGTTATGAAAAATAAACATGTCCTAAGTTTTGTTAACATCCACAAAGGTATATATCCACTACTGGGAAAAGAATCGAAATTCACCAAAATAAGCCGCAGAAGTTTCATTTGATCAAGTGAAAAAAAAGAGGCAAGATAAGAGGTATACCCAAATTTACTACAATAAATAACAAGTCCCAAAATGCAGGTAGAGCTAACTAGCACGGTGGAGATGCCGTTTAAGGAAGGTTCACTAGGAACTCCGTTGAGCAAGATTGATCTTGCTATAAGAAACATGTTTTGAACAGGATCAGGATCAGGGCTTGAATGCAGAAAAGGCAACGACAGAATTGTGCCCACCAAATCCAAATGAATTTGAAACAGCTGGATGTGATAATATATACAAAAAAAAGTTTTAAGTAAATATTGAGGATATGAGTTATTATCAACATCTTTGCTTTAGTATTGATAATATTCACAGAGAATTAGAGACATGGTGGCTGGAAAAGTAAATCATCTTACCAACATTGACTTCATGCTGCCGCTTTTTGTTTGCCACAGTCTCAAACTCCACAGAAGGCTCGGGATTCTGCATTAATAATTTGAATCCATTAATAATCTTGAACATCGGAATCATCACCTAATGATTAAATAGTGAAACAGTAAGCCTTGAAGAGCTATACGTACTTGCACTGAAATTGCATGTGCAGGAAAAGAATATCAACCGTAAAACTGGAATTTGAACTTACAAATTGATTTATTGTAGGATGCAGCCATCCCGTCGTAATGGCTTTCACTGTTGCAATTGCTTCCAGACCGCCAGAAGCCCCAAGACAGTGCCCTATCATCGACTGGGAAAGAATAGAAGTGAGAAGCTAAAAATGGACCGAAATTATCACTGCATAATATTTTCAACATCAATCTATACATTCCAATCAGACGTACAAGAAAAGAAATCTGTGTGTGTCTGTGTTAGGGAAAGAGAGGAAGTGACAGAGCGAAGCTCACCTTAGTTGCATTCATTTTGATCTCCGAAGTGTTCTTGAAAACTTTCTTAATAGCATTTACCTCAGCTAGGTCACCTACTATGGTGGAGGTTGCATGAGCATTAATGTAGTTAACCTGAAAAGGAATACGGACACGAACCCTTAATTAATTGTGTCAGATTTACATACAGTCAGACCCTTAGAGAGGATTAAAACGATGTACTCCTGACTCTAATGTAATAAAGGATTTCATCTGCAGTAATGCAGATGTGAAATGTCTAAGACAAAGTTTGATTTTCCTGTCAGGTGATGCCTCAGTTGTGTTAAATAATCTCAGTCATTCAACAGTCATTCAATTTGTCTATGATCAGAAACATAAAAGCACACTGAATATTAGAATGAAATTCCAGTTCTTCCGGGGATATCTCATGGTTTCCACCAGATCTTTTAAAGCTCTAATTCAGGACATGAACTTTGATTCATAGGAGTGCTCCGTCACTTTCAAGCTTGAGGAACCAAATGTGAAGGTGGTGAGTGCATAACGAAAAGTATATTATGCAAAAGGGAACAGGGGTGGGCATGCTCAGGGAAAAAGACATCAATCGAGTGGCATTGGTAAAGGGTGTCAGCATATATGGTTTATGTTGCATGGTTTTAGTACTACAGGAATATTAAGAAAAAAGCAATACCTCCTCAGGTGACACACCAGCATCTTCCAGGGCACTCTGGATACATGACGAGACACCAAGTCCATCAGCTCTGGGATCAGTCATATGATAAGCATCACAATTTACTGCACCTCCCAAGTACTCGGCAATTATCGGTGCACCTCGTTTCATTGCATGATCCAAACTTTCCATCACCTGTTAAGAATGTTGAGTAATTTTTTTAGGAACTTTAACTTTTATTCGAGTTTAAAGTGATAAGTAAACTCTTCTTGAAGAAACAACCCTTTCTTCGGCTCAAATGATTGGCTAACAAACAAGCCACACTTACCAAGACTCCAGCACCTTCACCCATTACAAAACCATCTCGATCTTTGTCCCAAGGCCTAGAAGCGGTTTTTGGATCATCATTTCTTTGAGACAAAGCTCTACATGCAACAAAACCTCCCAATCCTATAGGAATAATGGCAGCCTCGGTTCCACCAGCGACCATCAAATCAGCCTCACCTCGACGGATGTGATTTGCAGCCGCATAGAAGCAATAATTTGAGGTAGCACAAGCAGTTGAAATAGAGTAATTTGGCCCCATCAAACCAAGATCAATTGCAAGTAAAGCAGATGCCATGTTCGTTATAGCGTAAGGTATGAAAAAAGGAGTTATTTTCCTGTAACCTTTTTCTATTAGAGCCTGAACACCGTCAGAAAAAACTGTAAGACCACCCATTCCTGTTCCTACCAGAACACCAGCTCGAACCTTATCAATCTGCAATAATAATAAAACCAAATAATTCAGAGGGATGTGCTTACATCTTCAGAAGAAGAAGTGTAAAAAAGCAGACAATACGTTAACAATTAAACTGATGGAAGCAACAAAAACTTCTTGATATACAGAATGAAAAATCAAAATTAGCACTGGATGCAAATTCAAAAGATAGCAGCAGATCAAAGAGTAATTTCTACAATTCCAGACTACGTGTATCCCAGTTTTCACTTTGCATAGAATGAGTACCTTTAGAAACAGCAAAGAGCATGTCTTTACAATGAGTTCAAATTTGTTAATTAAGAGAGATTCACTTAGTACTTGGGAAACCAATAATATAAGAATTAGCCATGTCGAACCACCTCATCTAAAAGTTGTTTAAACACTTTCACAACCTTTCACGTTTAGCAATTAACCCAGCTCAGCATGACCAACCAACGCTCAAAAGTAGCAAACTGAAAAAAATGTCAAGCAATAAAATCTTAACATTCAGACACCCCCTATCTATTAACATGCAATTTAATAGCATAAAACTTTGACGCAAATGAATTTAATGGAAGGCAGTTGGACCCATTGGCCCAATATCAATTTAATATAAGTCAATTGGACCTATTGATCTAATAAAATTAATAATAAAAAATTACAAATGATTAGGGACTCCACCGGACCACCATTCTCCCAAATTTTTAAACTCAATCCCTAAATTTTCCCACAAAATCTTCAATTGCTATTCGCAAAAACCCCCTTGCACTAGGTTAGCGACTCCACTGGAAGACTACACACCAGGGGCAACTGCACTTCTCAGTGGTCGCTAGACCACTAGACCGGACTACTAGCAGTGAATGGGTTTGTTTCTGTTTGTGTATAGTGTATAAATAAAATAATTTATATTTTTAGTTTTTGTATCGACTGTAGAATTGTACCTTTTTTTTATTGAGTGTGGTCTGGTTTGTCAACAAAACAATATTGTGAATTCAGTAATTTGTGATTGACACTATTCTTCCAATTGCTAATGCTACAGTAGAGATGATATTATCTACAATGAATTATGTCATTAATCGATTACGTAATCGAATACATAGATAATAAATGACTAAATGATAGCTTGATTGTATATATTGAGAAAGATATATTTGACAAGATTGATGATGAAATAATTATACAACGTTATCAAAATATGAGAACTCGAAAACAACACTTGTAATAAGGTATCAAAAAAATTCTATCAATGTTTCAAATTTTTTTGCATGTTAATTTGAGGACTCCTAACTTAAAATGTCTTGCATATTGTCTTTGAGCGTTTTAGCAATCTACTATGGCTAATGGCCTAATGAGGAAATAATAACTCAAAATACACCATTAAACCACGAACAAGAACCCAATTAAACACCAAGCTAACTCAAAAATCCAGCAACACAAATCATATAAATCTCAAAATTCAGAAAATTAAGCTAGAAAAAACCACATACCTTGTCAAGTCTACCAGCGCCAAGATCCGCACTTTCAAGAGCTTTTTTGCCAGCTACAATGGAGTATCTGAGACAATCATCCTGCCTCCGATCGTTCTTCCCATCAATGTATCCATCGGATTTGAATCCGCGAATTTGCCCCCCGAATCGAGTGGGGAATTTCGAGGCGTCGAAGCGGTCAATGAGAGTGATTCCGCTCTCTCCAGCAAGCAGTTTTTCATAGTATGCATCAACGTCGTTTCCGAAGACTGAGACGAGTCCCATACCGGTGATGACCACGCGTTTCTTAGGATCAGTCTCGCGCTTGGGGGCCGAAGCTGTAGAGGCGGAGGCGGATATGGTGAAGGGAAATTTCTTGGGGGGCTTGGCATTGTTACTGGAGAACAATGAGTGGGTGGTGGAAGGAGGTTTGCGGAGGTGGTCGAGAGGTGAGGGGCGGAAGGCTGCGGATTGGATGGCTTGCATGGTGGCGAAATTGGTGGTGGAAGATGGGAATTTCGATGGAAACGATGTTGGGTGGTGTGGGGTGGGGGGGTGGGGTCGAAGTGAAGAGTAGTAGTTAAGGTTGTTGTAGTACAGTGTTAGAGCATCTCCAATAGACTCTTTATTTATAAAGAGCATATTTGATATTTTAAAGAGCATCTATAAATTTAGAGAGTAAAATTTTTTAAGTGCTCCAACAATCTCTTTATTTTTAACACTTTATTTTACTTCTTTCAATAAATATTTATTATCTTTTCATATATTTTCTTTTAACATGCCTCTCTCCTAATTATTATATGATTTTATTCTATTTATTTTATTTTATTTTATATACACTAATTAATTTAATCATTATTTGGAGTATTGGAAATTGAAACTGTTTGACTGAATTTAATTATAAAGAGTGGGTTTGGCTCTCCAAATGTGGAGAGCCAAACCCACTCTCTATTTTGGAAAGTTAATTTAGAGAGTCTGTTGAACTATAATTTTCAACTTTGGCTCTTTAAAATAGAGAGAATATTATGTTTAAAGAGTCCATTGGAGATGCTCTTATAGAGTTCTGCAAATCTGGTGTTTATAAGTAAGGGTAATCATGTGGGGGAGATTTATAAAGTCCTGACACATTCGAGAAAAATTAAAAAAGTGATTGATATTTTCGTTAATCGCCTACATAATATGTGTTACGTGGAATTTATAATTTTCTTCCGAAATCATTCTCTTTATAAGTAAATAAGTTAATTTTAAGTAAATTAATTTTCATAATAAAGTAAACTTTAAAAAAAAATTATTTTAGAGTTACTTTTAAAATAAGAAAATATATATTTGGGAAAAAAATTATTAAAAAATAACTTTTACTTTATTAAAGGGAAATTACACTCTTCTTGATAGAATATTGATAATCTGACAGTAGACTTGATTGTTGATTGTTGACTATGGGGAAATAAAATTAACGGCTAAGCATTTATTGTAATTTAATTATACTTTGAAATATTCTAATGCCCACAGTGGGCAATCTTATAGTGCCCATTTGAACACTTGTCCAATGGGCATTGGACAAGTGTCCAAATGGGCATCATAAGATTGCCCCTTGTGGGCATTAGAAAGGTGCTGTAATTATACTAGTATACTTTTTTTTTTTCGGTGGAATCCGATCGTAGAGTCTAGTGTAAAATCTCTATCTTCACAATAAATTGTTTTCAATAATCATCGCAAGAAAAATGAAAATACCATTGTTCGTTATATCTATTGATTAAAACAACCATTTGAAAAAAATTAAGAGATGATTGATTGAGAAGATTTTAATAAATTGAGGGGTTGAGAAGAATTTATTGAAAATTGAGAGAGGGTTTTGTTTGAGAAGGGTTTATTTTGAAGATGTTGAGAAGAATTTGGAGAAATTTTGTTTGAGAATGATGAAAACGTAGTGATATAATGACAAAATAATTCTTTTTTGTGTCCATAGTAGAGGAAGACTCCTATGCATAGTTATAAAACTCGGACCGATCCGGTCGGTTCGACCGGTGACCCGGTGACCCGGGCACTAGATCGGTCTGGTTACTTCATTTAACCAAACGAGGACATGACCTGGAAAAAACCAAAAAAACCAAGAAAAAACCATGTAACTCGGTGACCCGGGTTTTAGTGGTAACCCGGGTCTGTTTCTATTTTTTTTTCTTATTTATGTAAAAACTAAAAAATATTTAGATTCAACTTTTTGTCTTTTTCAGATGATAATAGCACTAAAATTTCATCTCCTCCAAAAAAGAATGTTAGTGGAAGAATTGATCCAACATGGGGACATTGTAATGAAATTGTACAAGATAACCAAAAAGGGGGGAGAAATAGAAGAGAGATTAGTATGTTTGTATTGTGCAAAGAATTTTTGTGGTGGTGGTGTTAATCGAGTCAATGGCACACTTAACGAATTTTTTATAATTGTTTTAAGTAGTAGAATCGTGTTTCATTCAAACTTGTTGCTTAAAAATTATTTTGATAATTTTTGCATTGACCATATAACTCAATTTGATAACTTTTTATAATTGTTTTGATAATTATTATTATAAAAAGTTTGTTGGCTTTACTATTTTACCAAAAAATAGTTTATTTTTGTATTATAAGTTAAAAGTAATTAATGGTGTAAATATAGGAATTGACCCACCGGTTCAACCATAAACCCGATGTTAAACTGGTGACCCATTAACGCGCTGCTAGGTCCGGGTCGTTCTCCGGGTTGATTTTTATAACTATGCTCCTATGTTGGCTGATGACCGACCTTGTCAATAAGTTGGGTCACTCTATTCATTTAGCATGTTTAATGTGACAGATTGGTCCATACTGTTTTCCTATGTGTATCTAATTTGTCAGGTGTGTATTAACTTGCATGCAATGCTAAATGCTTTATCAAGCCATAGAGACTCAGCAACAAATTTATTGACACTAACCCTGACGTGCCTGACCTGACCTGACCTGACTGTATTTAATGAAATGAGAAAAGACTTGACATTTTTTTAAAATAGCCCTGTATTAACTTTAAATTGAGTGGTACATACATAAAAAAGAGAGAATAGAAAATAGAAAATAGAAAATAGAAAAAATTCCTTCCTCTTTTCATCCATCCATTTTTTTCCACCCAAATTTTCACCATTCATTTTTCAGTGGTCAAATTATGGTAAAAAAACATTCTCTCACCATGCATTGATTCTTTCCCCCCATTGCCTTAGGTAGACTCCCAAGAAGGGCAGGGTACACAGTCGCAACCCTGATAGGAGAACGACGAGGAGGTGGGCGGCATATGTTGACGAATGAAAATCATAGATAAAGGGTAAAATGGCACAAGAACAAATCGATCTTGAAAAATTAAACCAGACCATATTATGTTATGCCGAGACAGTTTACAGGATTAATGGAGTATGGGAAGGACCTGATCCATTGACACCCTTTATACCTCTTTTCTTCGTTCAGATAACTCTTGCTATCATGTTGAATCGCCTCCTTGTCTTTGCCCTAAAACCCTTCAACCAACCTTCTATTGTTGCAGAAATTCTCGTAAGTATGTTTTTGTTGGTTATGTATGTGTGTGCGCGCGTTATCATGTTGAAATCTTGAGTGTGTATATATGTTTCGAATATTAAACATTTACACAAATTATGATTATTTGATTCAAAAACACAATACATATAATTGCTAATTGACGAAAAATTAACCATGTTGGTGCAGAGTGGTATAATTCTGGGACCTTCTGTATTCGGAAGAAACAGTGGATTCAGAAAGCAAATGTTCCCAAGTTACACTTACAAAATATTGGAGCCAATGGCACATCTGGCCCTTGTCTACTATGCCTTCCTTGTGGGATTAAAAATGGACATCAAAGCAATTCTAAGGACAGGATCCAAGGCCGTTAACGTTGCTGTAGCCGGAACTGTAATCCCTTTCTCTATAGGTTCGGCCTTATATTTCATATTCCAAGGCAATAAAGCAGGTTTCATCTTCTGGGGGGCTGCCCTTACTGTCACCGGCTTCTCGGTACTAACAGAAATTCTTGAAAAGCAAGAAATAATCAACACTGACATTGGTAAGACAGCCATGGCCTCAGCTCTAATCAACGACGTAAGTGCATGGTGTTTTCTGGCGCTCGGGTTTGCCATCACGGGATCACCTGAAAACATTCACTGGTCATTGTTATGTACAACTGCTTTTGTACTGCTCTGTGTGTATTATATCCGACCTTGCCTCAAGTGGGTCATCAGGAAAACACCAGAAGGACAAGGATACAGTGAGTTCTATATATGTTCAGTGCTCACCGGAGTAGCTTTCTGTGGAGTCATCACTGATGCATGTGGAACACACCCCATGATCGGTGCCTTCGTCTTTGGACTTGTGATACCCTGCGAAGTTCTTGAAGCTGCACTGATAAACAAGCTTGAAGACTTTGTTGTGGGAATTTTCATGCCGGTGTTCTTCATGGTTTGTGGGCTGAGAACTAATGTTGATATTATCTCTGACCAAACTTCTTGGATTGTGGTGGTGTTGATTATAATTTTAGCCTGTGCTGCCAAGATTATTTGCGCTCTGGTTGTTTCCATCTTCACCAGCATTCCAATCAATGAGGCAATTGCAGTGGGAGTGCTGACTAACACCAAGGGCGCCATGGCAATGATCATCCTTGAAGCTGGCCAAACACAAGTGGTACTTTCTGCCTCTCTAACTCTATTTAGACAAATTTGCCAAAATGTATGGATAAATATGAAAGTTACCAGCTTTCATTGCTAATGGCAATCTGTAATCATCTTCGTTTTGACCAGGCTCTGAACACGCAAACGTACTCATTAATGGTGATTGCAATCCTGATAATGACGATGGTTGTCATGCCTGCCACAATCACGTATCGTCCATCTAAGAATTTGGTACCATATAAGCGCAGGACGATAGAGAAGGCAAAATCAGATGAAGAGCTTCGGATCCTTGCATGTATTTACAATACACGCAATGTCCCTCCCATTATTAACCTTCTCAGGGCTTCAAACGCCACGAACAGATCCCCCATCAGTGTCTTTGCTCTCCAACTGGTCGAGCTCGTTGGACGCGCCACTGCTAGTCTGGTTGTCCATAGCTCGCGCAAAGCGGGCCCCAGAAATCCCAGCCATGTAGAAGCACAAGCAGATCATATTATAAGTGCTTTTGACAACTATGAACTAAGATCAGATGGTGTTACCACCCAGGCACTCACTGCCCGGTGTGCTTACTCTACCATGGATGAAGATATTTGCAATATTGCGAAGGACAAGCGTTCAGCATTTGTAATTATCCCCTTTCACAAGCAACAAACACTTGATGGTGAAATGGAGGATATTAATCCTGCCATCCGGAGTGTTAATGAAGGCATACTAGAAAACGCACCTTGTTCAGTGGGTATATTGATTGACAGAGGACTTCAGGAGTCAAATGATCACGCGCACAATATTGCCATGTTGTATTTTGGGGGTCCTGATGACAGGGAGGCATTGGCTTATGCTTGGAGGATGGCAGAAAATTCAGATACCAGCTTAACAGTGGCAAGGTTTATCCCGAGCAGTGATGCAGAGGAACTGGATCCTGTAGAAGTCGTTGCAAAAAGCCACGTGACTCTGCATATTGACAGTGAGAGAGAGAAATTGCTAGACGAGGATTACCTGAACAAGTTCCAGATTGCAACCGCCAATGACAAATCAATAACATACACTGAATTGATGTTAAATGATGAAGAAGAAGCTGTTAATGCCATAAAATCAATGGATGGACACAATCACGATCTTTACATAGTCGGTAAAGGGGCAGGCGTTATATCACCTTTAACAGCAGGGCTAGCCGACTGGTGTGACTGTCCGGAGCTGGGGCCAATTGGAGATCTTCTAGTCACATCAGAATTTGAATCTGCATTTTCGGTGCTGGTGGTGCAGCAATACATCAGGTTAAACAAGAGGGATGGATCAGTGAGGTCTGCAAGCTCATTGGACTATAGGCAAGAGATGGAATTGAGGCCATCAGTGAGCGAAAGCGATGGATTTGAATCCCTTAACAGTTTCACAACAAGAGATCATAATAACCGAATGGCCTTACAGGATTAGGTTCTCTGCATCATTTTAATCAAACAGGTGCAAGTTCGCTTCAGATTTTGTAAGACAATTTCCTCATATGCTTCAAAAAGATACTATATAAATTGACTCTTCCAAGGTTTAACAACTTTAAGCTTCAGATGTAAGTAACTCTGCCACATATACAGACATTCAAACAAAGGCCAGGGAAAACAAAATGGACAATATACTAAAAGCTCAAATGAAACATCAGCTATAGCATATGAAAGAGCTAATTTGGTCATTAAAAAAATGAATTCGGTATATTATGACAGCTTTGTCTTTAGAGATCAAATGACTTGCTAATCTGATATATCCTATTCGAAACTATTTCGGGTTACAAGCTCTTTTCAAGATATTTCTTAGTCTGTACTGTTTAGATTCTGTTTTATCATACCATGCAAATGATGCCAACAACCCACCATGGTACAAAAATTTAACAGTCAGTGAGAAAAACCATAGCAGACCAAGCCATAACCAGTAACCACTAAGACATTTCTCCTTCGAAAAACCCTTCCTGGCAGCAAACAGACACAATAAACTTGAATATATCCATACCCATATTTACACAGATACTCACAAACACGATTCATTACCATCATTTAAGATGTAGCTTTGGTGGCGGAGGAGGATCCATGAAATTTTTGCAAAGAGAAGCGACCCAGTGTACAATTAATGCTACGATGATGATTAGCCACGCCATGTAGAACTCTCCACCAGGAAACTAAATAAACGATATTGTAATTGTTACTGCTTTACTGAGACATTTCATCGAACATTTTTACTTCATGATTCGCCTGTCCCATTCAAACCATTACGTAACTTCATCAATAATTATAAGGTGAATGATTTGAGTACGTGCTTCTTTGTGTTTTGCGTTCGAGTTGGTTTATACGCGCAAACGTTTTGATTAACCAGACTTGTTAAAATGTCGTATACATAGGTTGATAAATGAAGAAAAAGTAAGTTGGCACTGATTGTGAGAACCAAAGAAATCGTGGGTGCCGGGAAAGTAGTTTCGAAATAATTACCGGAGATGTCCAAAAAGATCGTCAATTCTTTGTCCGCTTGAACCTTGAAGTGAATCCGCTCTTCCCGTTCCATTGCATTTGGGTTACCGAATACAAATTTTCACGTTTAAAAATATTCCTCGTTACTCACTTGGTTGTCCCTCCATCTCCTTCTCCTTTCATAGCTTAGCTTGTTTGAGAAATTATTTAATAAATAAAAAGATGATGAAATATATGGTTGAAAAGTTAATAAAAACTGTGGAATCTAGACCAACAAGGACTAATAAAAATGATGATTTAGCAAATGAAATTGTTTATATGGCCATTAATTTTGTCCAACTCAATATCTTAAAAACCTAGTTCTTAAAAAATGTACATCATGCGCGTACACATAATGTTCTTAAACATTAAATGTACATGCTTAGTCCTTCAACATAATGATATAAATCACATTTAGTCCCTTCGTCTATTTCTGCCATTTTAACTAATATAAATAATGGCAAACGAAATTACTTACATTACTTTTTGTCCAACTCTGCATCTAGTTTAACAAAAATAAAAGTAAAAGGTTATAATTTTGTCCAACTCAGCATAATTACTTAAGAGGGCGAAAAAGAGGCTTATATAAAGTGCACAAAGTGTCATATGCTATTCGCAGTAAGGTTGGGAATGGGTGCACCATTTTTTTCTCTATTTAGTTTAATTTTTTTTTTTTTTTTTGTCAATATTGATGTTAAGTTGAACGAAATTGACGCCAGTTCATCATTTTCGGTTGTTGAAATGGAAAACATAGACGAAGGGACCAACTAGGTTTATGTTGTTAAAGTGTAGGGACCTTTTTGCACCCAAAATGTATAGTTTAGGAAAAAACTAGGTTTTTTATATGTTGAGCTGGACGAAATTAACAAACACGTAAATAATTATGTTTATCAACTCATCATTTTCATTAGTTAGAACAGCGGACTACAAAGTTCACGATGTTAAATTGAATAACTAATGAATTACGATTTAAAATTTAAAGACATTATTGCACAAGGTGTAAAATACACAGACCATCTAGGCTTCTTACTCGATCAAAACTGCCCAACTAATAGAGTTTGTTTAGTTTGTGAATAAAATTATTTATTGGATAAAAATTATCTAAATAATAGTTATCCGGATAACATGTTTATCATTATCCTGTTAAGTTCATCTAGGTATAAGAATAAAAAAAAAAAAGGTGATTATATTGCCACCACCGTTTTTCTTTGTTGCACCACATTTTAATTAAATTTAAGATCATCAATCTTTGCCTACTATAATACTTATGTCCCTAACTTTTTTTTCATTAAATTCGTATTTTTAACCTTCTAATTAACTAGCACATCTCGTCATTGATGATGATTTTTGTTAAACAATTCTATTTTGCGTGCTTTGAAATAAGATAAAAATATTTTGTCACACTTTTGTATATATTCTTTTTTTAAAAAAAATATATATGATGAGCAAATAAGTAGTTTTACTCCTTACAAACGGATTTTTTGGATGTGAACTTTTATTAAAGACGAGATGTGCTAATTAATGGAAGATTGAGGATAAAAAACGACAAAAAAAGTTGATGACATAAGTGTTACAATGAATAAAGATTGAGGACCTTAAATACAATTAAAATATGGTGCAACAAATAAATTTTGTAGTGTGAATATAATTACTCTAAAAAAAGTCACTATTAAAAAGTCATTTTTTCCTAAAAGAGACAATTCTGCCCTTATTCTTAATTAAACAGAGAAAAAGTAAATAAAAAAAAAAACTAAAAATAAAAAAAATGGAATAGCATTGGTGGCCAGTAGCGACGAGCGGTGCGATTATCCTAAAATATGGATGTCCAAAAATAGATTTGTTGTTCTATATTATAAAAAGTACATTCGTCTTTTAAAAAAAATTGAATGAATTCGTATTCGGATAAAAAAATTTGTCATCCTCTTTCTTAAATTTCTCCTCATTTTTTGTTTTAATTGTTATTCGGATATCAATTCCACCAAAACAAGATAAAGCAAATTTTATCAGTTATCTTTAACTATTGATGATATACTTAATAGGCCCATATGGTGTTATATTTTTGGGAAAATTGCCAATAAGTTATCTCTACATGACTTGTTTCAAATTAGGTCAAAACTTTTTTTTTTTAAATTGTGATTAAGTCATACTTTACATCAATATTTTATATTAATTCCAAAATCAACCTTTTTAACCATATTTTTCATTGGCACAATCTTTCAACGCCACAAACCTCTTCCATATCCACCTCCACCTCCACCTCCACCTCCGGCGACAACCTCCTCCACCTCCGGCAACCTCCGACGACCTCCGGCGAGTGATTTTACAGCGCAATGTCACTTTTTAATTCTCTATAGTATGGGCTATCTGCTATTGAAATTGTAAAGATATCTAAGCATTCATGGAAGGAATGAAGGATTTGTGAAAGATTTTGGTGTAGCTAAACTAGTTTTGAGATTGGTTTTAGGCAATTTTTTGGTGAAGATTTTGGATCAATTTTCAGTTGGGGTTTTAGGGGTTCTTTTGTTGTTTGATGGGATTAAGTTGGCTATGTGTTCAAGGGACATGATTTCTAAGAAAGAGTTATGCTTATTTGCACGTTGTTTCACTTGTTGGCTGAAGTGCAACACTTGTTGTGAGATTGTTGTGCATTTGCTTCTTAGGACAAGAAAATTGGGTGATGGCCTTTATTGTTCCATAGTTAAGTGCAATAATCTGTAGATCAAATGTTGAACTGGAGTTGTCTCCGTGCTAGAGTATTTATAAGGATGATTTGTTTGATGAATTTCTATAGGAATGATACTGTATTATAGAAAACAGTATCATAGAATATAGTATCATTATATTAGTTGTAACCATGATTTGCCGTTTGATATTGTATTATAGAAAACAGCTCAATACTGTATTATAGAATAGCAACTTAATATTGTATTAAGTTGGCCATTAGATTATTTCTTTGTGTTGTTAATTAATCATGAAAGTTGTCTGATACTGTATTATACAAAACAATCACAACAGAAATGGGCATAGAATGCTGTAAATATGAGCTTGAATACTCCACCATCTTATGTAAATAGGAGCTTGAATACTCCACCATCTAATTGATATAAATAGGAGCTTGAATGTTCCACCATCTAATGTTTAGTCATGTTGTGTTGTTTGATACTATATTATGCAAAACAGTATCACAGAAAACAGTATCACAATAGAAATGAATATAGAATTCGTACACGTGTTCAGAATTTTTATTATAATATGTTTTCGAAATGGTCTCGACAAGACGGTCAAGACAAGTCGATTCGCCACTACGTATGATGGATTTTACCCGTTTGAAGTCGTCTTTTTAGCTTAAAATGGCAATCTTTAATTTTTTTTGTCAAAACAGTATCACAAATCCTCTAAAACAGTATCACGGATAAATGTATCTTTATTGAAGCCACCTTTCATCTTTTTCTTGTTGACCATCTTTTGAACTTGATCCATTTTCATTAACACTCCCAGTTCTTGATTCATTAGATCATAAACAAGGTTAACTACAAGAATTATAAACTTATACTTGACTACTCATAACACCAAAACCTTCTGAATAGTCACCACAAAACTGGTGTTTGAATGTATTTTATGCAGAAAACATGGTCATATCGTTAATGTATTTTAAGCTAATTCATGAATCTTAAGGTAAGCCATGCATTAGATATTGTTGAAATTTCAACTTGTTAAAGAGATCTGTCGAGGCTATGAACATGTTTGAGATTCAATTAGGACATAGATTCCCATTGGATAGATAAGTATAAATATATAAGGTGTTTAATAGTAGACGAACTAATCAGTAGAGAATAAACAAAAGAATAATATTGTTCTTCAAATGTTCGATTAATAGTACAAAATCATAGGTTTAACAGTATCACAAAAAAACAGTATCACAACAAAACAGTATCACAAAAAAATAGTATCACAATTAGCGTTTTTTACAATTAAGGGTATGTTGGTCTTTTAGCTCTAAAATATAACTTTAATTGAATTAAGTTTTGAGCATATGACTTTAGAGCCCATAAGTACCCAAACAGTGACCGGTCCTGAATTTACCTTATATTTTTTGGTAAATATCATTTATGTTGGAAGTGTTGGATGAGTCTCAAACAAATTCAAGAAAATGAACCCAAATTTAGGATAGAAATTTAAGACAAGAAAATTGTTCTTTCAAAACTCCCAAGTATTTTTTAACTCATGTGTTTTTTCCTTCTTTATCAACCCCTTTTTATACTACATTTGGTACATAAAAATTAATTGCTAATACATGAACTTAGCTATGAACTTAAACACTCATTTAAAATTCATAGATACATAAATAGAACTAGATCAATTCACAATAAACTTTAGATTCATGTAGGTCAAGATTCATTGATTCTAGACTAATATTCTAACATCCTCTCTTAATATAGACTCGAGTAACTCCAAGTTTCTCCTTCAAATTGACCAAAGTTTCAGCCTTCAATGCCTTTGTGAAAATATTTGCAATTTGATGTTGTGTCTTGCAATGCTTGACCACTACTTCTCTTTCTTTGATCAAGTCTTGAATGTAGTGATACTTAATCATGATGTGCTTGCTTTTTCCATGAAAAACTGGATTTTTGCTAAGTGCAATTGCTGATTTATTATCACAATTCATCATTGTCTCTTTCTCTTGGGAGCACTTGAATTTTTTCAATATCCACCTCAGTCATAGAGTTTGACAACCAGTTGCACACAAAGCAATATACGCTGCTTCTGTAGAAGAGAGAGCAACAACAACAAATTGTTTCTTATAAAACCAAGAAACTCCAACTGAACCATATTGAAAACATACTTCGATGGGCTTTTGTGATTATCTGTATCTCCTCTCTAATCACTGTCAGTGTAACCAATCAAGATTGATTCTTGTAATCTCTTGTAATGAATCTCATAATCAATAGTATCAACAACATACTGAAGGCTTCTTTTACTAGCTTCCCAATGACTTCTCTTTGGTAAAGTTATAAATCTACTCAACATGCTGACAAAAAACATTAAACCTGGCATTGTTGTTAAATACATTAGACTTCCCACTAAACTTAGATAAAGACTAGCACCAACTTCTTCACTCCCATCATCTTTGCTTAACTTCAAATTTGCCACCATAGGAGTATTGCAAAGGACAATACTATTCATTCTAAATTTCTTTAACAAGTCTTTACTTCTGTTGAAAAATAATGATTCCTTCATTTGTTTGTTTTATTTCAATTCCAGGAAAGTAATGAAGAGTCCCAAGTCGGTCATCTCAAATTCATCTATCATGGATTTTTTAAAATCCATTTCCATTTTCACATTATTGCCTGTAAAGATAATATTATCAACATACAAGTAAATAATAAGAAAATTACCACTTTCATCTTCTTTGGTGTAGAGTGCATGCTCATATGGGCATCTCTTGAATCCATTCTTCAAAAAGAAATTGTCAATTCGATTGTATCAAGCTCTTGGAGCTTGTTTTAGGTCGTACAATGCTTTCTTTAAGCGATACACCTTGTGATATTCTCATTTCTTTTCAAAACCCAGGGGTTGTTCGACATAGAACTCTTCTTCTAGGAAACCATTAAAAAAAAGCCAATTTCACATCCATTTAAATGCACTTTCTAACTTTTTTGAAATGCCAATGATAAAAGTAGATGAATTATTTCCAAACGAGTTACAGGAGTAAACATTTCTTCATAATCAACACCAAACTTCTGCCTGTAACCTTTCACAAAAAGTCTTGCTTTGTTTTTGTCTACTTTACCATTTGAATCCAGCTTTATTTTGTAAACTCATTTTACACAAAGTACTATCTTATCTTTTGGGAGATATTTCAACTCCCATATCTTGTTTTTTTTCAATTGCAATCCCTTTCTTGATTCATGGCAATCATCTATTTTTCTTCATTGGATGCTTCTTCAAAACTTACTCGTTCTACATCTACAAGTAATGCAAATTTCATTCCATCACTAGTAACCATGACATAGTAATTTGAGGGATACCTTTTAGATGGTTGATATGGTCAGGTCGATCTCCTTAGTAACATTTGAGGGATACCTTTTAGATGGTTGATGCGGTCGGTCGATCTCCTTAGTAATGGCAAAATTGACTCTTCATCACTTGATTATGAACTGGAAGTTGAGTATAATGGTTTAGCACCTTTTGATTCAGCTACTTGTGCACCCTCATTGTCTTTAATATTTACAAAAATTGATTTCTGTTTTTGATCAGCAACATTCCACTTCCAGGACTCTTCTTCATTAAAGTGTACATCTCTACTTATGATTGTTTTCTTTGAGATGGGATTGTACAAATGATATGCTTTTGAATTTTCACTGTAAACCACTAGGATACATTTTTCTGATTTATCATCTAGCTTACCAATCTTCTTATCTAGAATATGAAAGTAAGTTATACTGTCAAAAACTCTCAAGTGGCAAACACATGGTTTTATCCCACTCCAAAATTCTTGAGAAGTCATTTCTTGAACACTTTTACTTGCAGCTCGGTTCAGTAGATAGACAGCACATGTAACAGCATCATCTCAAAAATTCATTAGGCATTTTGTTGGCTTTCATCATGCTCCTTGCTAGCTCCATAATGGTTTTAATTTTTCACTCGGCTACTCCATTTTTCTTGGAAATGTAACGAGCATTTTGCTGAAGTCGAATTTCATTCTCTTTAAAAAACTCTCCAAAGCAATAAATTATCCACCACGATTGGAACATAAAGTTTTTACTATATAGCCATTCTGATTTTCAATAAAAGCTTTGAAGGTTTTGATGCAGTCAAAAACTCCATTTTTTTTTCTTTAAGCATATAAATTCACATCTTTTACTGTAATGGTCAATGAAAGTGAGAAAGTGACGATTACCTCCAATTGACGGTGTCTGCATAGGTCCACATAAATCATTGTGAATTAATTCAAGTGAATTTAACGATCTCCATGATTTGCCAATTGGAAATTGATTACGAAAATGTTTCCCAAGAATGCATGCTTTACAAACTGGCTAATCTTTGCAATTCCTCTCACCATATGAATTTGGTACATATGAGACAATGAGCTAAAACTCAAATGCCCATACTGAAAATTCCACAACCATGAAATATCATTCACCAAAGTGCTGAAACAAGAGCTTTGGCCATATGAAAAAATCAAGGGAAACATCTTGTTTGGAGATATTTTTATTTTTGCAATAAGAACACATATCTGCCTTTGATCTCGCACATATCATCTTTGAAAATAACGTTATATCCCTTTTGAAGAAGTTGCACAACACTCAAACATGTTATGTTTAAGACCTAGAACATAGAACCAGTCAATGATTCGTTTGACACTTTTCTTTGTGTAAACAAGAATATCGCCCTTTCCTCTTACTTAAAGTCACTTGTTACCACCAATCTTGACTTCACTTTAGAGAGAATCATCCAAAACTCTAAAAATCTTTGTTGCCAATTGTATGATTACTGCAACCACTGTCAAGGTACCAGGCATCTTCATCGACAACTTCTTGTGTTCTACAAGCCAGAAAAATAGTATCTTCATAATTATTTTGTTCCTCGTGCATAAAATTTGAGTTGTTTTTGTCATCATCATTCTTCTTGACTCTTAAATCGAATTTTAAACGATAGAAATCTAGGAAAAAGATGGAACTTGATTTTCTATGAAGTATTTCTAAATTTCTTGACGTCAGAAAGTGAGGAAAGAAATGCCTTACAAATAGTCATGGCCATTTATCCATGAGCTACAACGTTTCAAAGAGTTGGAGCCAAAGGTGAAGAAGTTAGGGATGGCAAAAAAAAAAAAAAAACCCCCCCGCCCCGCCCCGCCCCGCCCCGCCCCGCCCCGATTACTAAACAGGGTGGGGGCGGGGACCTCCGCATTCTCTGAATCCGTCTCGAATATTTTTATTTTATTTTATTTTTTTTATGTTTTAAAATTTAAATTGTATGTAAAAAAATTAAAAATAATATAATATAATATAATATAATTAATTAAACGGAGCGATAAATGGAGATTTTTCTATACCTGCCCGCCCCCGCCCCCGCCCCGATCCCCAAAAATCACCAACGGGGCGGGTATGGGAATGACCGTCCCGTCCCGAACCCGCCCCGTTGCCATCCCTAGAAGAAGTGTTAAGGAGGAAAGAATGCAACACTTTGAGGAAGAAGACACACCTATCGGGCCAATTTCAATGTTTCAAATTAACTTTATGGGCCTCATTTATTTAGAAAGAGATATTATGGGCCTAAGGAACTCGAGCTCAAAATATGACTATTGGGAGTCTGTATATTACTTTAATAAATTTAAAAAAAAAAAACTTAGCCTAGAAAATAACTTAGCCTGGTCATTTTTCTACCGTTAATTTATCTTCTCAAACGATGAAAATAATTTCCTTTATTCAACTATTTCCTCCAACAATTTTCCACACATAAATGAAAATTTGAGAGAATCACAATATGGAATGTAGGTTTATAGATGAGAAAAACACTACATCTAGATAAGTAGTCATAGATTTGAGACTTTCCATAGTGGGAATATATCGAATTTATTTGACTAAGCAATGGACGTGTAATGCTTTGGACTATCATTCGTTCATATAAACTAAGACAATAGAACACTCACATTGTTTTCTCTTACCGGAATTTGTTCTCACATTTGTGTTCATTTTGGCCTTGAACACTACCTAGTTTCATGAGTATTTTAGATAATCCAGCCTACAAAATTTGAGTTTACTCTTGTGCTCATGCACATTTCTCTTAGCACCATAGAAATCATTAAAAACATAGCTTTCCCTTATCACTTTCATGCACGGTCTCATCATAAAAATGGGTAAGGGATAGATTCTTCCCAGTGTTGCCAAGTTAGACAAAAGTCGATTGTACATTTGAACTTAGATCTTGGGATTAGCAAGGTTGAGTTGCCTCTTCAACAACTTATAACTGATGTACAAGTTTTAAACCCATTATCTTCAAACTCAAGGCATCCATATTCTTCAATTAGCAAATTCCATGGAAGAATTATTTATCAAACTCAAGTCGTCCATATTCTTCATGCCCAGTAGCGAAGAAATAGATGAGAAAATTCCTTACCATATAGGCAACATTGAGTTCCTCACTCAACGGTTTGGTGATATCATCTAAATATTTTCCCACCTCTTGATTGCCTTCCGTGTCAAAAATAGGCGGACCGTCATAAACTTCACTTGAATAAGCCTCCCAATCAAGATTAAAGAGAGCAAAATAATGATGTGTCGAACATCATCTCAACATCTATACAACAATTTGAAAAGATGTCCTCTGTGGCTATTGCTCCGCATATCCAATAACCGATATTTGCCTCTCAACCATCAAAACCTCCTCCATCCTTGGGTTTCCTGCTGGCAACCCTGCCCACTCTGCCAGGCTAGCGACTAACTCCACTGTCGTGTTGGCCTCGTCCAGCCTCAAACGCGGCCGCCACTTTGTGTCTCTTGCCATCTGTTGTTGATGGACAACCAATCTGGCAGTGCCAAAGCCACAAGTTGTTGGCGGATTTGTGCTAGTTCAGCTTTACGGTTCTCGTCATCAACCTTGGCACCACAACCTCTAACATGTCCTCCTTGATCTATTCATTGGGAGCGCAAACTAGTATCAACTGATGTATGTGGAAGCGTAAACAAGAACAAATACGGGATTACAAATACATACTCACCTATGATTGGGTGAATATTTGAAGAAACATCTTCAATGATTTTTAATAGATATTTAGAAACAAAAAAAAAAAAAAACAATGAACACATTAAACTGTTAAACTGTTCAAATAGGAAAAACATTAAACAAAATCTAACCTAACTGGACATAAAACCCAATACTGATTAGTAGGGATGGCAAAAAAACCCACGACCCACGCCCCGCCCCGCCGGATAATAGGGGCGGGTTTGGGGCAGATTTTCTGCCCCGCCGCGGGTCCAGGGCGAGTCCGCGACCCGTCCCTACAAAAAAAAAATTTTTTTTAAAAAATCATAAAATATAATAGAAATTATAATTTACACTACAAATAGACTAAAGAAGAATCGAACCCGAGTTGAAACTTTAAACGACTAATCTTAATCACTACACCATAACTTCAATCTTACAATTTTTTTTTTGTTTTGTTTGGTACAAACATATAAAAAAAAAATTATTTCTTTTTTTTTAATTATTTTTTCAGTTTTTAAAAAAAAAAAGATTTTTTTTTTCGCGGGTCGAAGGGCCACCCCGCCCTGCAAATTCGCGGGTCGGTCGCGGGGCGGGGCGGGCTAAAATTTTCGTGGGGCGGGACGGGGCCGACCCGCCCCATTGCCATCCCTGCTGATTAGGACAATATTGCCTTAATTAATTAAATTGCAACAATTAATAAAAAATGTAAAAATAAAGCAACAAGAAACGGCACCTTCAATATGCCCAAAACATCCGGCTTCATCAAATACACTTTTTGAGACAATCAAAAACTTAGGCTAGCAACTTCAAGTTATTTCCCTAAGAGAATTGTGCTCCCATCCCATAGTACCAAATATTTTCAAGCAATTGTGAGACGACCCAAAGTACGTGACTAAATTTTTCATAATTATATTAACATTTTTCTATTTGTAGGAACTTATAATTATAAGTATTATACCTATTTTTTTTAACTTATTGAGGAAAACTATTGAATTAAAAAGAAACATCTACCACTTCAATTCATCTCAAAATAACTTATTCTACACTAAGTGCTAACACTGTCATTTCTATATACAACCCAAAAAGACGCTTGTTAAGTCCCGAGGGGCCGACCAAAAGGGAGAGTAAAGCGGTGAAGGCGAGTGTTAGTTTAAAACCATTCTATTCTATGTACATACCAACTTAACTAGTTTTTTTCCCCCCCTATTTTACAAACTACATAAAATAAAAGTAGATTTATTCAACTTTCAGTTCTACATAATCATACCAACTAGTTGCCATGTTGTGTACTTTAACTAAAGTAAAAACACAATATTTAGTATCCTTGTAGGTCTCATTCTCTTCCTCTTAATCTACCCAGGTATAAATCCAAGTAAAGTGCCACGTGACATGTATAGCCATCAAATCCTGAGTAAGTTCAACATGCTTATATGGACCATCTCGACCTCATCTTCTAGTGTCCGTGTCCGTCATAGTCTCAAATACAACTCAGAAATCTATACAGGTAGGAATATTATAAATTAGGCATGACCTATGTATAGTGTTTGTCGTGTCTATCTGCAGTCTCAAGACCACCAAAGAACATCCTAACACCGTTCGTATACATGTGCTGGCTCTCTAAACACTCTATTATTGACTACCGTTAATGACCGTCGGTCATCTCAAGTGATATCCGACACAAAAGTACGGTACAACTACAATGAGATTCACGCTCATCACAATCATTAATGCTTTCCACATGATTACCAATATGTAGGTGAAAAGTCACCGGAGTCCAATATGACCATTCCATATACTCACAATGATCATTAAGTTACATATAACAAGCTATACTAATTATTTACTAATGAACATCACAATATTTTGTACTGTAGTTGAAATCATTCATATTTACCTCGTTCGAATGTTATGGGTCTTCTACATTAGTCTACCTCAAAATATAACTAATGTATCTAAACTAGAGCCCATTGAGTGTCAAAACTTCAAAAAGGGGGCCCGAGAATGAAAAGAAAGGTAGGGGTTGACCCCATCTTTGGCTAAAGGTCGACCCCCAACCTTAAGGCCTGGAGGGTTGACTCTCCCTTTCATGAGGGTTGCTCGACTGGGTTGAAAAGTATGTTGGTGATTTTCTACTATCTGGGGGTCGTTTCTAATTTTTTTTTTATTTTTTTATTTAAAAACACTTAAAAAGGATAAACAAAATATTTTTACGAAAGATGAACTAGCTTCTAACATTTTTTCAAAATGGATTTACCCTTCCCTTAATTATAGGGAAGATCCAGAGGCCAAGGTGCAATTTTTATTTTCTAAAAGATATTTTTTACCTAGGTAAAAGCTGCAATTACATATTTTATATTTTTTTTATCAACAAATAAATTCATTTTAAAATCCTAAAAATCATTTAACGCTCCTAAAAATTCTCAAAAAATTCTTAAAAGTTCCCAAAAATACTTAAAAATCTGGGGTTTGACAAATTGCCTATGAGGATAGAACGGATTCTATTCTAAAGTGCTTAGTACAGTTGTCACAAAAGAACTGGCAAACAATACTTCTAGACTTTTAAACCGAACTTCAAATGATAGATATTTTGGGGAAAAAATAGAATTTGATTTTTTAGAAAGTATTTCTGAATTTCTTGGTGTTAGAAATTGAGGAAAGAAGACCTTGTAAATAGCCAGGGAAGAATGATGGACTACAAGCTTTTAGAGAGTTGCAAACAAAGGTGAAGAGGTGTTGATAAGGAATGCATACAACGCCTTGAGGAAGAAACACACATGAAATGTCGAATTTCAACATTTAAAATTAAACTCGTGGGCATAATTATTCAGAAAGGAATGTTATGGCCTAAAGCATTTCGACTCATAATCTGACTTTTGAATAGTGATGGCAAAAATATCCGATCCGCCCCGAACCCGATAGATACCCGATCCGAATGGAGCGAAAAATACCTGATCCGTAGATCAGCGGGGCAGATCGGGGCAGATATCCCTGATCCGCCACGGATCTCGGGGCGGGGCGGATCGGGGCAGCCCCGATCCGCCCCGAATTAAAAAAAAAAGATTCAATTGTAAAAAGATCAAAATATTGGGACTAGGACTGAAAATGCAATTTTAAAATTCCTAAACCTAATAAAAATGAAATCTGAAATCTGAATCTCTCTAAGTCTCTTTAGTCTTCCCTGTAACATCCAACGTGGGGCTGGATACGGAGCGGATACAAAGGATTCTGTGTTGGAGCCATCATTAGCCCAAAAACTTTGTTTTTAAGTATTGGAAATTTTTTCATATTTTTTATATATTACTTCCGCCTCAACATTTTTCTAAATTCCGTATGAATCCGCCCATCTTATAGTGATCAAAGGTGAAGTACGAGCCATCATACTCCTCCAGCCAATTCCCTAAAATGTCATCCACGGTTTGCTGAGATGAAAAAATCTTTTTGCTAGTTGAAATTGGATCAATAAAACTGGTAAGAATCCAAACAAAAAATTTTTTCCTGCTGAATAGAAAATTCAAACAAAATGAGAGTGACTTGTAAAATAATCACTGCCATCCAAGAGATTCCTCCAGAATCAATCATTTTGAAATGGCTGCATTGTTTGACTTCCCATTAGATATATAGTATATTCCATCACAAGAAATGGCTTCTCCATTGCTCCCAACTATAAATTTCAAAGCAGATGTGTCCATAAACAGTTTGGCAGAGACAAATTGTATCAAAATCCCATGGCTTCTTCTCTCAACAACTGCCCACCATTCGAATTCTCTGCAAAATATTATGATTCATCTGCAGGTAGTGGCAGTTGTGTGAGGCAAAGCAGCTTCTTTGGAGGGAAACCAGTGCTCAATCAAGGTGTTGGATATTCTGTGATTCTTGGATTTGGAGCATTCTTTGCAGTTTTTACCTCTTTCCTGGTATTTTTATCCCCATCCCATATCTAAATTAGTGGCTTTAAAATTTGGGGTTGGTTAAATTAACTCAATAGCATGACTGAACTTCTTAATCATATAGTTGAAGACAAGAACCAGAAAGTAAAAGGAAAAATAGTACTTGTATAACAAAACTTCTTTTCAAAATAGACTAACGAATAACGATTTGGCTAGCCAAAATTGAATAATAAATCAAAAAAGAGTTTTAATCAAGTATAACAACTTTCTGAAAATAGTATAAATAGACTCCTCTGGTCAAATTTAATGCCCCTATCCGAGATGGCCAATCCATTGGCCAAAAAAAAAAAAAAACGGATCAGTATACGGATCAGGGATCCGATCCGCCCCGAAAAATGGCGGATCGCGGGGCAGATTTGGATCAGGCTGATCCGCCCAGTTGCCATCACTACTTTTGAACAATGTGTTTATTACTTTAATAAATTAAAACAAATTAGCCCAAAAAACTAATTCTATAAAATCAACCCGACCCCAATCGTTTCTTTAACAACATCTATTATTCTTCTCAAACCACGAACGCAAATTCCTTTATTCGACCTTTTTCCTCCAACAACTATTACTCTTGTGAAAGATTGAAGACTCCTAAAGGAATTTACCCTACAATTAAACAAAAATTAAATGTTAAGCTCTGACTCATGTTCAATATTTTCATAAAACACGTTATTCATTTTTTTGGGTCAGTGATAACAATAAATGGCTGTCTCAATATATAAAATCATTTTAAATATTTCTCTAATGAGCACCCAAGTAATTAAAAAAAGGGTCCAAAAATGAAGAGAAAACTTCACCGTTGTACCAAAGCTAATGCTACAACGGTATTACAAGTGTGACTTAATATGCTCCTAACATAAAGGGTCCTCGTAGTCCCCACTTGGCACTTGTGAACTGCATCAATATATGTGACCGTTTGCTCATGTTATGTATATGACCGTTTTACGTTCGCCTTTTCAACCTGGAAATTTAGTAACAGTGTCACAACAACAGCTACTAAACATGCTGTAGAGGAATCTTCAAAATCTATGATAGACCCCAACAACATATGTAAACAATGTAATGTCTCAAAATGACACAAGTAAGAGATATCATTACCAATAGGTAAAAAGAAAAGATTGTACATCTTCTGATCTTCGTCACAGTCGATGTTTGATACTTTTCTTCTCCCCGATCTGTGGCCGCCAATCCCAAAACCCGCTTCAGTTATACAAATTAAGTGTTTTACATTTTAGTATTAATTCAACAAATTATGAGTTTGTTTGACATGGTTTATAAACCATTTTTAGTTTATTTCAACCGTCATTTTTAATTTTTCAACCCACTTTTCATATGAAAAATCAACAATTTCAACTCAAATAAACTATTTTTAGTTTATAAATTAGTTTATAATCTCTGTCAAACGGACCCTATATTTTAATTTTTAGAATATGAAAGGGTGAAGTTGTGTGACATTATTGGTTTGAAATTGAGGTAGTGGTAGTGGATCATTATGTGCAAAAGAACAAGATACTCGTAACTCAGCTAATTAGTTACGAATTTGCTTCTCAATTTTATTATAATTTTTTATTTACAATTTTTTATGAGCAACCCTGTTAAAAAATCAAAATAATCGTCAGAACTGTAACAAGTTGAAAATAGCTTTTGCAGCATCATTCAACATGAACAACAAAAGTTCGATGACGAGGAAGAAACAAAAAAACTACTGAACATTGACAACAATAATTTCCTCGAATTTAGTAATTCAGGCACCCAGATTATCCAGTCGAAACGAAACATAATTCACAGTGGCCTCTTTGAAATGGGATATTTTTTTGCATCGTCATCTACAACATAAAAATGCTGTGTGTGTAAATTCATGGCTTCAAATGAAAAGGGTGATTATAGTTAATCAGAAATGGCAGCCGCAACAGAGGAAAAAGCAACATAGAGTTGAAACCAGAAATATGGCTTCGAAAACCGACACAATTTTGAAAAGAAAATCATCCATAAACCAAAGATGCAACGTGAACTTCCTCTTCCACCGCAACCCTGCGGAGCTCTTGAACTTCCACGGCCATAAGGTGCCGCCGCCACCTCCACTACCCATCCTGTTTAGCCTCTTAAAGAAGTACATAAAACTCGAAGGCTTCTTCTCCATAATTCTCTCTCTCTATAAATCTCGATTTTGATGGGTGTTCTTCTGTGGTTTGGGGGTTGGTTACAGGAAGTTGGGGTTAGAGAAGAAGAAAGAGGGACTTATAATAGGTACGAGGCGGGGGTAGTTTGGGGATATGGGTTTTAAAGTGCGTGAATAATGTGGGCTCCGAATTGATTCATCAATTTGCGACGGGTAAATTTAACAAATACTTATCAAATTTTGAACTTGTTAATACTTACTCACTAAACTTTAAAGTGTCACTCACAACTCACTGAACTTTTAATTTTGTTTACCATCCATCATCCTTTAATAATCCGTTAGAATAAGTTAACGGAAATTGCCAACGTGGATAACAGATAACATGTGGCACCAATCAAGCTGTGTTATTTGTCCAACTCAGTACTGAGGTAAAAAATGCGTGCCATGTCAACAAATGGAGGACTAATCTTCATCATTTTCAACTATGGAGGACCAATCTTCATCATATTCAACTAACCCAGGGACCGGAGCTGCAATTTTCCAAATCCCTAGCCCTTAACTTCGCTGCCTTCGCCGGAGATGGAGATCGACTGGACGGAACCACTCACGAAGATCGATCAGTACTGCTGCTCCAAAAATTTAATGTTTTGTTATGAAATTCTAGCCCGCATACTTTTTCATTTGGCGCTTACCTAAATCAGGTGAAGTTTCTTTTTTTCTTTATTTTGTTGGTTCAAATGTGCGATTGGCCGCTTTACTGGGTTTTGTCGTCTCTTGATTGAAATTCCACACAAGAATTAGGGTTTCGGAACAAGAAATCGAATATGGGTTTGGTTGCATTTTGTGGCGCCTCTTGCGTTTAATGAATTCCGTCCGGTCACTTACCTAAATCCATATTCCCTCTGTCAATGGGTGGTTCAGTCCGGTCACTCTCCGTCTCCGGCGAAGGCAGCGAAGGTAAGGGAGAGTTTTGGAAAATTGCAGCTCCGGTCCCTGGGTTAGTTGAAGATGATAAAGATTGGTCCTCCATTTGTTGACATGGCACGCATTTTTTACCTCAGTGCTGAGTTGGACAAATAACACAGCTTGATTGGTGCCACGTGTTATCTGTTATCCACGTTGGCAATTTCTGTTAACTTATTCTAACGAATTATTAAAGGATGATGGATAGTAAACAAAATTAAAAGTTCAGTGATTTGTGAGTAACACTTTAAAGTTCTGTGAGTAAGTATTAACAAGTTTAAAGTTTGGTGAGTATTTGTTAAATTTATTCAATTTGCGATCCCATGTAGTCGTGGGAAGTTTTTGACTTCTTGACTCCCGTCCCATCAAGCAGTGTTTTTTTTTTTTTTTTTTTTTTTTTTTTTTTTTTTTGTATGATCGAATTAACAATAACACATCAGCATTTAAAAACATGAAGGATTTGGGGGAAATATGCAACGCGGGGTTAAAATGGTCTTTTCGTCTTTCAAGGCAAGGGCAAAAATGGAAATGCCAAATTCCATTTCTCGGGACATGTTAAGCACATTAATTGAAGTGATAATTTGACGGATTTCAATATTTGCCAAATATTTTTATTTGTCCAATACCCATTAAACAAATATCTAGTAAACTTTATATCTCCTCTCCACACCACCATTCAATAGAACCCTCCAATTTCAAAATATCATCTTCTAATACAAGTTTTGCAAGTTTCAATCTGACTCAAGTTATGAATCATAATTTAAAGTGTCAAGAAACTTTAACCTCCATAGAAATTGCTAATAGTTGGAGAATAAATTGTCAAACAAATATTATTTTAAATTTTGTGATACCTAAATTGAAATAATAAATGATTAAACATGATAATTTGTTGTTTTGTAAAAAATAAAATAAAAAAAAAGTGAAGAACTTGTTAACTAATTAAATCAGAAAAAGAAAATCTACAAATCATTATATAGTTCGATGTGTCAAGATTATTTATAGACGTGTTTTTAGAAGAAATTTTTTAATTTATTTATAATAATCGAGTTATAATTTCTTTTGTATTATTCTTGCTTTTAGTCTGGCATTGAAATATTCGTTTGAGATTAAAATTACTTGGCTATATGAAATGAAAAAGAGACGCATAAAGAATGAAAGGGAAAAGAGATGGGAATTTCCATTACTTTTGAACCGACTCGAATATTCAGCAAAGTGGAGGCCTCAAATGTCGCGTTTCCTGCTTTTAATTCGTGTTTTTCAGCACCACGACTCTACTTGGTAGAAATTGCTTTCGTTGCTAGAATCCAATGCGATTTATCCTCCGTTAGATTGGGTCAAAAGTAGCCCTGGTCACTATACTTTAGGAGTGAAATTTCTTTGTAGTCATTAGACTTCTAAATGTTTTAAAAGTATGTTTAGTTAAAAAATTATAAATTATAAGCATTATATATTCTACTAAATATGTGGATAAAAAGTAGATAAATTTTGTAGGTTCTACGAAATGTGTGGATAAAAATGATGTTAAACCAACTTATAAGTACTTAGAGCACCATTCTAATGCCTACAGTGGGTCATTTTACACTCATCCAATGCCCACTGGACAAGTGTTCAAGTGTGCATTATAACATTGTCCACTGTGGACATTAGAACATTTTCTTAAATACTTATAAGCACAAACAAACATATTCTAAGTTGTTTGTTGAATTTTAGTTTTAGTGTATGTTTAATTTTACTAAAAATATTTTGATTAAAACTTTTAACAGATTTTTAAACAAAATCAAACAGTCATAAAAACTTTGTAACCATTAAAACTTTTGTTATCATTTGATCATTTTATCCACATATATTAATTTAACAAATGAAAACGTTGACATGAAAGTCTAGTTGGAAAATAATTAGCCTGTCATGTTGTTTTTCTTCCGTTAATTTAACTAAGAGTATATCCAATGCATTTTGTCTATTGTTTTTTAGATGTAACAAATAAATATAAATCGATGGAGTTATAAAAAAAACTCTCTAATGCATGCTGACGAGAACTCCACGTAACTCTCTCCAATGCATGCTGACAAGAATTCCGTGTAACTGATGTGACACACCAAAAAATAGATTCCGTCTAAAAGTCCTTATAATTGTAGACAGAGTGACTAAACAAATTTAAATTCAACACAACATTTTATTAAAAAAACAAGTCGGACAAGGGAAATAAAAATTGAAGACCCATCAATTTTTTTTAAAAAAATTAATGCCACATAATTGGTAATATTAGTTTTAATTAAACACTAATTGGAGGTGAATTTTTAATTTGACCGTCTATTCAGTAGACGTAGTGCTACATAGATTGAAAGTCCGTCTATTTTATCTATTAGATAGACTTTAATAGGTTGAGTGCATTGGAAATGCTCTAATGAAGATGGATGAAGTGGTCAACTTGAGATAAAATTTAAATTTAATGACAAAATTAAAACAAAATAAAGTTTAGTGACTAACATGAAATTTTACTAAAAATTTATTCTTTGTAAAATACATAGCTTTTTTGACAAATCTTTTGATAAAAAATTTAACAGAATTTAATAAAAGTAGATGATATGTGTAGTTGAAAATATGAAAAAAGTTGTGAATTTCATATGTTATGTGGTTAAAATTAATTGTCAAATTTAACATTAAGGCTGTGTTTGATTGTACAATTTTCATGGAAAATGTCACATCTATTTAAAATAATGTTATTTCAGTGGAAAATGTTTTTCAATTTTGGCCGTTTGATAGAAGGTGGAAAAAGAAAATATTTTCTAAGGTACAATCACTTAAAGCATGAATTTGGCAACTTTCTTGGAAAATGTTTTCTCACTATTTTGCTGATTTTTTTTTTTTTTTTACCCATTTTACATGGAAATTGTTTTCTTTTTCCACCATTTTCCACCCTTACCAATTAAACACACCCTAACTTTTTAGTAACTTTTTTAGCTAACCTAAATAGACGCACAACATTACTGTGTTGGGTTGGTTTGAAAAATGAGAATCATTTTCTCGACATATGTTTTAATATTTTTATACAATAATCAGACACACTACTCGTTTCAAATTCAACTTTTACCAATTTGTAAGAATAATTTTGAAGATTAAAACGGTCTATTATTAATAAAACCTTTTATCTATATCGAGGGAATGTTAAAGTGAATTTATAGCTAATCCACATAATCACATGAATTATATATGAATTGGTCACACTTTAAGCCAACCGTTTCAAGAAATTGCTCAAATCCTATGCCATTTAACACACTTTTTATCATCTCTTTGCGTTTGGTCTACAAAGTGTGTTACACCATCATTGCCAACCTCGTATTTTAGCTTTAAACAAAACGTGAGTTGGATTGCTTCATTTTATGATGTATTATTACTTTGAAGAATCCTAGTGGTTTTTTCAGCTCCATGTCTTAAGATCCCAAAGTTACCTTTTCTTGATTTTTTAAAATTTTGCATTACATTCCATAAACTAATCACCCTCTAACCTTGTTTTAATTAAGCCGACAAACGTAACTGTATAAACACTTCATTGGTTTGTAATTTACTTTAGTCTATCCATCTAATATTGTCTAATTTTCATTCTGCACCACAAACTTTAGAGGTACTATTACACCTCTGGTTCGTGGAGAGTTTTTGCGTCTGCCATTTTGCAAGTAGGCATTCAATCGACTGCTTGTCATGTAGGGGCTTCGCTTGGTACCACGCGCCTCGTCAAAATAGTGACAACTTAATTCATCAATTTCGCATCTATAGAAATATCACCTCATAGCTCACGGAGTGTTCGCGTAAAGATGGGCATTTAGCCAAGCCTAGCCTTTAGGCGAACATTTCGTAAGATCATAAGGAAGTTGCCCCAGTGACTTTGACAGAGGAAGATCTGTTGGCAAAGCCTTGTACCTTGAGTTCTCAGTGCTATGATGGCTTTGACAATTTGGAGCATGGGTCAACAGATATTTATTTGATAAGAAAATAACTCTATCAATCCCTAAATATTCGCTGCAAAATCTGATCTGATCAAAGAGATGGAAAATAATCCAACATGTGTTAAATTAGGTCACTACCATATTTAACCTTATTGAACCTAAATTCATCTAAGTACATACATTTGGTTCAAAGAAAATGGACTCAATATTAAACCCTGTCCAAAGCATTGCATATTTGTCTCTCCCAACACCCAATATTTTTGTTTTTTATTATTTTTAAGACAACTGATTTGATCATCAGAGTGCAAACGGTCGCCAGAATGCTTTCCAATCGGAGATCTTTGCTCACCATCGATGTTTGATTGTGTTGGAAACTGGCACGAGAATTAGCCAGAAAATAAAAAATTTCTTTAATTCAATAAAATCAGGATCTTTGCTAGATGTTCACGTGTTTATTATAATTAAATAATAATAGATTTAGTATTATACCTGAATCGATAAACGATATTGGTTTGGATTTGATTCAAGAACTTCTTGCTTTTGATTCACGAACTTGGTGCTCCCAACGTTCAAGTCTTCTATGGTATTCTCCCAAGTCTGGATTACACCTGCGTTTGGGCACCTTTTTATTAAATCAAAAACTAATTTCTAGACTGGTCAGATTTAGAAAACCGAGAAGATAAAATTCAAATCAAACAAGACTTAAGAATTTTACTTTCTTCTCTTTCCTTGACTGAATCAATTGATTTACATCACATGCAATATGATATAAATATAACAAGCATCCTGATTACAAACAATGACAAGAGTCCTGATTGCAAACAATGAAAAGACATTCAAGTCTAATTAGCTTAGGATTGATTTATTACACATGTAATCCCTGAACTTATATCACAATTATAATTAAGTCCAAAACTTTATAGAGCTACCACAGGATCTGTTCGGACTTATATTTTCCAAGCTCCAATAATTAGATTCTGTCTAGTCGACCCTAGACCCCTCAAAATAATTATTAGTCTTTTGCTTTTTCCACTAAAGGCAAGAGACTGCACTCTCGGAATATTTAAAATTACAGAAGTTGTAATACTTTTCTCTGACTTATCGTATATATAATTCATCCATGTCTGAGATCCAATAATTAGGTATGAGTATAAATGACCGTTTTGCCCTTCTAATTATTCTCACTAACTTTAAGTTACATTTTCTTCAACGGTCCTGTAAACTAATTCACAGATGTCGAAGTTTAGCCGTCGCTAAACACTGAGCTCAGATTTATAACCGTTCAACAAAAAATACTTAAGCTGTCACTCGAACCATTTTCATGGCGACAGTTCCCGACAAGAATTCATGTTCTTTACTTCGCTCATTCTCAAGCTCCCAACTTACCGAGATATTTGATCAACTAAATTGATCTCACCCATTGGTAAATCAAAGAACCATCAAACTAACGAAAAAATATACACAATCATGTCAAGAGATTTAGATGAAATACCCAGTGATCAAGTAGAATGTAATTATTCGCACAGTCATGCTATATAATGTGACGGCCGACAACAATTGCTCCATATCGGTACTTCTACCAATACGTTCCTGAGCCACTCTATTTCTCTTTGACACATTGTCCGTTCAGTACACTCCAAGTGTATTAGTGTCACCATTAATCCATTTATGCAATAAGGACAAATCGCAAACTCGAATGATTAAATAGTCAACACTACAACCTTCCGATATAAGGCGACAACCCTTATACATTAGTTGTGAACAATTTTATTGATGATCAAAATATAAGTTGTGTCACACTATACTTCTCAACGCAAGCATCCAATTTATATTATCACAAGTGATCATTGACACTTTATTTACATACTCAATATTAAACAAATACAATAATAATAAATGAATACAAACCAAAGTTTTATTCAACATAAATTGTCATTTCATCACAACAAAATTATACTATTTGAGCATGCAACCCAACAGATTGTGCAAGTAACATACATGTAGATAGAGAGGTGGTAAGGAATCTATTGACAACAAAATTGTTCACATTTTAAGGTCAACATATTAGTGTCGTCTGTAAGAATCAAATACTATATTAACCACAAGTGGAACGCTGTCAAAAACCCAAAAACTCGTAAAAAATCTCAAACAATGAGCACCAATGAGAAAAATAAAGTGATAGGAGAAGCAAAAACATTCGGTAACAAATGCGGGACCTCAACACAAATTCTGCCATCAGAGAACTAATTAGAGAGTGGCCTATCAGAAAAGAATGTGACCGACATGGCCACTCATGTGGTGCCTGATGGAGAAAAACACAACCATGCAAAAACATTCTAGACAATTTATAGAACTAGCATGCCTCTTTCGGGAATAACCGTAGTCGAAGCCAGTTGATCCTTCCGCGATCTGGCTCGGAGTATGGCAGTCATGGATTCAAGGATGTTTTTATCCCAGTCTCATCACAAGAGCCATCATTCACGTGGCCAATATTCCAGAAGCATGAATGACCCGACACGAGGGAGGAGCCCATTCTCTGTAAGCGAGAGCAGAGACCTTCTAGGTCCGCCAGTGTCTTCAATAGGCTTGGGAGATGAAGTAAACTCCAAGACACTTTTGAAACGGAAGTTGGAGATCGTAAAGGGTGGATGGATAGATGAACTAACTCGAGTCATATGGTCATCGAACCACGTCTAGGACAGCTACAGCTGAAATCCACTTCTTAATGGCCTACAGGGATAAAGCGATGATCGATGTAGAAATTGGTAATGCTGTTTCCTAGATGCATACAATTCAAAACAAAGAAGCCAGGTGAGCGAGCATGTATCTTTTAGATGAACGAATGGATGACTCGCAATTGAAGCTCTCAGTTTATTCAAATTTTATAATTCAAAAGTTTGAAACAGGTCTTTCAAACCCAGCAATTGGGTTCTCCGGAAGGTTTTTCTAGCAAGCAAAGAAGTAGGGGCTGGCACCTTAGGTCCCAAATGGGAAGACTCTTATTTGGTAAGTGAGGAACTTCACCCTATACATATAGATTGGAAGGCTCCTGATGGAAAACTCCTAAAACGTCCTTGGAATGTAGCACATCTTTGTTGTTACTATCAGTAGAAGGACGAAGTAGCACACACGAAGAGCGATATTATCCCAGACCATATCAATCTATATTTGTTTTCCTTTTTCGGTCTGGACGTTGTCCCCAATTCTTATCAACACAATGATAATTCCAGTTTGAATTTAACGTTAAAAAGTCCAGATGATTGTTCCCGATGATCGTTTCATTCTGAAAGTAATACAAATTTAAAGTTTATCTGGATCACTGAACAAATTGTTAGATATTTTTTCATAATTAATTTATTGTTGTTTTGCAAATGGTTTGTTGCTTCGAAATGAGGATCGACTTGTTCGGTCAGGTCGTAGGAGTTGTGTGATTTCAATCTCGCGTGTGATTTCAATCCAGCAAGTGGACGGATCGTTATAAAGTAATAAAATGAGAAGTAGAGTGTCGAACCCATGATGACTAGCTACCAATTTAACCAATTAATTTATAATACAAATGTTAACAATAAAAGAAGGACACGGATTCGTTAATGATTTTAATTCTAAAACTATTCTAATTATATTTAATTAAATCTAAATTATCAAACAATCAAAGTAAATGTGTGAGGACGAATTCAAGTTTTACTAACACTAGGATTCACGAATCCACCTATATGTTTTTTAATAAATTATCCGTTTAATCGATTTAGCCTATAATTACATTGGATTGAAAATGGGTGATCCTAAAATAATCAAAAGACTCTCTCGATGGTTAATCAATTCTATACGATATGCGAACCTAATTATCCCTAATTAAACTTCAAACATAAACATATGCATTAAAATCTTTAGAACACCTAAATGGATTTCATAAAGTATAATAGTAATCTCTATCTATTATTAGACCCTATGTTATTCAATATCACGTGCTTAATCTATATTGAATCTCTCGACTTCAATATAGATCATAATATATTCTAATAGTGATCAAATATTAAAACAATAGAAATAAAGAATAAAGAATAAAGAATAATCAACCCAAAAGCAATTAATTACTAAAACAGAAAAACTTCTAATTCATTAGAAACATGAGGTTTCATCGTTCATCCTAGCAAAAAGTAAATTTAGCCAGACATGATTTCGTTAATTATTACAATAATTGAATTCATCATGTTCCGAAGAAAAGAAAAACAAAAAGCAAATAAAACCCGTGATTTTGGTCGAAGAATCTTCCACTAAATCCTTGATCTTGAATAATTCTCTTGTATATTGTTCTCAAAATTCGCTTCAATTATGTAACCTCTTCAAAAGACCTAGAAGATGTCTATTTATAGTCATTGAAAAGTTTTTAAAATTGTGTCTTAAAAGAGTCCTAATCCCACTTAACTTTAGAAAATCGTATTTAAAACTTTCCTTCAGCCTATGTCGCGCCTAGGTAGCGCATAGGTCGCGCCTAGGTCGCACAATACATTGTGCTACCTAGGTACGACTTCCAGTAATTTTTCACTACCGCACCTAGGTCGCACTACCGAGGTGTGACATAAGTTTTGAAAACTTACAATTTGGTCCCTGATTTGGCTTCTGATGTACGATTTTGGTCATTTCTTCTTTAAATCTTCTCAATTCAATCCAAAAACTTCCAAATGCATTCTAATTGGTCCTCACCCTTCTAAAGTCTTCCAAAGTGGCATTCCAACTATTCAAACTTGTGTAAATTAGTCCCCAAACTTTTAAAAATCTAATTTTTGCTCTTGAAACTTTTGAATTTACCACAGTAAGCTTCAAACTCTTCTTTTTCATTTCTAACTCGTCCAAATTGGGTTTTGTACCTACTTATACAATAATTAAACTCATTAAATAGAAATATGCTCATATAGTGAATATATAATAAGTTTATAAGTATAAATAAGCGTATAAAATACACTTATCAGTGGTCGAGGGGGCAGCGCCCCTCGTGGGGGCTCGGGGGTAATACCCCCGTAAGGAAATTTTGATTCTTGTATACTTGAATAGGTGTGTGTTGGAAGAGTTGTATCTGTTGAAAATCAACAGTTTTCTTTCAACAAACATACTCATTCATCCCAGTGGACACTTCCTCCTTATTTTTTGTGGTTGTTGCCGTTTGCAGAATAATAATAATAAATTCATTCTTCTTCTTTTGTTTTCTTTGGCATCATTAGTTTTTCTTGAGTGTTTTATTGGTTTGATGAAAACGTCACATTTTGGAATCAAACACCTCCATTGTATCCTGAAAAGAAATTTTCATTACAATCCTTTTGTAGCTTCGTTGGATAGGGGAGAAACATTTCTTAAAAGATAATATTTTTTCGTGCCTTGGAATTCATATTCAGATTTTAATTTTCCTATATATTCAACACAAATTTGGTAAAAATTGCCTTGGCAGGGAAGCCAAACGACTTGTGAGAGTCTATTAACTTGCTGAAACAATTTTCCTTGTATAACAAACTTGACCCATCTCCGTCAACCCATTAAATAAAAATTCGAAGTCGCTTCGGCAGAAGAACAATGTGCCTTGCAAGGGTTGCCTTCCTTAACTTCTCGAGCCCACTTCATTTATGTAACAAATTTGGTAAATGAGTCATGGTCTTTGTACACATCTTCGTCAATTCACTAAGAAAAAATTAGAAGTGGTCTTCGTAGGAGAGCCAAGTGCCTTGTGAGAGTTGCCTATGTCAACTTTTCGAGATCACCTTCCTTGTGTAACAAACTTAGTGGGATAGTCGTGGTCTCCGTCAACTCACAAAGTAAAAATTAGAAGTCACCTCGTCAAGGGAGCCAAGTGCCATGCGAGTGTTGCCTCTGTCAACTTGTCGAGCCCACTTTTCTTGTGTATCAAACTTCGTGGGCAAGCCCTGATCTTCATACCCATGTTCGTTAACTCAATAAGTAAAAGTCTAGACGCAAGCATGTTTGTTCGAAAAAACAAGAATGAAATTGAGCACAATGGCGGAATTGGGGGGACAACCCTGGGCTGCCCAAAATTTTGGCCCAAATTGTAAAAAAAACAAAAAAAAGGAAATAAAGCCCAAATTTCACCAAGCACCCAAAAGAATTTATGGCCAAGCATAGAAAAATAATTGTTTTACTCTCAATTGTAGGTTTAAGTAAACAAACAATTTATTGCATTTCATGTAAGTATTAGAAAGTTCAAAATTGAAATTCAAACTTTAAAAAGTTCAAAATTCGAAAGTGGATTTGAATTTTTTAATTTGTTGCGCCTTCTATTATTTGGTGTTGAAATATCATTTTATTTTCTAACTTGGTTTTAATAATTCCGTTGTGTATGACTTACTTATATGTCGTTTCATTAAATATATGATTATAATATAATTGTATATAACACTATTAAAGAGTTTAAATATTTTGTTCATCGACTATATAGTTTAGTTTTAGATCAAACAGATATAGAATATATTATAAAATAATTTTTGTGCATCGACTACATAACAATTTTTGTTGAGAGAGATCTTGTCAATAAAATAAATATAGATTCTATTATACAAGAATTCGCAATTGTAAAAGATTGTCATACACAACTTTCTTTAGTTAGTTTAGATCTTGAATATTTTTGTGTAATGACTTTTTGTAATCTTTTTAAAGATTATGACTTATTAAAAACATTAGATTCTCATAAAAATGAGCTAAGTAATTGTGTTTTGAAAAAAAGATTTTGGGGCTCTGCCCCCGAACCTCCGTAAGAGGGTCCCCCTACCCAAGTCAAACATTTTGACATATCCTGGCTCTGTCCCTGATTGAGCATATAATAGTGGGTCATGCATGAATTCACATATGCTTGTAAGTAGTATAGCGAGAATGGTATTGTGAAATCACAAAATTAATAAGCGTTGGGAATTGAAATTGGAAGCAAAATGCAGAAATGGTAACATTAACTCAAATTCATTGAAAATAAGGTTATAGAGTCGACTACCAAAAATATAAACACAAAAACATAAGTGCGGCTGCCTAGTAATGTTAGCACACATCGACAATAAAATCCTTACTCTTTAGGTCAGCGACGATAGTTACCCTATCCATGATGGTGGTAGTGATAGTCTCGGAAGCAGCTTGGGAAGTTTCTACATCACCCACTCCCTTCAGCATTTGATGTGAGAACAATTAAATTCTCGGATGATGGGTCGTAATCTTTTTCATAACCATTTTCCTAGGGATGGAAAAAAAAAAAAAAACTCGTCGCCCTTGACCCGCCCTACCCCGTTTATTCGGGTAATAGGTACGAGACCAAACAGCCTCGCCCCGCAACCTGTTCCTCATTTTTTTTAAAAAAAAATCATACAATAGAATACAAATCATAATTTTTGCTAGAAATATGTTGAATAAGAATCGAACCCGGGTTAAACTTATTAAACTATAAACATTAACCACTACCTACAACCCTAACCTTGTGTATATATATATATATATATATATATATATGTTTGGCTAAAAATATTTTGAAAATTACTATTTATTTTTTTAATTATTTTTTTAAGTTTAAAAAAATTATCTGGGGTGGTTGGCGAATTTGTAGGGACGACCTACACTGGACCCGTTCCATTGTCGTCCTTATATTTTACGCATATAATCTATTATCTGGGTGATGAGGAGCTAATACTCTAGGGTGTGCTAAAAATTATTATTGTAGACTTGAAAAGCCCTATTACATGCCTCATAAACCTCTTTGGTAGCCACAGATAAGGGTAGCACCGCTTTGTAGAGTTCCTGGTCCTTCTTAGTAACCATGGCATTGAAGTTGCTACTTACATTGGTAACCTCTTCCTCGATGGTCTCTCATCCGCCACCTTCTGCCGTTCCTGAGCCCACTTCCTCTATGACTCAAGTGAGGTAATCTTTTCCTTCAGAAAAGTGACCTCGTCTGTGATGGAAGCCAACTTGATTTTCACTTCCTAGAACTCAAGATCGTCCTGACAAAGTGTCTCCACTTGGGCCTTCAAGCCTATATTTTCAGAGGTCAACTTGGTGTTGAGAGTGCTCATAGACTATACATCGTGGAGGTACTTTTCAACCTTGCCCTCTAGTTTTTCCTATGTCTTAGTGGAACCCATGTACTCTCTGATCAGTTCCAGGGACAAGACATGGGCCCTCACTATGATACTGGCCAACAAGGTCGCAATCTCATCCAAAGAAGCGGTCTTTACGGCTTTTCTCATAGGCCAAACTGATACTTGTAGGTATTTTCACTAGTGGTGGCTACGACAATCGGCAGTATTTCCATAAAAGTAGAGTCGAGGTAGTCAACCCTAGAGCCGATGTGTAGGGATGAAAAAAAACCCCATCGCCCCGAATCCGTCCACGCCCCGCTTAGCTTATTCGGGTAATAGGGACGAGTTCGATGCAAAAAATTCTATCTCACGGCGAATCTACGACGGGTCCAGAGCATCCCTGCCCCTCAATTTTTTTTTATTTAAAAATCATGTAACAGAATACAAATCAAAATTTTCCCTAGACATGGGTTGAATTAGAATCGAACCTGGGTTGGAGTTATTAAACTATAAATTTTAACCACTACACCATAACCCCAATCTTGTATTTTTTTTTATTTGCTAAAAATATTTTAAAAATTCTCAGCGAATTCGCAGGTCGCAGGGCAGCCCAAAATTTTTGTGTGGCGAGAGAGGGCCGATTCGCCCCCATTTCCATCCTTCCTGATGTGGATCATCCCTTAGTTGGCAGCCTTTAGTTTTTCGAAGCACAACCTCTTCATTGGCAGCCTTCATCTTTGGGATACCCAACGAACCTCGCCCAATTTGTGACAACCGCATAGAGGAGGCAATCAGCTTCTCCCCGTTAGAAGCCCTTGGGTTCTTTTTCTTTGTCCCTTGTCTACTACGGCCCTCTTATTTTTTGGGACGAGGATGAGTAAGCACATCGGTGGGCGAAGGAGTCGGTGGTGAAGAAAAATTGGACGATCCTACAAGCAAATTCCAGAAGGAATATATGTGAATGGCGTTGCCAAATGAATGGTCAATGGCACATTGACTTTTTCATTCTCGTCCATTAGGGAGAAACGGAGATGGTTGTTGCCGAAGTTGAAAGCTGTTATTAAAATGGTTGCCTTAGAACACAATTCAGACAAGTTAAACATCAAAAGTTAGAAACAAAGCAATGCACACTTTCCCATTAAGCTAAATTGGACAAGGTACTGAGGGCCACATATGAGATTGTTGTATTCTCTAATCTTTAAGCGGAGGCAGTGTATGATCTCAAAAGTGATGGGTTTTTCCCACATTCTGAAAAGTAGAGAATGTTAGTGTGTTAGAAGAAGAACAACGTTTATATATATATATATATATATATATATATATATATATATATATATATATATAAAACAATAAGGAAAAGATAGTTTACCCAGACGCCCGTAGAGTCAAGGCACCCTAAGGTTAGGCTGGGTGTCGTTTGGGAAGAATTTCCACTCTCCACTTACGAAGAAGAACTTATATTTCTAGTCCATGACCTTGTTCGAAGTTTTATCAGAGGCTTCTGGCCTCGCGAAGCAGGGACAAAGCCAGGAATTTAAGTCAGCGTAGGCGGAAATTAATAAATGTAATAATATAAAACAATGTAATAATACAATAATACAAAAAATGACATACATTACAATTGTTCTTTGCGATTTTTCATACTTTGGTATCATTGTACAATGAGTTCATTATCAATCTTTAAAAATATATATTTCTCTACATAAACAATGATGCTATCATTCATCCACTGATCACCCATTCGATTGTGCAATCTATCCTTCACAATTTTTATTCCAGAAAATATTCTTTCTACAGTAGCAGTAGCAACCGGTAGAATTAGCGCTAAAATCAACAGCTTGTAAACCAATGAATATACTTTATTTTTCTTTGTCATGACTAACTTTTCTGCAAGATCACTAAGGCCATTCAACCCTTCAAAGGCTTTGTTAGAGCACATATCAAAAATATAAGTTTCAAGTTGATCAATAAGTACGAAGAGATCTACTTTAGAAAAATCTTCTGGATAAAACTTAGCAAGTTTAATCAAGTTTTTCTTGTAAAAAAAAAGAATGAATTTTCTGGACATAAACAAGCTACACAAAAGAACAACTCTCTATTTACCTCCGAGAAACGATCATTCTACTCTCGAAGTTGTAAATCGATGACAGAGTAGAACAAATCTACAAGGTAGTGATGCAAATTTGTTATTTCTGGAGGATTACGTTATGGGTGACCACGAAGTGCACTACGTATAAATATATCATCCATGTTGGGAATATCAATGTAATGCTGCTGATAGAAAGAATATACTTCTTCTAAAAAAAATCCCACCCATTGTCTCTCATAATTTGCAGTCGATGTTTGCACATTTTCACCAATTGCATTGCATTTACAATATCTTGATCTTTCCTTTGTAATGCCTTTGACAATTCATTTGAAATCCCCAAGACACTTCTTATCAAGTGTAGATTATATGCAAAATCAAATGACTGTATAGACTCCAATAAATTGGTTGCATCACATCTTTGATCACAAGTACTAGATTCATCTCCAAAGATCATTTCAAGTACATCACTAACAGCAGAGAACATGGAAAGCAAGCTGACCAAAGAGTTATAATGGGACCCCCATCGTGCATCACCAGAACGCTAAAGGGTGGTTTCTTGATTAAGTCACCGTCCACTTAAAATCTCACATTTCTCCAATGCCTCAATAATGAAGTTTGATTGTTTTTCTCGAAGAAGATCACAACGTTTAGTAAATGCTCCAACAGTATTTACCGCATCACCAACCACACAAAAGAAATTAGTAATAGGAATATTCTTCTTTGCCACTGCTACAAGAGCTAGTTGAAGTTGATGAGCAAAACAATGAATGTAAAAGGCACATAGATTATCCTTTAAAATGAGTGCTTTCAGACCATTAAACTTATCTTGCATATTACTAGCCCCATCATAACCTTGTCCTCTCAATCTAGACATGCTCAAGTTATATCTAGAAAATATCTTATATATTGCAGCCTTAAGCGATAGAAATGTGGTACTTGTAACATGTTCAATCCCTATGAAACGTTCATTTATATGTCCACTATTGTCCACATAACGTAAAATAATTGACGTTTGCTCCTTTGTTGACACATGACGAGATTCATCAACTAGAATAGAAAATAATGAATCTCCAACATATTTAATAACATCATTGATTGTTTCAGCAGCACAAACACTTACTATATCCTTGTGGACATCAAGCGATGTCAATTTGCAATTTTTAGGAGCATTTTTCAAGAAGACAACATTAATATCATCGTTATTATCAGCTAGAAATTGCAATTGGACTAAAAAATTACCTGGATTGAGAGAATTCTCAGATCCATCATTATCCCGAAATGAATGCCTTTGTCGCAGTAGAACTCGAACACAATCAATTGATGCATTAAGACGGATACTACATTCATTTCGTACTTATTTTGACTGCTTGAAGAAAATTGATTGAATGTGTTGATCCTGATTCATTAAAGCTTCACACTTCATGCGAGATTGATTATGTGCACTATCATGCCCTCCAACATGAGTATTAAGCTATTTTTTATCCAATACGTGAATCCATCACCAACAAAAGTATCGCCTCATCCTTGTTTTCCACTGCTTATTTTAAAAAGATAACAATACAAACAATATGTAGAATCCTTTTCTATACTATACTCCAACCAACTAGCAAACTCTTTAAACCAAGAAGAACTAAAAAGTCTAGAATCTTTTCCAAGTGGTCTTTTTAGAAATTCATGATCTTGAGGTTGACAAGGACCTTTTTGCATATATGCTCTTCGAACTTGATCTCGAATGTTAACATTATAATCCAAAATCGTATCCTTAGTCCAGGATCAGTGAAAAGTTGTGCAACATCAAAATCCATTTTATTTGATATCTCTCCATCATCGTTTTCCACAAAAGATTTTCTTTGGAAGAATCTCTCCATTGTCGCGTCACACTAAAATAAATACATAAGTGATAATTAGTCGCGTGAACAATTAGGAAAGTGCTAAATTAAAATTCGGTGCAAATTCTAGTAAACAAATTAATATTTCTCGCTTAAGGTAGTTTTATTTCACAGGACCTAAACAAAATCAAAATTTCTCAACTTAATAATTGAAAGCACCAGGCTGCACTTGCTAAAAGCCCAATTAGCGTATCACAATTCCCAATTGCAACGTAAAAATGCAAATTTAGAGAATATGAGAAAGCAAAAAATGCTGATATTGCAAATTTGCACCCTACACAACCATAATTTTAATTCACTCTGAAAGCATATTTGCATAAATTAATGATTTATGATTCTAGAAGAATTTCCATACAAAGGGCAGGTAGTACCATGAATCATGAATGCACAAAACTGGTGCAGTAAAGAGCACTTAAAATGTCATAGCATAATACCAGAAATAAAATTTCATAGCTTAATACCAAAACCAAAATAATCCACTGCCAAATCTTCATAGACTGATAAACACTTGTTGAATTTGAAAATAAAAAAAATTATGCTAAATCTATTCTTCTTACAATCAAGAATCGTACCTTCTTGCTCTTGATTTTTCAGACTCCAGTGATTAGCATTTTGCGATTGAGGGTTTCAATTTCTTTTTTACTCCAATTTCACAGCAACAGATAGCGACAGCGGACAACAAACGTGAATGATTAAATGATGGATATTGGTGTATGTGTAATGTGTATCACTGATTCACTGTACCAGCCTTAATGCCCATTTCTTTTCTTAAAAAGGCCCATTTGAAATGGATAGTTTTTTTTTTTTTTAAGTGCAGTGGATGAGTGGAAGTAGCCTAGTTAAAATCCAAAAGCCCAGTGCAGGCATTTGCTTGCACTGGGTCACTAACCTTAGTCCCTGTCGCGAAGGCCATGGACTGATATAGTGCCATCCCTTTCCGACGGTAGACTTCTTGGGGCGATTAATTGATCTAAAATCTTTTGAGGGCATGTCCCAATGGAGGTTGGTGATTTTCCAAAGAAGAAATGATTTGACCATCTAGACCCAATCGTTTGGAGTTATTTGTGTAGGGGGCTAAGTTGTAGTGGCTCAGAATGGAACGAAATAAAGGGTGAATGGGTAACCTAAAACATGTTTCCATAGACTATTTAAGGATCTCCACACAATCTTTAGGAGGGCTATTGGCTCGCTCAAAATGACTAGGGTCAACCCGTTTAATACTTTTGACGCGTTTCTAAATCACCTCAGTGGAGCTGCCACGTCCCACTAATAGTTGAATCATTATTAATTTTAGCATAAATCCTCCACCTAATATGAATAGTAAACTCGGACTTTAGGGATTGTTGTAACACTTCGTCATAAAAAGGCTACGAGAGAAAGCTTCGTCATAGTGGTCTTACTTGGGTAGAAATACCAAAGCAACAACACTTCATGCCGAAACCCACTACTTGAACATGATTGAATTTTTTTTTTGGGAAGGTGAAAATCCACATTGTCCCTTCCGAACTCAGTGCCTAAGTCCTCTACCTAATAAAACAATAGGTTTGGATTTGAGGACTATTGTTAAACCTCGGGTTCGTGGAGAGTCCATGTGTCCGCCAGTTGGGAAGTATGCGCCATGCAGGCAATTGTCTGCTTGCCACATGGAGGGCTTCGCTTGGCCCCCATGCGCCCTGCCAAAGCAGTTACGACTTAATTAATCATCTTCGTACATATGGCAATATCATCTCGTAGCTCACAGAGTGTTCACGTGAAGATGGCCTCCCTTTTGGCCAAGCCTTTCCTTTCAAGCAAAATTTTAGCTGGATCAAATAGAAGTGACAACCCCTAGTGGGTTCGGCAGTTGAGGATCCTTTGGCGAAGCACTGTGCCTTGAGTTCTGAGTTACCGTGTTTTGACAACTTTGGCATATTGAAGCGTGGGTCCACATGAATTTATTAATCCTTAGATATTCGCTGCAAAATCTTATGTGATCAAAAGATATATGGGATAATAACCGCCAATTTGGTAATTTTGTTTTTATGGAAACAATATCAAATCGAAGGCAACTGCTCAACCAGTGATTGTGCTACACGTGTTAAATTAGGTCACTACTATGTTTGTCCTAATTCAATCTAAATTTATCTATAAATACATACGTTTGGTTTTAAGAAAAGGGACACAATATTAAACCATAAACAAAACTCTATTTATTTGTCTCTCCTACATTCAATATTTTTATTTTCTATTATTTTTTTGACAATTGACTTGATCATTAGAGTGCAAACAGTCGCAGAAATCTCCCTCTCTCCCGATATGGCTAATTTGCTTATTAACGATGTCAGAGTATGCAAGTAATGTACAAAAAAAAAAGAAATGTGACAAAAGATTTGTTTACATAAATGTTTATATTTTGATATAAACATGTACGCAGTCAGGACCAACCTATTTGGAAAGACAGGTTATGTTGGCCCTTTTCTCTGGATATGCAGCCATTGTTGCAATTTTTTATTTTTTCCTTGAATATTAATCACTAAAAAAAATGTTGGGCCCATTCGCTCAATTTTTACCTCCAAAAAGATGAAGTGATTGAATAATTTTCAAATTGGAGGGAACAACACAATTTAATGGGCACATTTTTTAATAAGGTTGATTTTTATCTATATATGTAGAAATATATACAAATTTTGTATTTTAAGATAACATATTAAGGTTTAATTTAGTATTTTTATAAATTTTAAGATAATTAACTTTAATTGTATTGTAAAAAACAAAAATTTATTACTGTACTAGTATACAATTATTAAAATAAAGATTGATTATAATGATTCTATAATATGTAACATTATTAAATATTATTTAAGATAATATATTCATAATAATTATTTTAAAAGGAAAAAAAAATTAACATTTATTAAATAAAAAAAATATTAAAACATTTCATTCAAAGTAATTATTAATCAAATTGAATTTGCATGTTATATTCCCAAAGACTCATTTGATAAATAATCAACTTTGTTCCCAGGACTTAGATTGAAAAATTCAATGATATTTAATATTATGGAAAATATATTTAAATTAACCTTATTACAATACTTTGTAAATTGTACTATCCCTTAAGCTTATTAAATGTTATAAGTCTGATAATTGAAATTACTATTCCAATAACCACTGTTAAAAACCAATAGATAATAAAGAATTATCTACATCACCTCATTTAAAAAATTGGATTTACGAAAAATTCAATGACAATAAATATGATTAAATTCCCACATAAAACATCTTCCATGTATATAAATAAAAAGTTACAACCCTACTTAAACTTAATAAAAGTTACAAGTCTGAAAATTAAATTTCGTATCCAATAACCAATGTCAAAAACCAATATATAATAAAGAATTATCACGTTTTCAAAGAGGTGTTTCAAAATTTGGATTAGTTATGTTGTTTTTTTTCTATTATTATCAATGAGTAATCAAATATTATTTATATGATACTTTTTTATTTGAATGTAATAAATAAACAATATACTCTTAAAATATTTTAAAATCACTATCATGAAAAATAAATGCCGTGCATCGCACGGGTGATATACTAGTTTTGTATTTTAAGATAACATATTAAGGTTTAATTTAGTATTTTTATAAATTTTAAGATAATTAACTTTAATTGTATTGTAAAAAACAAAAATTTATTACTGTACTAGTATACAATTATTAAAATAAAGATTGATTATAATGATTCTATAATATGTAACATTATTAAATATTATTTAAGATAATATATTCATAATAATTATTTTAAAAGGAAAAAAAATTAACATTTATTAAATTTCAAAATTTATAAAATTAGAATATTAATTTGATATAGCAATGGCAAAGAAAAAGAATAAGAAAAAAGAAGAAATGCAAGCTTTTAATGTGAATGATGGATGAAATTTCATTATTATAAAAATACCAACAAATTTAGGATACGAATGAATTAATTTATTCATTGAGGTTATTATTAATATTTTAATAATAGATAATTAGAGAAGCTAAAAAGCATAATTTGAAAAGTTGTCATTTTGTTACTTCTCAAAATCTGTTCTCAGATGATAAATATTTTTTCATAATTAGTTTTTATTTTTTATTTTTTTTTACAAATACCTAAAATAATTGTGGATTGTTTAACAATCAAAATTTGGTCTCTAAAAACAATTTCAAACAGAGTAATTCTCTCAAAAAATAAAATTGAACTATACTTCAATCTTTGTAACTTTGACCTACCTATTAATAAAAAATGTATAAATATTTAAATAGTGAAAAAATTAGAAGGAGATAGATCAACCCACCAACAAATGATGCATGGGTTAATATGTGTCAATTATAATGATTTTGTGCTGTTTCAAGTGCATTGTAATTGTTGGACCATTCGTGTCAAGTAAATACTATTATGACTTTTTGTAAAAGTATTAAAGTCCGTTTTGGTATGACTGTTATGAGTAGAGTTTTTGTTATTAGAATTTTTATTAGTATAACTTTGTTAAATAAAATTAGAAAAAAAAAATATTGACTATTTGATTGTCAATTTAAAAAATACTGTAAATATTAAATTGATATTTAGCAATATAACTACAAAAGTACTTTACTACATACTTATTTGACTATATTTTAATAATTTATCCATAAATAATATTTATTCCATCCCATAAAATTTATTAAAATTAATTTTAATTAAATCAACGTGGTATTATTATTTCAAAACATATCATATTATTTTTTTAACAGTATATTTTAACACGTCAACATATGACTTGTATATATGACATTGTTTACTTAGAATGATAAAATAATAATAGAAATTAAGATAAAACATGTTATAAACATTTCAAAAAGAATCTTTAAATTATAAAAATTAATGTAACATTTCAACAGTATATTGATGCATAGAATTATTTGGATATATTTTATATTTTAGTAAATTAATAAAGATAATTTTGGTAAGGCTAATTATATTCAAACTATAATTTTTCTTTGCGGCAACACATTTTAACTGCAATGAATATTCTCAATTTTTGCTCATTGTTGCACTTAAAATTCCAACTTTTTTTGTCTTGTTATTATCAACAATCTTCTATTAATTAGCAAATCTTGTTTTGATGTCAATTTTCGTCCCAAAATTCGTTAAGAAGTCATAAAAAAACTCATTTGCCCATCATCTTGTTAAATAAACAAAAAAAAAAAAAAATACTAATACACAAATTTGATAAAATATTTATTCCTTATAATTTCAAAGCACGCTAATAAATATTTAGATAAAAATTGTCATTGGAAACAAGATGTGCTAATTAATTGAATGTTGCGATAAAAAAAAAGTTAGAGACATAAGTGTGATAATGAGAAAAAACTAGGGACTTTAATTACAATTAAAATGTGGTACATTAATGAAAAACCGTAGTGTAGTGTGAATATAATTACTTTTCTGTTAATTTAAAAGTTTCGCTAAACACACATTTCAATTTCCCATATAAGCTGAATGCAAATCTTTTTGAAGAAACTCAAAATTTGAACTTCTCTAAAATAGCTTAACAAAATTGCTTTTTAGTCAACAAGCATTTTTAGATTTTAACCAAATTTTCATTATTTTAGCCAAAATAACTTTTGCCCTTCAAAAATTACTTTTTTAATTTTGCAATAGCCCTTTCAAATACACTCTTATAGGTGTATTCAATTGAAACTAAACTTTTATAAGTAGGAGACTTTTGTGGAATTTGTCGACTTTTAAGTGATTTTTATAGATTTGTTAAGAATTATTAAAAAAAATTCTTAAATTTCTGTAGATTTTCATTAAGGACTTGTGTAGATTTCTTTAAACTTTAATTAAGACTTTCATTTTTTTCAAAAAATATTAAACTAAATTTCTACATAAAGTAATATAATTTTAAACAACTTCTCATATGTCCAAATCATTCAGAGCACATGTAATTAAAAACTCAAAGTAATAAATCATATTTTCCATGTCAATAAAAATATTTCTTAAAAAATGTAAAAATAAATAAATTAATCCACCTCAATTAGATTAACAAATAACTTAAATACCAAAAAGAATAATAATATTTTAATAATATTCAATCAAATTACACTTGCAATTTGTTAAGTCTAATTGAAATTCAGATACAAATATTCAAAAATCAAATTATTCCAATATCAATCTCAACCAAATCAATGTAAATACAAATGCATTCACTAATAAAAGTTTGAATCAATTAACAAGAAGTGTATGTGTGTTTGTGTGTGTGGGTGGGGGGAATTTGACCTTATAATTAAATGTTCAAAACGAACTCAAGAATCAAAGTGATTCCAAAAGAAAACAAATGAATCTAGCGATATATTTTTTTTAGCACAAACGAATTTGATATAAAATGAAATCTAGACTATCATGAATTAGAAATTCAGAAAGGCACAATTTTCATAATTAGAAAGCAAAACCACCCATTACAATGATGATAACCCATTAAACAAAAAATCGTTTGAAATTAAAAAAATCATGTTATGCAATCAAGAAAAGTACAAATTAAATTCAGATTTCACATAAATTAGAAAATAACATATCTAAAATAAGTAAAGCCAAATTCTTACCAAAAAAGATCAAGAAAAGAAAAAGAGTAATTCTTTATTTTGGGGCTCTGGAGTCTCCACAAATCTCATAGGTATACAGGAGATTTTCTTTGAAATTTGCTACTTATACTTTCCACAAAAAGTATCCAAAAGTTTAGTAAGTAGAATTCCCTAAAAGTCATTCTTAATTTGAATACTACATGATTTATAGAAACTTTTAAATAGTTTTAATTTAAACCCGGTGACTTTTAATTTTCATTGAATGCACCAATACTTTTAGATAGTAGTATTAAAAAATCTTAAATTTAATATCCCTAAATTTTTAAATTCTTAAAAGTCTTTAAAAATCCTAATTTGAATAGACCCTTTTTTAGTAACTTATGAAACGAATCATATTTCTATGTTAGTACCAATACAATGAATAAATTTTTCGTTGCAATTTATGAATTTGTCCCTCCTCTTGTTTTCATCATTTTACAATCAGAGTCAAATAAATTTTAACACACGTAGGAACAACTCGTACAATCAAGTAATCTGAAAATGAAAATTTTATTTTATTCAAGTAACACATAAACAAGAAACTAAGCAACACCTCATAACTTCAACCAATTAGCAGGAATGGGTGAAGCACCGCCTTCGTTCTTCTCAACATTGGCTAGATCAACATTTCTCAAAGGCCTTCCACGCTCCAACTCTTGTTGAAGATTAAGTCGATGAGTCACATTTTTCTTGAGTTTTTCCATCCTCTCCTTCATCCCCTTAAGTTGTTGCACACTAAGACTACTTAAAAACCCTTCCGAAGTTTGGCAATGAGATGTCTCTATAGCTTCGTGAATTTCCTTTCGTTTCTTTTTCAAAAGCTTGAGTTCTTCGCTCATCTCATCACATTGTTGTTTAAGCTGTTGGGATATAGTCTCTTGTTGTCGCAATTTCATGACTTGCAGCATTGAATCACTCACATTAGAATTGGGATTTTCGTGCATAAATCTACTCATCACAGATTCAACATTTGGATGACCAAATGAATAAGCCTTTCCCCTAAGCGAAAACACCACAATGCCAACATTTGCACCACAAAGAGTTGATAGCTCCGTTGCTTTCTTGAAAAGTCCATTTCGACGCTTCGAGAATGTAATCCTTCGAGCATTTTCATTTGGAATCAATTTAATTTCAACTTTTTTTCGACCCTGTGTTTTCTTTCTTGCCGATGAACTTGGTTCTGACATGGCAACCGATGCTTCGTACTTGACGAAGAGCTGTTAAATCTTAAACCTTAAACCTCGAACCTCGAATAAATAACTCTCATGTGCATTTAATACGAAGATGACATTTATGAAAATAAATCTAAAACAGATTTCATGGATCACCCCAATATAATTTAAGATGTTAGGTAACTAAATGCTTGACTTCTTTAGCTTTAAGTGGAAATCTGAATCTCAAAACCCATTAATAATAATTTACCATGAATGGTTCAAGTAGAGGGCCACAATAAGAATTGTCTATTTCATTTAAATTGGTGCCTAATTTTTAATGTTAATTTCTATAAAATGGCTCTTTTTTTATACGACAATTTCCATAACAGGCTTCTATATATCTAATTATATATAATCCAATTCACTGTTTTCACTTTTAAGAATAATTAAGGTTACTTTTTTTTTTTTCTTTAGTGAAAGGACTATAATCCAATTTAATTTCTTTTCTATTCAAAACTAATTATTTTGGCTTATCTAAAAGAATCTCACAGAGCTTAATCGAGATTATATTACATAATTATTTAATTAAGACAAATCTAATTTTTGACACGTAATTTTTCTAGAATGCAAGAAATTGTGAATATTCTGGAACTGGATTTTTGTATTTGTACAGGAATCAAACTCAATGCTTGTTTCAAAATTAATCATTACTGATGATGTAGAAAGGTGTACCTTAGAATATCGAGTAGGAATTAAGAAATACTTGATCTTCTAGCTACAATGGAATGCCTCTTCGAGCCTTGAATCACTTGAAACAAAAGTGCGGGGTGTTGAGTTTATAAGCCTCTTCAATGCCAAAGTCAATATAAGGGAGTAAAATAATTATATAGAATATAAAAAAATTAATTGTGTACTGAATAATGAACATGGATCACATATTCATGGTACTTTATGGTGTAATCCTAGAAGGTTTAGAACACGTGTAGAATTATGTAGCCTGAGGGGCAGAATCAGATGGAGGCTAAATTTTTTTTTTTTTTTAGAACGAGTTAATATATAAAAATAAAAATAAAACTGCATTGACCCTGATGAACTAGGACTCTTAGTAGACTTAAGAGTCCTAGAGTACATAGTTGAACGTAAAGAGTCCTAATAAAAATGTGTTTATTTGTTGTTTGTTTGGTGGAGATTAAAATTAGTTTTTTAAGAGATTTTGAAAAAAATTGGTGAGATGTGTGGTTGAAAATTTAATAAAAGTTGTGGAATCGTGAAATATGTGGTTGAAAGTGAGTTTGAAAAAAAAAATTAAAAAAAAAATGCTCTTGATTGAGACATATTATAATTTTGTAAGTAGAGTGATGTAACATGATGGGATGGATGTGTTACGTACTTTACTCAAGCCCGGGGGTTAAGGCCCCGAGATCATCCTCGAGGGACGAGCATAGATCGTGAGAGAAGTCCCTAGGATTGTTTGACTAGCGAGGGTCGAACCCTAAGGTTGTTATCTAAAGGTCAGTCTTGGGGTAGGACTATTTTTAGCCTTTTCATGTAGTTTGCTTAGGACTTGATTAAGCACAGGCTAGGTAGGATTCTTCACAAACATGGCAGGCCCTGGCCCTAGGCGGAGGCCGCCTAGGGCCCCCGGCCATGCAGGGCCCAATTGGCCCAATTTTTTTTTTTTTTTTTAACATAAAGATAAACCTATTTAAATGTGAAATAAGTTTAAATAGAAAATAAATTCAAATCTAACATACGTTATCCATCTTAATCTAGTTATTAAATTGTAGACCGTACAATTTTCTCTTTAAATCTCATTTTAGATATTTTTATCTTGAATAAAAATGATTTTCCAAATTGTTCGGATTTGAAAAATAAATAAAAAGGCAAAGAATAAAGAACACAAAAATTTATATAGTTCTATAAAAACTGATGATTTTTGTTTATAATAGATTAGTCATATATATAATAACACAATGAAAGTTTTTCAATTATAATGAAACTTTAAGGCAAAATTTCGAAAAACACCCTTACTTAAGAAAATACAAATACCGTTTACCTTTCGGGGGCTCTGCCCCCGAGCCCCCGGGATGGGGGCCACCTGCCCCCCTTCCAACCCCCACGTCGACCTTACTGCGAAGGTCAATCCGCGCTCAACTCTGCGTAGCGCAATATATTTGGCTCCACATTTTAACACAAATTCCAATAATTTTTTAATTATCTCTCAAAAATTTATAATTTAAAAACATCTCAATATATTAAAGAGCCCCATTTTAATTTTCGCCAAAGGCCCCCCAAATCTCAGGGCCGGCCCTGTTCACAAATAATATGCCACTAGGACTAGGCTAGTTGATCGAAAATGAGACCTATGGTTGCGTCATGTCATTTTAGCATCATCATAAGCCCGATGCATATAACAATCAATAGAGACATACTTATAAAATAAAATAAAAAATGCATGAACCTAGACCGGCTTTTTGGCGATCAAAAATAGAGTTTACCATCTTTTTCCTCACACATAGACTCCACATTTTTCTACCTTTTAGAACACCATAAATTATATGGAAAACTTAAATCTCATAATATATTAACCAAAATACTATTTGTTTTACCTTATATCAAATGTACAAAAAAAACATCTCAGATGTATGGCTGTCACCTAGAATGCTTTCTCTACAAGCTCAAATCTTTTGGGTACTGGGAAAACAAAATGAAATAGCAAAATTCTGCTTTGGATGCCATCTGGATCGAAATTATATTTTAATTTTAGGTTCCATATTGCACAACCTTCAAACAACTACCGTCTACTGCCACACACAAAGTATCTATAAAGATGTTGAAAATTAACAGTGGATTAACTGATATATTTGTTTATATTTGGAAAAGGGTTCAGTTAATTTTTGGGACCTTCATTTAAAAAGCTCAGTCAAACAATGTTGTCATTTAAAAAGCCTTCATTTAATGTTATTTGGGTAAAAGGTCTAAAGATTAAAAAAAAAATAGAAAAATGAAAAATGAAATGACAAATATATCCTTTTATGTAACACAGTAACGACATAGTTATCGTTTTATTTTTCTGGAACAACACAAATATCGTTATAGTGACTGTGGACCTAATTCGATGTTATGAGCTATAACGACATAAACATCGTTACGACTAATCTAAAACGACTTTGATGTCGTTATTTCACTTACACTGTATTTTTTTCTGCAAACAAACGACATAACTATCGTTTTAATTTTTTGGAACAACATAGATATTGTTATAGTGGCCGTGGATCGGATTCGATGTTTTGAAATAGAACGACATTAACATCGTTACGACTAAACTAAAACAACTTAAATGTCGTTATTTTACATATAGATCATTTTCTTTTTCTGAAAACAAACGAGTGGGATCAACCCATTTGATAACTTTTTTGGGACGTTCGATTCAACATTTTTAGTTGGAACGATATCAATTTCGTTACTTTTTAACTGAAACGACTTCAATGTAGTTATAGTTGTATTTTGTATTGAAACGACATAAATATCGTTTTATTATAACTAGAACGAACCCAATGTCGTTTTATGGTTTGAACTATCGTTTCGCACTCTGGTCGACTCAAAGCATCATTCCTTGGTATAAGAATTACTTTCAAGTGAGAATCGACGAATCTGTTAGTAGGACGAGCCTATATCGACTACCTTAGAAGTTTCTAGTGATGTCAATCACTTTCAAAGTTCTCCGGTGGGAATAAGATAACTACGTTCGTCTTTCTTTCATCGTCCGAGTGGGATCTATCTAATTGATAACTTTTTTCAGACCTTCCTAGTATGTCGGAGGCATGCTGAATGGCCATGAACGTTCGATTCGACTTTTTTAGTTGGAACGATATCAATCTCATTACCTTTTAACTGAAACAACTTAAATATAGTTATAGCTGTATTTTGTATTGAAACGACATAAATATCGTTTTCTTATAACTAGAATGAACCCAATGTCGTTTGATGTCTTACTCTAAGCTACTAACATTTCTCAGCAAACCGGGAATGATTTGCTTCGATCTCTCACATATTTTTGGATCGTACCAAATAAAATAATCACAGCCTCCTACCTCCTGAAATAATCAAATATAAAACCAGTTTGAAAAGTGAAAAATGGGAATGTCAAAAAAAAATTAATCAAACATAAAACCATGCTTACTCGTTTCCTTCTACAAGTAATAAATCTTCTTCCTAGGTTTATATTTGTCCATCAAGTCTTCATTTCGGCGGGTAATCCACAATGGCAGAGGTTGGGCTCCATGGAAAGAGGGAATGATAAAGATGATAAGAGTGTATTTTTTGGGCGCACAAGAGGTAAATATAAAGATTTCTCCTAATTTTGGTTGTCATTTGGTTTAATGATATTTGAATAGTGTTCAGACGGTTTTGTCCTTCAAAAGTGGGGTGCGTTATAAGTTAACAGAGTTTTTGACGTTTTCCGTCAAAAAAGGACCATTGTTACACACGTTTGAAATGTTAGAAACTCCGGCTGCTAGTGAACAAAGGTTAATGACCCATCGTTAACAGTTCAAAGGTTAGGGACCCCTGGTGGTATTTACCCTAATCACTCCCAATTGAATCTACTTGGTGTAAACACAAACCCTAATCCCATTTTTTGTCTTCGAAATGCAATAGTCAGTTGAAATTATAGGAGAGAATTATTCTAAAAGCTATGAAGCAGACGGGTTATCTTTATGAATTAACTGATACAGAAAGTTACAAATCTGTGCTAATGCTGGCTACCTATATATATACAATAGAGAAACTAATTACAGCACAAAATGAATGAAGAAATAACAGATTCTGCACATGAATGAAACTGAATTTGTTACCACAAATTCAGTATACTAGAAGCTTCATGTCAACACTAGAAACTTCATGTCAACAGCTTTGGATCAAGACTTCAGCCGGCACATCTTCATGATCATCAGCCATGTGATTATGATCCTTAGATTCTGCTTTCCTAACACCCCCACTCAAGCTGGAATTGACTTCAATGACTCCAAGCTTGCTTCTTAAATACTGATGTCTTGAATTCATCAAAGGTTTAGTCAGTATGTCTGCTGTTTGATCTGCTGTTGGGACATAATCAATTACCAGTTGTTTTGCCAGAACTTTGTCTCTTACAAAGTGAATATCTAACTCAATGTGTTTAGTCCGTGCATGATAGACAGGATTGGAGGCTAGAGCACTAGCTCCTAGGTTGTCACACCATATCCTTGGTATTTCAGTTTGTGTTATCTTGAGTTCATCAAGTAATGATTGAATCCAAGTAATCTCTGCAGTAGTGTGAGCTAGAGCTCTATATTCTGCTTCAGTGCTAGACCTAGCTACTACCTGCTGCTTCTTTGATGACCAAGATATTAGATTATCACCCAAGTAGACACAATAACCCACAGTAGACTTTCTGTCATCTGGACAAGATGCCCAATCAGCATCTCCATAAGCAACAATGTTCATATCTTGTGCTTCATGGATGATCAGTCCCATGTCAAGAGTACCTTTTATGTATCTGAAGAGTCTTTTCAGCAAATTCCAGTGAGCATTTGTAGGATTTTGAAGATATTGACTAATCCTGTTCACAGCAAAGGCAATATCTGGTCTTGTATGAGTTAGATAATGCAGTGCACCTACTGCACTTCTGAATTGTGTAGGATTCCTGAGAGATATACCATCTGACTTACTCACCAGCCTTCCAGCTGCCATAGGAGTGATGCTGGACTTCAAGTTTTCAAAATTGAACTTCTTCAAGACATCTGTAGCATACTTCTTCTGAGACATATGTAGGCCAATTTCATCTCTATAAAATTCAATACCCAGAAATTTCTTTAGTTTGCCCATATCCTTTAAAGCAAAGGATGCATTTAACTTGTCAATCAGTTTCTGTACTGTAATGTTGCAATTCCCTGTAAGTATAATAGCATCCACATAAACCAAGAGATAGATTGTGTGATTCTGTGCTATTTGATAGAAGACTGAATGATCTGCTTTAGATTGTTTGAACTCCCACTGCAGTAAGGTTTCTTTCAAAGTGTCATGCCAAGCTCTAGGAGCTTGTTTTAGACCATATATAGCTTTGTTCAATTTGCAGACAAAGGATGGTTTTGAACTGTCTATAAACCCCTGAGGTTGCTTCATATATACAGTTTCTTCAAGTCTGCCATTTAGAAAAGCATTGTTGATGTCTACTTGCCTTATATCCCAGCCTTTGGAGACTGCTGCTGTGAGGATAATTTTCAGAGTTGGTGTTTTTGCTACTGGACTGAAAGTCTCATAATAATCAACTCCAGAAGTTTGAGCAAACCCCTTTGCAACAAGCCTGGCCTTATATCTCTGTATCTCTCCATTTTCACCAAATTTCAGCTTAAATACCCACTTGCAGCCAATTATTTTCATTGTAGGATCAGAGGGAACTAAAGTCCAAGTGTCATTTCTTTCCAGTGCATCATATTCCTCCTTCATTGCCTTACACCAATTTTCATTTCTGAGTGCCTCATCAAGGTTCACAGGCTCTTCATAGTCTGAATTTTGTGAATCAGCAGTAGCTATGTATGTTCTTGGTTTCATTATGCCAGCTTTTGATCTGGTTATCATAGGATGTTGATTCTTATCTGCAGTTTCCTCAATTGCAAGCATATCCACCCAAATTTTAATGCCAGCTTGGGACTCTGGAGATTCAGACTGCAAGGCTGGCTGCTGTGAGACTTCATCATCAGCTTCTACCACTCTTTCATTTCCACCTGAGAGCTCATGTGCAGAGTCATCAATCGGATTTACTATATCAACTGAATTTGGAAATGACTTGTAGGGATTTAATTCAAAAGGAAGGTGATGAAAAGTTATAGGAGTGGATTTGGTTTGATTTGACTTATTTAGAAAACCTTCTTTGAAAGGAAAAGAATTTTCATCAAAGACCACATGTCTGGAGATATATATTCTACCATTGGAATTTAAGCATTTATACCCTTTGTGAGACATACTAGGTCCAAGGTAAACACATTTTTGGGTGTGAAAGTCAAACTTGTGGTTTTGATAGGGCCTTATGCAGGGATAGCAGGTGCAGCCAAAGACTTTGAGCTGTTTGTAGTCTACACTGGTTTTGAACAAAACTTCATAAGGTGATTTGTGTTGAAGTAAGGGAGTAGGTAATCTGTTTATAAGGTAAGTGGCAGTGAGGAAAGCTTCCCACCAATAATATAGAGGCATGTTTGCTTGAGCTAAAAGAGTCAAGCCTGTTTCTGTTAAATGTCTATGATTTCTCTCTGCTCTTCCATTTTGGGCTGAAGTGTGAGGACAAGAGTGTCTAAGTTCTATCCCTGATTCTGAGGTTAATTTTTCCAGACTTTTATACTCTCCTCCCATGTCAGTTTGTAGGACTTTAATTTTTCTCTCAAATTGATTTTCAACTAGCCTTTTGAATTGCACAAAGTATTGTAGAACTTCATGTTTATATTTCAGTGGATAGATCCAGGTATATCTAGTATAGTCATCAACAAACAGCACATAATACTTAAAACCAGAAGTAGAATTAACATGAGAAGGTCCCCAGACATCTGAGTGTATTAGATCAAGTGGTTTTTGAGCATGAGAGGATGAGATTTTAAATGGTAAAGCATGAGATTTCCCAAAGTGACATGATTCACAAAATGATACTGCTTTATTATTGGAAAATCTGGAATTACTACAAGACTTTAAAACTTGCTGTAATACAGAATTAGAGGGATGTCCTAGCCTTCTATGCCATGTTTCAGTTTGAGCTTCTATGGAGTTATGCTTCATTGAGTTGGCAGATTGATTCAGACAGAAAATGAGAGAATCATGAGTGGTATGATGCTTGTTGATAGGATTAGAGTCTGATGGTGCAGGACAGAAGGAATTCAGTTGATATAGTCCATCTTCAAGCTTCCCCTGCATTAGAGCCCTCCTTGTTGGTAGATCCTTCACAACACAGCCATGAGGAAAGAATTCAACAGATACATTGTTGTCAGTGGTTAATTTTGAAACACTAACCAAATTTTTCTTGATCTTAGGTACATGAAGCAGATGTTTTAACACTAGTGCCTTATCAGATTTAGTGTGAAGTACCTTAGATCCAACATGAGAAATGTGTAATGAAGAACCATTACCTACTACCATTTTCTGCTTACCAGTATACTCTCTGGCTTCATCCACATTGTTCTTATCAGAGGTTACATGGTGGCTGGCTCTAGTATCAGCATACCAAGCCTGATCTTCTACTGAATTGGGACATGTAGTGTATGCTGATGGACTGAAATTATTGATCTGATCAGTAGGTCGTTTTCCCATATACTTCTCATCAAACCTGTTATAACACCAGGCAGCAGTGTGGTTATTCAAACCACAAATTTGACAGGATTGCCTTGCTTCATTTGTCCTTCCAAATCTACCTCTCCCCCTTGTTCTTCCTCTGAAACTTGTATTCCTTCCAGCTCTACCTCCTCTTCCATTATATTGATTTACATTCTGTAAGTTCCTTTGAGTAAGATTAATGGATCCAAAGTTATTCCTGACTTGATTGAGATACTCAAGTCTACTCTCAAAAGTCATAAGTGTTGAAGATAACTCATGCCAGGTAACTTGATCCCTGCAATTCAGTTGAACTACAATAGGTGTGTATTCTTCATCAAGCCCAGCCAACACTTGTGTAATCAGATCAGCATGATCAATTTTCTTACCAGCAATCTCCAAATTATCAGCAAGTTGCTTGATAGTGTTGAGATATTGATCCATGGTCATGGATCCTTTCCTGATTCTCTGTAATTCTGAGGTAAGGAAAGTCACCCTTGATCTATTTAGAATTCCATAGTTCTCCTTAATGGCCTTCCACAGCTCACTTGAGCTATTACATCCCATTACACGCATGACAATCTCTGGAGTCATGGAGGAGTAAAGCCATCCCATTAGGAGCTGATCCACTGAGATCCATCTGGTGTAGTCTGGATTGTGGATTGTTTCAAGTGTTGTTCCAGCTTCAGTTGCTGATTCTGAATTAATAAACTGTGGTGGACAGACTTTTGTGCCCAGCAGATACTCTTCCAGTCCATGTCCTCTTACTATTGGCATTATGATATTCTTCCACAGAAGAAAATTGTCTCTGTCAAGCTTTACAGATGCTGCTTGAGTGAGATTCATGCTGAATGGAGAAAGATTACTCAACATAGCTGGATTTTGAACATTTGAGTTTAATTCATGTGACTGACTGCTGTGACTCGTGTTCGCCATAGTGTGGCTCTGATACCAAGTTGAAATTATAGGAGAAAATTATTCTAAAAGCTATGAAGCAGACGGGTTATCTTTATGAATTAACTGATACAGAAAGTTACAAATCTGAGCTAATGCTGGCTACCTATATATATACAATAGAGAAACTAATTACAGCACAAAATGAATGAAGAAATAACAGATTCTGCACATGAATGAAACTGAATTTGTTACAACAAATTCAGTATACTAGAAGCTTCATGTCAACACTAGAAGCTTCATGTCAACAGCTTTGGATCAAGACTTCAGCCGGCACATCTTCATGATCATCAGCCATGTGATTATGATCCTTAGATTCTGCTTTCCTAACATAGTCATCATGTTCTTTCCAAATTGCAAAAACAAAATTGTGCCATTGTGAAAAATTAGCAGTTGTTAAAACGCCGTAGACCAATAACACCCTTGGTAGAAGGTTTTATGGTTACAGTTTTTACGGGCGTCTAGATGCATGTGATTTCTTTAGTTGGCTTTATACACCTCCTCACCTGCACTATAAATTCGTTATTAATGGACTTATCCAAAATGCCAACAACAATGAGAAGCATAAAACTCAGTTGAAGATGGGCTATAAGACATATAAGATTAGGTTCTGGGCTCTTCTTCTTCTTTTTTTCTAATCGGACTATGGGGCTGAAGTGGTTAAATCCTTACTGGAAACTCGTTATTGGCTTTTGAACTATTCTTCTTTTTCATCTAATTGGAGTATGGGAATAGAATGGTGCTTGTTTGACAAAATGCTTAATTGAGCATTTAGTTTCTGTAGTTGGTAGTTTGTGTAGTGATGTAATATACGTAGTGCTGTATTTTGTCTTGTAATTTGCTTAGTGAAGCAATGCGTCTTGGTTTCATTGAGCATTGGTAGTGAACAAAAGAATGGTCATTGTGAATGTTATGTTTATCAGGAGCTTGTGTATGTTCTTGTCAACCGCATTCTCAAAGTCACTGAACTCATTAACTACATCATCATCAATTTGGTCTTCAATATTTGTACCTGCGTTTGCAAAATAATAATAATAATTAGGGTTTGGGTTTACAATAAAAAAATACTACATAATAAAGCCAAGTAATTTTTCAAGAATATGTTTCCTCATTTTTATAAAACAAACTTATAGAACAGATTCCAAACAAATTATTAATAAATGTGCACAATAAAAAACAATATCTTCGAGTTTTCACAGTGATTATATTACGAACTTATTTTTATTAATGATTTTATTTTGTAATTGCTGAATTTTATTTTTTTATTTTAGTTTGGATGGGTCAAATGTAGTTATAGGAGTTAGAAGTATTGTTTGTATTAGTGGGTAATTGCATCTATATTCTTGTAACTAGTGGGAGGTTATATTGTATGTAATTTATCTATTTAAAGAGAGAAGAAATGAAATAGGGGAGGAGAATAATTTTGGCATTTTATGCTTTTGGAGGTCGAGTTCCTCAAAAACTCAAATTGGAGGTCTAGGTTTCCTCAAAAGAGCCTATTATAATTGTTAAATTTATTATTTTGATACGTGATCGTATCAGATTACACGCCTTCGTGTCCCTCCGTCTCCAATATTGATTATATCTAGTTGTGGTCTATTTCTGCCCCATTGTGGGTCATTTTTGTTGACGAAATTGACGGCAAAAATAGGATTTTTCCAGATTTGGGGAAAACACGGTTTAAGAAAATTTTCAATTTGATTTTCACATTTCCAAATTTACAGACGTGATTTGGAGATTTGTGGAAATGTGTTTTACATTGAATCGGCGTGTTTGAAGGTTATGGTTTTATGATATGGTAGCCACTAACGCCTAGATCGTGCCACATCAGCCGTCCGTCCTCCACAGGTGCAATTTCGTCAAGTTGGTGGGATGGAATCATTTTTATTGATGGATGGGTAAAACGGATAAAACTTCGTAGTAATCATTGAAATACATTTTAAATTTTAGTTATTAAGTAGTAACGCAAAGTACAGTTGAGTACCATTTATTTAATTAACCCAAAGGTTGGGTTGATGATGATTCTTTTAATTTTTTTTCCTTTTTTTCTTTTGTCCTTTCTTTTAAGACTAGTTATATTCACACCACACTATTTGTTAATCACACTACATTTTAATTGTAATAAAAGTTTTCAACTATTGATTATTTTTGCATTTATATCCTTAATTTTTTTATCGCATTCTTATCATCAACATATTAATTTTCATGTCTTATCTTTGTCTTTAATGATGATTTCTGTCCAAAAAAATTAATCAGAATGTTGTAAAAAGATTTGTCTGCCTTTCATATTTTCAAATAAGCAAAACAAATAACAAATACAAAAGTTTGAAAAAATAGTTTTTCCTCATTTCAATGCAAATTAGCAGAATATTTAGACAAAATTTTCATCAGAGACGTACGAGATATAAAAATTAATTATAAATTAATTATAAAAATGGGACGAAAAAAGTTAGAGACATAAGTGTTAAAATATCAAAGGTTGAAGGACTTTCTTTACAATTAAAATGCGGTCTAGATAACAAAAACCGTGGTGTGAATATAATTACCCTTCTTTTAATTGTTTTTGAATAAATAGAAGTTTTGACTAAAAAAACCCTTTAAAAAGGTCACGAGTAGCACACATGATTTTTTAGTAATTTTTTTATTGTTTTTGTCCAAACATAGTAAAATATGTGGCTAAAAAGTAGTTAAAAATTATGGATTTCATAAAACAAATATTGAAAATAAGTTGAAAAGAAAAAAAATATTTAAAATTATACCAAACATGCTCTACCCTTTGTTATGTAAAGTTCCCAAATCAACCAAGAAATCTAATTAAGCAAGATTGTTTAACATCCAATTGTTAATAGATTGTGAAAAAGACGGGGAAAATCGAAGAGAAGATCAGAGATTTAATGGGGTTGAGCCGCCAATTCGTATTAGTTGCACACGAGCTGCACATAATCATAAATAGTGATGACAATTATATATCAAGTTGAAGCGTCTAACAAGGCGATTGAGGGACATTAGTGGTCGGAATGTGGCGAGCTATGCCACAATTGCATAAGTATAGATGCGCTCTTCAATAGACAAGTGTAATCTAAGTCATTACTTGTGTAAATGAATGCAATCCGATACCTCACACTGATTTGTGCCATATACAGAAGATACAAATTTAAGAAATCCATAAATACAAAATTTCCTGTTTGTTCTATCTATTCTTGTTGTTAGCTTTTGAATATGATGAAAGGTCAAAATTTGTTTCATTTATGAATGTCAACGTGTAGTGCTATTATGATTTTGTTAAAAAGTATTAAATTTATGATGGCATACAACTTGTAAATTGGTAGTGTGTCTCAATCGTCTGATGGCGTGCAACATGTAAATTTGCACATTTGGATGGGGATTTTCATGCACAAATGTGTTAATCCTAGATTCAACACTTGGATGACCAAATGAATATGTCTTCCCCACCAAGGCAAAACACTATTTACTCCAATATTTGCACTACAGAAAGTTGACAGCTTAGTTGCTTCCTTGGAAAGCCCGTTTCGACGCTTCGAGAATGTAATCTTCTGATTTGTTGTTAGAAGAGCAGTTTGCAAAATATTAATATAGTATGGTCTCTATTGTATCCTTAGATGAATTCGTTTAAACTTGTTTGCACATTATTCATTAGGGAAAAATTGTTTTAAAGAGAGCATGATTATTCGTGTCTTCAAGATAAATTCGTGCTGAGTTCGTGCAAGATTTCCAACACTTCGCACTTTCTACGTGTACATCATCACAAGTAGCAATGGAGATTATATTACATTATGTTATTGGTTAGCATTCGGTGAGTCGCACATGAATACGCGTGTTCTTTAGTATATGAGTGTAATCTACGTTCTAGTCGTGAAAATGAATGCAATCTCATAGCTTATATCGATTTGCATCAAAAGATGTGCCCATATAGAAGATATAACATAAAGAGATCTAAAAATTTATATTTCTCACTTTGATTGAGTTTTCAAAAAGCATATTTTATCATACGATTTATTTCTAGTGTATAAGTTTGAACAAGTCAAAGAGCATACAATTAAATTACTGTCAATCAAGGTCAACATAGAACTATTATATTTTGGTAAAAAGTGTTGAATTTACTAGACAAATGATTAATTTTCGTGTTATTACCAATACAAGGAACAAATTGTCTTAGTTATATTTACTCTATATATATATACACACTTTCACTTCTTATTTTTCATATATTTTACTTTATATGCTTGATTTTAATTGATGTCCAAATTCTAATAATTAATTTTTTTGAGCATGTGTACATTCAAGTCATTCGAAAATGTAAAGTTAGTTTTTTCTATTAATGCAAAGATGAGATATTAAAAATATCTAAGCTATCCAAAAATGTAAATTTTATTTTTATTTGATTGACACCATTAAAAAAAAAAAAAAAAAAAAAAAAAAAAACCTCACACAATTAGCTGGAATGGGTGAAAGCACCACCTTCGTTCTTCTCAACGTTGGCTAGATCAACAATTTCTGAAAATCGTGCATGCTCCAATTCTGATCGATGATGCAAGTTGATGAGCCTCATTTTCCTTCAACTTCTCCATTATCTCTTGCATTCCCTTGAGTTGATCCAAATTGAGACTACTTAAAAACTCTTCAAAAGTTTCCCATGGAGAGGTCTCTATAGCCTTTTGAATTTCTTTTCCATTTTTCTCCCAGCTCTCAAGTTGTTCATTCACTTGTAACATTGTTCTTTTAAGTTGTTGGAATATGGTCTCTTGGTGTCACAATCTGATGACATGTAGCATAGACTCATGCAAATATGAATTGTGACTTTCATGCATAAATATGTTCATCATAGATTCAATGATTGGATGACCATATGAATAGGTCTTACCATCACGAGAAAACAGCATTATGCCAACATATGTACCACGTGAAGTTCATAACTTTGTCGCTTTCTTGAAAAGCCCATTTCGACGCTTTGAGAACGTAATCCTCCAAGCAATTTCATATGGGATCAACTTCATTTCTATCTTTTTCGGCCCTGCGTCTTCTTCACATGCGATGGACCTGCACCAGACATAGTAACTGATGCAACAATTAGTCTCTTGTCTCGTACTTAACAAAGATCTAACGAACCTTGAATATATAACTATTAGGCGCATTTAATATAAAGATGCATTTATGTAAATAAATGTAAATATTGGATTACCATGATAATATAATGTAGATGTTAGAAAATTTTATGATGTCTTATTACTTGACTTTTTAGCTTTAATTGAAAATCTGGTTTCCACGACCCCATTAATTTTGATTAACCACCTAGGGATCACATAGAGGGCCATTGGCATACCCATAACAAGAGCTATCTAATTTATTTAAATTGGTGCCTAATTTTGAAAGCTTATTTTTATTAAATGGCTTCTATTTTCTCAACGACAATTTCTTTATATGACTTCTATGTATTTTTTAGAAATATATGGAGATTTTTTTTTAAAATTGAATGACACTTCCATAAATGGCTACAAAATTTTGGATCCGGCACTACTCGTTGGCATTGGCCAAGTCAGGACAGGCCTCGAGGCTTTTACATTTCTTTTGCAATTAAATAAAAGATAAATACGAATATAATTTCACAATTATTGTTTGGATGATTGTGGACACATTTGATAAATAGAAAAATTTTGAACAAGATGAATGGGGTCATGGAAAGTTTATAGGATGCAAAGTTTATGCGAAATATAAAGTCAAATTTGATTAAATCAAAACTAAAATTGGCAACATAAAATAGGATATAAATTTAAATTCTGTTAGAAATATGGGTTTGAAATATTTATTAGTGAATTCTTTACTAAATTACTTAGTGTTTGAGTAGATAAATCATTATTCAATTAAGGTAATTAAAGTTATAATGAATAGGCTAAAATAAATTTGAAGGAATTGAAATATGTCTCGAGATCCCTTTGTAGTGCAAAGTACCTTAGTTAACTAACTTTAAGGAATAAGGAAGCAATTGCACACGGGTGAAGTTAGAATTTTTTGGAAGAGGGGCTATTACTTTTAAAAAATAAAAATAAAAATTGTACTTCAAGACTTAAATGCTTCTGGAAAAAAAAAAAAAAATTTGTACTTTAAAAATTAATTTTTTTCGGTACGGAACTAGGCTATAGTTTGGTCCTACCCCCTACCTTCACCCTTATGCACACGAGTTGCACTCCAACAGCACGAGTAACTAATGCAACTAATGAGCAATTGAAGCTTACACCTCGCACCCTTTATACTAAGCATTTATAACATCTTTTAAAAACTTAAATTGTTCGTCTCATACAAAAACGAGGAGCTCAAAATACTTTGACATTGTATAAAATTCCTTGTCCACTAATCCTTACTACTATAGTGGCATGATGTAAAGATTGTCCATATATTGTGTAACAAACTCTTGTTAGAATTTTATTCCTTGTATATATTTTCTTGTTATAGAAAATAGTCTTATAAGATCCCAATATTGCAGAGATTAGTTTTCCTTATCTCTGTAACATTTTTGTGTAACATTTTTGTATATTTAACAAAACTCTTCGTCAATGAAAATTAAGAAGTTGAGTAATCTATTTCTTCATAGTATCAAAGCAATAAACATAGAAACGCCGTCATTCTCTTCATTCTTATTGTCTCTTCTCACTGGACTTCATAGCCGTCGAATCTATCATCCCTTCCAACTCCAATCCTTTCTACCTTCATCACTCGGACTACCCCAGTACAATTTTGGATTCTCAAGTACTTTCTGGCTCCAACTATGCTATTTGGAGTCGCAACTTCCGCAGTGCATTAAGCAACAAGAATAAGCTTGGCTTCATTGATGACACCCTTGAAGCACCGAAACGTGAAGATGTCTCATATCCTGTATGGTTTTGATGTACTGCCATGGTGAAGTCCTCCCTTCTTAATGCTCTCGTCTTTGACATTGTCGCCAGCGTTGTGTATGTAGTAACTGTCATACTCTATGGAAGGAGCTTGAAAATCGATTCGCCCAGAGTAATGGCCCTCGTATATATCAACTACATCATGATATTGTTCTTTGTTCTCAGGATTTTTCTTCCATTTCTTCTTATTTTACTAAGTTGAAAACTTTATAGGATGAATTAACAAATATTACTATATTCCTCCATGCACTTGCGGTTCCCTTATGATTTTTTTGCATAATGCTCAACAGGATCAGCTTACTTAATTTTTAACGGGGCTGAGTGATTCTTATGGCCCTACAAGGAGCCAAATTCTTCTTATGGATCCTTTTTCTTCTGTTGGTTGGGCCTATGCCTTGCTTCCATCTGAAGAACAACACAAATCTGTTTCAGATCTGGTGCCTTATTTGCCAAATTCCATGGCCTTGGCGATTTCAAATTCTCGATTTTCCTCTAAACAAACTAAGAAAATGACCAAGAAGTTGGGCCCTGACAATCACTGTTCTAATAGATATCACCACATTGATGATTGATATGCCCTTCATGGTTATCCCGAGGGACATTGGTTGCATCAATCCCATTCGACTCCTCTTTTGCCAATGCATCCAGCCATTGCTTTGCCAGTGAATGCATTTTCCAATGGTTCCACTCCATCCACACAGGCTATTTATGATCAACTCCAACAGGTTCTTATCTTTCCAAAATCGAGTTCTAGGCAGCCAAGTGTTAATATGGCATGTACTACTATTGGAGTTTCATTTTTTGATTCATTCTCTATTGACTAGCTTGTTGATTCTGGTGCAACGAATCACATTGCCTCCAGTATTTCTCTTTTTATAGACTTTGTTCCAGTTACTATTCCTTTTTCTATTAAATTTCTGGATGGTTCTCATGCTTTTGTTTCTCATATAGGCACTGTTCGGTTATCAGATTCAATTACTCTACACAATATCTTTTGTGTTCCTTATTTTGGTTTTAATTTAATTTCAATCAATAAGTTAGTTACCTCCCGAAAATGCTAATGCTCTGCTCATTTTTATCCTAGTTCTTGTTTCTTTCAGGACTTACTGGCGAAGCAGATGGTCGGACTAGGTAGAAAAGATAGAGGCCTCTACTATTTTTTGCAAAATATTACGATGTTTTTTGGCTCTTCTTGTTTATCAATCTCTTTTGATAATTGGCACCAACATTTAGGACATGCGTCCTCTAAACAGATGAATTTTTTTTGTCTTCGTACGTTTCAAATAAATCTCAGCATACTTGTCATATATGCCCACTGGCAAAACAAACTCGATTAGTTCTTCTTGCAAGTAATTCAATTTCTAGTGCTTTATTTGATCCCATTCATGTTGATATATAGGGTGGTTATAAGCATGTTTCTACTGGTGGCGTTCGTTATTTTTTAACTATTGTTGATGATTATTCTCGATGTACATAGGTTTATTTTTTAGTTCAAAAATATGATGTTCGTACAATTTTAACAAATTTTTTTTTAAGTTGGTAAATACTCAATTTCAAAAATCTATCAAAATCATTAGATCTGACAATGACTTAGAATTTACCAGCTTGCAAATTTTTTTTGATTCTGTTGGCACCATACATCAAACCTCTTTTGTTGCTACTCAACAAAATGGTCTTGTTGAGCGCAAACACAGAGACATTTTAAATACCGCTAGAGTCATTCATTTTCAGGCTCATTTGACCATTTTGTTTTGGGGAGAATGCATATTAACAGCTACATATTTGCTTAATTGGCTTCCATCTACCCCTCTATCAAATGTCACACCACATGAACGTCTTTTTGTACACCCACCTTGTTATGATCACATACGTGTCTTTGGTTGTCTAGCATATGCCTCTACTTCATCTCATGGTCGTGACAAATTTACCCCACGTGCTTGTAAATGCGTTTTTCTTGGTTATCCACATGGGGTCGATGGTTACAAACTTTATGATATTTCCACAGAAATTTTTTTAATCAGTCGAGTTGTTCATTTTATAAGTCCATTTTTTCCATTTGCAAAGACAAAACATACCCTACATCCACCCCAAGATACCAGTCCAGCCAATTTTTCTGAGCCTGGTTTTTTCAGCCCGGTTTTACTTTCTATTCCTGACCCCGATTTAGCCATTTCCAATTTTGCTGAAGTGTCCTCATATGACTTGGTTGTGTCTCCTTTACCCGATTTTACAGATTTATTGATCCCATCATCTTCTTTACCCACATATGCAGATCTTGTCGGCCCTTCTGCCAATCGTTCCCTTCTGTTGACTAGTCGGTGATCTTCTACTGTACCAATTTTACCGTCGTATTACCTTGATTTGCCACTTAAACTTCGTCGTGAACCTTCTAAATTTTTGCAAGGATTTCATTGTAGACATGTCTCTCTCTCTAGCCTAGTCACATCGGTTGCTTCATCAGGTATTCACCACAATTTATCGCAAATGATTTCTTATTCCAACCTTTCACCTTCTTATCACTCTTTTATCGATGTTGTATCCTTTATTATAGAACCTTCTTCTTTTTCACAGGCTACCTTAGATCCAATTTGGCGTGAGGTGATGTCTACTAAGTTGAAAGCCTTGGAGGAGTACCATACTTGGTCTCTAGTTCCATTACGACCTAACAAGTAACCCACTAGTTTTAAATGGGTTTACAAGGTTAAGTATTATTCATATGATAGTATTGAGCATTACAAGGCTCGTCTAGTTGCAAAGGGATACACTCAGTTAGAGGGCCTCGATTACCAGGAGACATTTGACCCGGTTGCCAAGCTTGTCACTGTCCGTTGTCTTCTCTTTATTGCCTCTTTTCGTGGCTAGTCTCTTTACCAAATGGATGTGAATAATAATTTCCTTCATGGTGACTTGATTGAAAAGGTGTATATCCATCTTCTTCCTGGTTTTGATCGAAAGGAGGAGAGTAGTTTTATGTCGGCTTCACAAGTCTCTTTCTGTCTTAAAATAGGCATCTCGCCAACAGTTTGCAAAATTTTCTGCAACTCTTATTGATGCCGATTTTCTTCAATCAAAATCGGATTATTCCCTCCTTACCAATCACTCAAATTCAGATTTTATAGCCATCCTTGTCTATGTTGATGACGTGGTCATTATTGGCAACAATGATATATTTATCCAGCAGTTTAAGAATTTTCTTCATAGTCGTTTTTGAATCAAAGATCTTGGCACTTTAAAATATTTTCTAGGCATTGAGGTGACTAAATCAACCAAAGGTTTATATTTATCCTAGAAAAAATATGTGTTGGAGATTTTAGGCAACATGGGGATGTTGAACGCAAAGCCGATAGATTTTTCCATGGATTCTAATTGTCATTTATCTCGGTAAGAAGGTGAACCATTGCCAGACCCGACTGTTTATAGAAAGTTAGTTGGCAGATTATTGTATCATGTTATAACTCGTCCAAATATCACATACTCTAAATTTAATTGCATCAATTTGTCAGTAAACCAAAGCAGTCTCACATGGATGCAGCAATAAGAGTTTTGAGATACCTAAAAGGGGCACCTGGACAAGGAATCTTATTGTCTGCTAATAATTCTTTGGAGATGAAGGTCTATTGTGACTCAGATTGGGCAAGTTGTCATGACACAAGGAGATCTACTACGGTGTATTGTGCTTTCATTGGGAATGCTCCTGTGTCTTGGAGAAGTAAGAAACATAATACTATTTCTCATTTATCAACAAAAACAGAGTATAGGGCAATGGCTTTAGCCACATTAGAAATTATTTGACTTCATAGTTTGTTGAAAACACTGGGAGTTAATTTTATCACAACCCACTGTTTTGTTTTGTGACAATCAGGCTGCCATTCATATAGCATCAAATCGTGTATTCCATGAGCGAACAAAGCATATTGAGATATTTTGCTATTTCATAAGAGAAAAATTGTTACTTGTGATTATTAAAACTGATTATGTGCCTTCTTCAAAGCAACTTGCAGATATTCTGACAAAGCCTTTGGGGAGACATCTTTTCATGGAGCTTATTTGCAAGATGGGTGTATTAAATATACACATCTCATCTTGAGGAGAAGTGTAAAGATTGTCCAAATTTTGTGTAACAAACTCTTGAATATTATTCCTTGTATATATATTTTTGTTATAGGAAATAGTCTTATAAGATCCCAATATTGTAGAGATTAGTTTTCCTTTTCTTTATAACAATTTTGTATATATAACAAAACTCTTCATCAATGAAAATTAAAAAGTTGAATAATCTATTTCTTCACATGACAAGGCCTAGCTATACTATATATGATAATGATGTAATGAAGTATATGAGGCACTTTGAGGCACACTTTATAATTTGTACTTGCGTATAATCACAAGTAGTAATGACGATTATATGACAAATTCAACCGTCTACCAAGGCCATCGATAGATGTTAATGGTCGGAATGTGGTGAGTTATGCGACAACTACACATGTATAGATGTTATCTTTAGTAGACAAGTGTAGTCTAAAGTTGTTGCTTGCTTAAGTTAATGCAACCTGATAGCGTATATCAATTTTACACCAGAAGCAGAAGGTGTGCCTTATATTGAAGATATTAGATTGAGAGATCTATAAATTCAAATTCCTTGTTTGATCTAGGTTTACAAAAGCTGCATGAATCCTCCACAGCTACTTAAATTTTATTATTGTATTTATTTATATGGTTCGAGCTTGAATACGGTGAAGAAATGCACGACTAAATTTGTTTTGTTGATCAAGGTCAACATTTATATAGTGATTATCATTTTGTTTCAAGGTGTTGGACTTATGAGACAAGCAGTTCTTTTTTGTGTTAGTACTAGTACAAGAGACAAATAATGCCTTTAATTATATTTGTTTTGTATGCACATTACTCGTCTTCTTACTTTTTCGTAATTTTTACTTTATGTGCTTAATTTTAAGTAAAATTTGTAATTTTCGTCTCTAACTTTTTCAATATATTAGTAATATATTCCAACCAATTTTTATAGTGCCAGACATCCTCAACCTTTCAATTAATTACAAATCACGTCAATAATAAAATATAATAACGAATTGGCCCTCATCTTTAAATAAACAAAAATAAAAGAATGTTAAAAAAACAAAAAAAAAATTACAAAAAAATGTCTCATACTTTCAAAAAAAAAAAGTAAAAATATATTCTTTCTCACACACTCTACCCCCACCTACCCACGCCGCCACCAACACACCACAATCCCTCAATCTGTCATTAATGACATATTTAAGATAAGAAAAAAAATTTCTTATTAAATATGCCCCTAAATATTTATTAGTACCATACATTCGTCAAGTTCAGGATCGATTGCATTTTCACTGCAACTAAAAATGGTGAGGTGAATTTATTTCATTTTCATTGCATTTTCACTTTAATCCAAGATTTATATAAACATAAACACCGATTCATGTTTTTGCATTGTGAGTTTTTAAAATATTGAAGAATTTTTTTTTTCAATAGCTGCTGCTATGGAGTGTGGTTCTGTATCAGGTTCTTGGATTCAATTCAAGGATTCTAAAAAGATTGTAAAAAATAAGTTTAGGGTTTCATGTATTTATTCATCTTTTGTTGTGAATTATACTCATTTTGTCTCTTCAATCTTCTACTAGCCTCCAATATGTCTTTAATATGTCTTTAGTTTGAATTAAATATACTAAAGTTGGCTCTTCATTTGTCATACTCATTTTGAAGGTTGTTGTCTTGCTTGTTGCACTTTGGGTATCGGTTTCGACCCTCGTAGCTTGGACAAGATCTCGTATGGCATTCTTGATTTTCTTAGCTCTTGATTTTGTTATTGACCCCACTAGAATATATAACGAGTCATTTCTAGTCGGTCCGTGGTTCGCATCATCTCCTCCCTCCTCAAAAGGATTCAACCTCGAATCATCACCTGCATCAAATGGAGAAAGATTATCAACATTAAAAGTAGCAGATACATTATACTCACCTGAAAGGTCGAACTTATAAGCATTATCATTTATCCTCTAAAAGCTTTGAAATGCCCATCCTTCCTAGGATATAACTTAGACCATCTACGGGCAAAACATCTTTCCTTCCTCATATGCACCCAAACTCAATCACCAGGCTCAAAGATATGTTTACAGCCTTTGTTGGCTTTAGCTGTATATTGTTTATTCTTCTTTTCAATTTGTTGCCTTTGAAGCTCATTTATCTCATCTAGATTACTTCTATAGGCTGGTCAGTTTGAAATAACAGCTACAGGTACAAAGTCAATTTGATGTTCAATATTTCTAATAGGTGGTAACCTACTAGACATCTCTTCAAGAAACATGTCCTCAAATTCCTACAGTAAAGAAATAGCCAAACTGGTGAGGGATTGGTTAATTTTGCCAATTACAAGATAATTCCTTGTATACTAACAAATCATTTGTTGATTTTTCATGAGAGCTCTCTAATCTCACTTTCTTTTACAAAGAAACTCACTTTTGTCTTTCCTTTTTTCTCTATAGACTCTCTATCTTTTTTTCTCTTGTTATTCTACTTTATTTTCTACTCTAATCTCGTTTTTTCCTTAATTGTTTTCTTTTCTTGTACTTCTACCTCACCTTTTCTTTTTTCTACTCCAAATCATCTACCTTAATTTGTGCATTAAGAGCATATTTCGCAACTAGGGCGCGGCTTCACCTTCTACAAGATACTCTACACCATTATCCTCCAACTTAGGCATCACACATTATCACGCTCATCCTCAGACTCCACTTCTCCATTATCACACAAAATCATCGCCCTTCTGTTTGGGTATTGTGACGCAGTGTGCCCAGAACTCAAACATTTAAAACATTTAATATTCCTTTTCTTAGAAGGTTGTAATTTCACTTGGGTTTATTATTGCTAGATCATTCCTATTTTCCTTTAGGTGGTTTGGTCTTCCTTTTTTAAACAACCCTATCACTTCCATCATTATTATTCCACTTCGGTTTCAATGAGGGTT
>CM059039.1:17920149-18202870 GCA_030279155.1 Forsythia viridissima | reverse complement strand
TTGGTTGAAGGGTGAATAGTAAACATGCCATAGACACTTATATTATAGTATAGATATATATATATAGAATGTCGGCAAGCTTAAACATACAAGTACATAACTAAATTCTAAAATAATTTTTTTATTGATATAAATTGACATTAAGTCACTTGGCCATACAATAAAATGTAGTGTAAAAGTTTAGAATAAAAAAAAATATATTTTCAAAACCATGTGTGTATTGTTCACTGTCGAGCAATTTCGATCATAATTTGAGAAAATTTACAAGTATAACTCACCATTAGAACTAAACGCATTTTTAATCTGATTTCATTATGTATTAACCATCAAAATACCATTGTAAAAACTATAAATAAAAATTTGTAGTCACAAAAATACATTTTGAATGACCATATTGGCTGTTCAATATGAAATCTCAATTGTTTTTGTCAAAATTGTACAATATTAAAGTATAAAAACCCCTGTTTATTGTCTAAAAAGTATTTTTAATTGAATTTTAAAACTTTTCCTATATCATAATACACATAAGAAGCCACATGTATTAGTTTGAAATCACAAAATACATTTTGAACAAACATACATGTTTTTCAATGTCGAACAATTTAAGTCATAATTTAAGAAAATTCACAAGTATAACCCACTATTAAATGAAACAGGCGTAAATCTCTCAAATCAATAGGTGGGTCTCAAAACTAAAAAGTTATAGAGGCTTTAATCTCTCGGATGAGTGGGAGGGTATGAAAGCTATCAATTGATAGAGGCATAAATCTCTCACACATATAGCAGGACCATAAAATACAAAAAATGATAGTGGCATAGATCTCTAAATCGGTGGATTGACCTCACACATAAATTTCTAATAACTTTAATCTCTTGCATGAGCATTTAGATCTCAATGACTTATATTGATAGAGACATAATATATCAAATTAGTAGGTGGACCTGAAATCTATAAATTCACAGTGGCATAGTTCTCTTAAATGAGTAGATGGACCTGAAACTCATAAATTAATAGTAGTGTAATTCACTTCGCTTACTAAGTGAATCTTAAAACCAAGATTGGTAGAAGTACAAATTTCTCAATTGAGCAGTGTATCTCAAAGCAATAAATTGATAGAATTATAAGTGTCTCACAAGTGGTATTTGTCCTTCTCATCAATCTGTATCTGCCAATTTCCTAATTTTATATCAAAATTTGAAAATATAAGGGCCTCATTAAGCATTCGTAATAAATCACTTTTGTTGGGTATGAGATATCTTACTCATTTTAAAACTTTATTTAATAAAAGTTTGTAATTGATCATTAACCTAGGTGCTCCCCTTTCCATTTTAAGAAGAGTTCTCAATTTTTCAGTATTCTAAAATCTATTTATTCATAAAGGTTTTTAATTGATTGGTACATGTTGTTTTCCTTCCCAAAAAGCATTTGGACATTGAGTACATACTTTAGAAATATACTAGTTTTCCAAAAAAAAAAAAAAAATATTTTATTTTGAACATCAAGAGTGTTTAAACTCTCTTTAATTTTTGAAATTTTTAATTCTTGTTGAAGATGATATTGTTTTCTTATACTTTCTAATAGATAACTCTTTCATAGCGGGTTCAGAGGTAAATTCAAAAAGAATTTTATTACCAGTCGAACTTTCTTTATCACTGACCATGATTGGTTTAATAAGGTTTAAGAACAGAATTCCACTAATCATTTCTTTGGAAAGATTTTTAATCATAGTAAAAGGAGTTTGTAAACAAAGACCTTTGTTACAAATAATAGTATTTGAAAATTTATATATTTAACTTTTTATTGGAGCCATTAGCTGCAGTAAGGTTTTGAGATGATTTTTCAAAATATTTAGTAGGGATTATCCCTTTTCTAATGTAATTTAAATCAGTCTCAGTATCTACAAGTGTAGTAGTTCTAATGGTAAAATAGTTATCGATTACCATAGTGAATTTTATCCATCGTCTTTGAAAAATGATTTTCTTAATAAATCCTACTTCTTTATTTTCCTTAGAATTAGATGGACTAAAGGATTCAAATGAAGATTCAAGGCGATGTAGATGCCAATCAATAGGGTAGATTTTATCTTCTTCCATTTGGTTTTTATAACCACTTAATTGAGAAATTTCCTTTTTAAGACTCTTAATTTCTCTAGATAAATCATTTATATTAACATGATTGTCTTGAGAAACCTCAATTCGATTCCACAACTCTTTCATTTGAAAAAAAAATCAATTGGCTGAGTTGAAAAAGAATCTTCATTCTTTTTCTTATTAAAATGTTTTTTAAAACTTTTTTCTTTAGATCCATTTCTGAAATTTGATCAATAACTTCAATGAGAGTTTTACTCTCGTTAGCTAAAACGTTTAATTGAAGACTTTTAAAATTTAAAATAGCGTCCAAAGAATCTCAGATACCAACTCCAAAGAGGTATTCCCCAAAAGTAAACCATTAGCACCAAAGAACACTACTTCTTTCAGTCTGACCGGTGAACTACCTCAAAGAAAGGCAGTTCCTGCAGAAGAAGCACAACGGCCTTTTTTCTTGAGTTTTCCATCGGTATCAGGAGACGTAAGGACACTTCACACAAACCCAATCACTTTGGACAGGGAGCTAAACCTGAATAAAAAAAAAATCTACTGGCATATGGGTGCATACCTTGAATCTAGCCCAAACTGAGGACTTTGGAACCCGAGTGGGATGGATTCAATTAACACGGATAGACCATGAAAGGTCTTCGCAAGCATACCGCTTTCTGTTCAAATCACTTCTATGAACTTGCTTAAGGAAATCCCAAGCTCCAGCTCCAACACTAAAAAAAAAAAAAGAACTACACAACAACAAGGCAATGGGGCCTACAGACCCCCATTTATACTACCACTCAAAAGACCAATTTATTAGCTAAAATCACCCTATTCACTTACGAAGCAATCTGACTCGCCTCATCGTTAGATGTTCTAAACGAATTTTTAAACGGATTTCAATATTTATTAACCATTAAAATAGTATTATAAGACTATAAATACTAATTTGGAGTCACGAAATCGCATTTTGAAAGACCATATTTGCTATTTAATATCGAATTGCAAATATTATTTTTCAAAATTGTACAATAGTCAAACCTAAAACCACTGTTTATTGTCCATAACATATTTTCAATTGAATTTTAAAAATTTTTCTATGTCATAATACACATAAGAAGCCACATGTACTAGTTTGGAATAAAAAAAATACGTTTAAAAAATAATATATATTGTTAAAACACACTATTGAGGAATTTCGGTCATAATTTTAGGAAATTCACGGGTATAACTAACCATTAGATATTCTAAAAACATTTATAATCTAATTTCTTTATGTATTAACCGTCCAAATACAATTATAAAACTATAAATAACAATTTGTAGTCACCAAAGCATATTTTAAACGACCATATTGGCTGTTCAGTGTCAAATTGCAATATGTTTGTATCAAAATTATACAACATTCAAGCATATAAATCACCCTTTATAGTCCGAAAAGTATTTTTAATTCAAAACTTTTTCCCTAACATAATACACATAAGAAGCCACATGTAATAGTTTAGAATAAAAAAATATATTTTTTTTAAAACCATGTGTGTATTGTTCACTGTCGAGCAATTTCGGTTATAATTTGAGAAAATATACGAGTATAACCCACCATTAGTACTAAACTCATTTTTAATCTGATTTCATTAAGTATTAACCATCAAAATACAATTGTAAAAACTATAAATAACAATTTGTAGTCACAAAAATATATTTTGAACGACCATATTGGCTGTTCAATATGAAATCACGATTATTTTTGTTAAATTTGTACAATATTAAAGCATAAAAACCCCTGTTTATTGTCTAAAAAGTATTTTTAATTGAATTTTAAAACTTTTCCTATATCATAATACACATAAGAAGCCACATGTATTAGTTTGAAATCACAAAATACATTTTGAACAACCATACATGTTTTTCAATGTCAAATAATTTAAGTCATAATTTAAGAAAATTCACGAGTATAACCTACTATTAAATGAAACATGCGTAAATTTCTCAAATCAATAGGTGGGTCTCAAAACTAAAAAGTTATAGAGGCTTTAATCTCTCGGACGAGTGGGAAGATATGAAAGCCATCAATTGATAGAGGCATAAATCTTTCGCACATATAGCAAGACCATAAAATACAAAAAATGATAGTGGCATAGATCTCTAAATCGGTGGATGGACCTCAAACCCATAAATTTCTAATGACTTTAATCTCTCGCATTAGCATTTGGATCTCAATGACTTATATTGATAGAAACGTAATCTATCAAATTAGTAGGTGGACCTGAAATCCATAAATTCACAGTGGTGTAGTTCTCTTAAATGAGTAGATGGACTTGAAACTCATAAATTAATAGTAGTGTAATTTACTTCGCTTACTAAGTGAACCTTAAAACCAAGATTGGTAGAAGTGCAAATTTCTCAATTGAGCAGTGTATTTCAAAGCAATAAATTGATAGAATTATAAGTGTCTCACAAGTGGTATTTGTCCTTCTCATCAATCTGTATCTGCCAATTTCCTAATTTTATATCAAAATTTGAAAATATAAGGGCCTCATTAAGCATTCGTAATAAATCACTTTTGTTGGGTATGAGATATATTACTCATTTTAAAGCTTTATTTAATAAAAGTTTGTAATTGATCACTAACCTAGGTGCTCCCCTTTCCATTTCATGAAGAGTTCTCAATTTTTCAGTATTCTAAAATATGTTTATTCATAAAGGTTTTTAATTGATCAGTACATGTTGTTTTCCTTCCCAAAAAGCATTTGGACATTGAATACATACTTTAGAAATATACTTGTTTTCCAAAAAAAAAAAAAATATATTTTATTTTGAACATCAAGAGTGTTTAAACTCTCTTTAATTTTTGAAATTTTTAATTCTTGTTGAAGATGATATTGTTTTCTTATACTTTCTAATAGATAACTCTTTTATAGCGGGTTCAGAGATAAATTCAAAAAGAATTTTATTACCAGTCGAACTTTCTTTATCACCGACCACGACTGGTTTTAATAAGGTTTAAGAACAGAATTCTACTAATCATTTCTTTGGAAAGATTTTTAATCATAGTAAAAAGAGTTTGTAAACAAAGACCTTTGTTACAAATAATAGTATTTGAAAGTTTATATATTTAATTTTTATTGGAGCCATTAGCTGCAGTAAGATTTTGAGATGATTTTTCAAAATATTTAGTAGGGATTATCCCTTTTCTAATGCAATTTAAATCAGTCTCACTATCTACAAGTGTAGTAGTTTTATTGGTAAAATAGTTATCGATTACCAGAGTGATTTTTATCCATCGTCTTTGAAAAATGATTTTCTTAATAAATCCTATTTCTTCATTTTCTTTAGAATTAGATGGACTAAAGGATTCAAATAAGATTCAAGGCGATGTAGATGCCAATCAATAGGGTAGATTTTATCTTCCTCCATTTGGTTTTTATAACCACTTAATTGAGAAATTTCCTTTTTAAGACTTTTAATTTCTCTAGATAAATCATTTATATAAACAGGATTTTCTTGAGGAACCTTAATTCGATTAATCAACTCTTTCATTGTAAAAAAAAAAAAAAATCAATTGGCTGAGTCGAAGAAGAATCTTCCATCTTTTTATTATTTAAAAAGTTTTCTAAAACTTTTTTCTTTAGATCCTTTTCTGAAATTTGATCAATAACTTCAATGAAAGTTTTACTCTCGTTAGCTAAAACGTTTAATTGAAGACCTTTTAAATTTAAAATAGTGTCCAAAGAATCTCAGATACCAACTCCAAAGAGGTATTCCTCAACAGTAAACCATCAGCACCAAAGAACCCTACTTCTTTCAGTCAGGCCGGTGAACTATCTCAAAAAAGGCAGTTCCCGCAGAGGAAGCGCAACGGCCTTTTTTCTTGAGTTTTCCATCGGTATCAGGAGACGTAAGGACACTTCACACAAACCGAATCCCTTTGGACTAGGAGCTAACCCTGAATTAAAAAAAATCCACAGGCATATGGGTGCATACCTTGAATCTAACCCGAACTGAGGACGTTGGAGCCCGAGCGGGATGGATTCAATTAACACAAATAGACCATAAAAGGTCTTCGCAAGCATACCGCTTTCTGTTCAAGTCACTTCCTTGAACTTGCTTATGGAAATCCTCCAGCTCCAGCTCCAGCTCCAACACTCGGGAAAAAAAAATTTCAAGGTGATTTACATGTTTTTTTGGAAGGTTATTTATTCTCATTGTTCTCGTTCTACAAGGATATATGTCTACGTTCTACCTTCACATGAATATATCTTCTACATTCAGTATGATCAAGTTCCTAAATATCAGAGGTGCAACATAAAAGCTGCTTCAAGACTTAACTGCTGACCTAACTTGCAGAAGCCTGTCCCATTCATTTTCTTCATTATTGCAAACCAAATTATCATCATTCCTCTCAAAACTCCGTGCATGTGAACCAAGCATGTCATTCTCTAATTCTGATTCAGTTGTCTCTGGTGAATCAGATTCAAAGTTTGAGTTGTCAATCAATTTCAAAATGGAATTACACAATTTTGTTAATAACATTAGTACATCTATCTTGGTTGACATCCCCAAGGCCACTAGTCCTCCTCCTATTGTTTGATGTGGTTTTCACCATCTTTTCCAAGCAAACTAGAAGAATTGCTAACTAGTTTTTCGGTTCCCCATTTTAGTATAATTTCCATTTCCTTCTGCGACCTAAACTTGTTCACAAATATTTGATCAAGCATCAGTTTCTTCTTTGCCAGCTGCAAGATGCATTATTCAACACTATCACGGACAAGTGCCAATTAGACCCAGACTTGTTCACAAATATTTGATCAAGCATCAGTTTCTTCTTTGCCAGCTGCAAGATGCGTTCTTCAACACTATCACGAACAAGTGCCAATTAGACCCAGATAAGCACTTAGATAAGCACTTGTCAAGCATCAGTTTCTTCTTGCATTTTATTTTGTTATCCATTTGTTTCATCGAATACAACTATAAACTCTGTCACTCTAAGCATTCAACCTCATATTCATTAGTCAATTTCATTATCAAAGTAGTTGAATGCTCGATAAAGATCTTTAATTCGAAAAAATGACAACACAATATCATAAGTTTACAAACATTATTATTGGAAAAAACAAACAAAAAATTCGGTTAATTTACCTGAAGGGGAGCAATCAATTTTCTATGAAGTACCTGACCAAAGGACCATGCAAAATTATGACATAAGACCTGCGGTGGCTCAGCTTCTTCAGCTTACGTTGGGTACAGCACGAAAAAAACTGAGGCTACAATAAGAGCTTCATCGTGTCAGATTCAGTGCACCTCACGCTTCATAAATTGTACCATTTAGAAATTCTGTAAATTTTTTCTCTGTTTGAGAGATGGTGATGTTCTGAGTTGAGCGATCGATAAGGTTGTATTTGGAGTTGACATCAGTAAAGTTCAAATTAGAATGAAAACCCAAAATTTCAGAGAATCAAAAGCATCATCGATCAAATTCGCTGTCAAATTTAGCTTTCAATTAGCAATGCAAACGATTCATATAGTGTGTGTGTGTGTGAGAGAGAGAGAGAGAGAGAGAGAGAGAGAGAGAGCCGGTTCTTATAGTGTGTGTGTCTGAGAGAGAGAGATGAGGCAGATAGATAGACACTTGGATTGGGAGACGTTTGGAGGAATTTTATATATTAATTGGGTGCATTATGTCATACAAGGAATTTGATACTTTGGCCCCTTCGACTTTAATAATTGTGCACTTTGCCCCCTTCCAAAAAAAATTAGAAATGTGTATCACCCCTAGGTTCAATGAAGTTGCCATTTGGTATCGACGAAGTAGGTGAGACAAAGTGATTTGGGCAGAAGTGCAAATTCCTAATTTTGTAAAGTGCAAAGTGTGATTAATAATTTTAGGGGAGATAATGTTAAATTTTCAAGGAGGTGATTAATAAATTTACTAGCATCGATTAGACTTCTACACCATTCATCTTTATTATTATTTTTTTTTCTTTGCAGATATTGGCATCTCGAACAAGAATTGGCAAGAAAATTAGAGTTTTTGCTACATCCTACGAGTTGCCTTCAGAAGTTTCTTCATCAAAGCATCATGCAAGGGTTCATTATCCCAGAGAACTTCTCAATTAAGATTTCTGCTTCATTGTCCCAGATTACTAATCTTCAAGTTCCTAGTCCAATATCTTAGCCTCTTCAGGTTCCTGCCCATTTATCTCAACTTTACACTCAGCATTAGCACATGAGACCACTCTTAGTTCTGTCAGTTTTAATTTATCTTAATATTTATGATATAAAATTATCATAATGTATACTTTAAATTGATACAATTTTATTTTTTATTTATTTTAGGGATAATTGCATCAAATGTCCTCAACGTTTCAAAATCGTTAGGGATATACCTCTAACCTAAAATAATAGCACCAAACGTCCTCAACGTTTGAAGAAATAGGCATGGGAGGTCTCTCTTTACACTTTCCATCAAATTTCTCTGTTAAAACCAAATTGTGGACTGCACGCGCTTTCTCTTTCCAAAAAAGGAGAGTGGAATTTCCCCCCTTCCTTGTGTTCTATTCAAATCATTTGATATTCTGCAAAGCTTTCATTTTTTATGTGTTGGGTTTGTTTTTCTGTGGTGACGGAGACACCCACGATTGCGGTTGTAGAGAAAGAAGGGCCGCCGCAGCTAGGTGGAGAAGGTTGGGAAACCGGTGATGGAATGTGAGAATGAGGCAACGGCTGTTGAAGATAAGAATGTAGCTGAATCGACTTCCTTTAAGGAGGAGAGAAATAAGGTTGATTATCTTATTGACCCAGAAAAGAAAGCATTGGATGAATTCAAGCACTTGATTCAGGAGGCACTCAACAAGCATGAATTCATTGCTCCGCCGCCACCTCCGCCGCTGGCCAAGGAGGAGGAAAATAAGGAAGAAGAATAATCAAAGAAGAGGCAGCAAAGCTGGAACCCGAAGTCCCGGTGGAGAAAAATGAAGAAGAGAAAACCAGAAAGGGGAGAAATTCTCGCCTAAATCCCGACGCAGCTCCTCGACTCCGCTTAATCGGTGTTTGTCTAAAACCAAGAAAAACTAGGTCTCCAAAAATTCAAAACCAAAATCAAACAAAATCTTCATCTCCTCTTGCTACTACCCTCTCCAATTTCAGTCTAGAATATTGAAAATGGCTGGTCTGGCAATGTTGATGCCAATCCCTTCAAGAAAGGAAGGCAAGTGGAAGTGAGCTTGGAGGACGACAGTTTTCGGGGGTCCTGGTATACAGCCACTGTCGTACGCCCCATTTCCAAGAAGACCCACAAAATTCATCTTGAGTTTCACACACTCACGTCCAGCGACAACTCTACCAAGTTGTTAAGGGAGGCGATGGACCCAATAATGGTCCGTTCTATCCCGCCATGCAAGGCACATCGGCGGTTTAATGTCAGCGAGGACGTTGTTGCCTTTCACAATGACGGCTGGTGGGAGGGCATTTTACTGCCCTCGACAGCAGTCGCTACTTTGTCTTCTTCTGGAGATCTCGCGAGCAGATTGAATTTGACGAATCCCAACCCCACCTCCATCGTGAATAGGTCTATGGTAAGTGGACAAAAATGTGGAATTTTCATCTGCCATTTTCAGTTACGTTTTTTTGAGAATTGTAGTGCGTACATTCCACAATTTGGTTTTAACAGAGAAATTTGACGAAAAGTGTGAAGAGGGACCTCCCATACCTATTTCTTCAAACGTTGGGGACGTTTGGTGCTATTATTTTAGGTTATGGGCATATCTCCAACGATTTTGAAACGTTAGGGACCTTTGATGCAATTATCCCTTTATTTTATTTATAGAATCTTGAAGTATACTAACGTGTTTATCGACGGTCACTCTCTTAAATTCCCAGCGTGAATTGATGACGTGTCACCGTTAAGTATCCACATGACACATAATCAACAGACATTTCACAAAAATTGATGTATCATGATTTTTGACTTTTTCTTTCTACTTTAAATCACCTAAGATAAATAGTTTGGATGTAATATTCTTTCAAGTGTGAGTATACTTGGGTTGCCCAATTAAGATTTATCGATTAGTATTAAAACTAATTTAAACTTTATATCATTTTCATAACTTATCAATTTTTCAGTATATTACTATTTTGAGATATTACAATAGCAGACAACAAACTTTCCTACTTATGTAGATTGATACTTTGGATTTTGCTAAAGTTGGACTACAATACCACTTATTTATGTTACTATGTTGAGATACTACAATACCAGACAACAAACTTTTCTACTCATGTAGATTAATGCTTTGAGTATTGCTAAAGTTTGACTTGCTTATCATTCTATGAACTATTTGTAAAAAAATTGACAGCTCTTTCCTCATCTTTACAGATCGAATTTAAATATTTTGAAATATTTACAATTCACAAGTTATACACAATAAAATAATATAAATAAATAAATTCATGTTGGAAAAAAAATTTGCATGCTTGTGCATACTTATTAATAATTTACTATGTATTTGTTAATTAATTGAAATATTTATTTATTAACAATAGTAGAATAGACTTGTGATAAATAGTGTTAATTACAAAGACTAATAAGCGACGAATGTGGATGTCACATTTTGTTTTCCACAATTCTTACAAGCTAGAGCAATAACAAATATACGTGGCGCAAATTTTTTCCTCCATCCTAAATTTTTTAACAACAATTATTCATTGTCGCCAAAAGTAGATCTATTGCATCACAAGAAACTTTGTTGCACGAAATTAAAGTTTGTCGCTATAAGTTTCTCACCAAAAATATTTTGATGCCACACTTTCCATCATATTTTTGGCGACAATCTTTATTACTTGTCGCACATTTTGACATTTCACGACAACTTTTTATGTCGCCTTATATTTTTTTGGTACTTATTTTTTCACCACAATATTTACGACAAACTATAAAAACATGTCGTGCTAAATCACTTATTGAACCAAATTTATGTATGTCGCAAAATAGAGATTTTGTTGTAGTCTCATTAATGTTGTATGCAAAAATCGAACCAAAATTTTAATAAATAAATTCAAGTAAAATCTAACTTTAACTTGCAAAAAAATCTAATAAATACAAATTACATATTTGCATTAATATTGTAGACAATTAAAAATAAGAATTCAAAAAAAAAAAAAAACAAATTGAAATCAAGCAAATAAAATTAAACCTTTCCTCTCAAGTATGTCGATTGTCGAATTGAGTCCTACTGCCTCGTTCTCTTGTTTCTCAATTATCGGGTATGGTAATGAATAATGATAGAGTAAGACTCATGTGTTTGTTATAGTCTATAGGATTAAGATAATGAGCCTATTGGGATTTGGAAATAAAGAATGGGCTCAATTTGTGCATGAAATTTCAATATTTAAAAAAAAGTGGAAATTAGGCCCTTCACGTTATTTCCAAAAAAAAATTGAAAAATACGTTTTTTAAAAAAAAAATTGAAAAATATACTTTCTTATAATAGAATATGGGAGGGTAAAAAAGGAAAATTACTAACTTTTCATCTACAGTATCAAACCCTTTTCATCTACAGTATCAAACCTTCTCGTTTTCTCTCTGCGATTCCGGTGAAAACCCTCATATTCCGTCAATAATCCATAATCTACGTACGTTTATTCTTTATTTTAACAGTATAAGTTGAAATATGGTTGGAGAAGGCGATAAAATAGTTGCAGAATCTTCGGGGATAAAAAGAAAGTGCATTTTAGTAGAAGGATCTTCGAAGAAGATGAAAAACATTGCACAACCAAAGGTTAAGTTCGATTTATTCTTTATTTTTTTATATTTTTTCGATTTGCTTTAATTTTTACTTTTTAAGAGATTTTTTGGTTTTGTAAAATCGAATTTCTCTTTTTCATTATTATTCACTTGATGATGTTGTGTTTAGGAAAAACAGTGATAATGGTTGCTGTATGAAATTTTTTCATTTTGAGAGATATTTTGTTCGATGAAATTGCATTTTCGTTTTCAATTATTAACTGGTTGATGGTGGTGATTTTAGGAAGCCAATAACACATCGTAACTATTGTCAAATCAATGATATATCAAAATGAGATTAAAGTGTAATTTGATGATATTCAAGTTTATCAAAATGAGATCAGTGTTTTTTTGAACTGAATGCAACTTTTTGATATGTTTGTCACTTTTTGGAGATGTTGTCACTTTTTACTTAAAATGTTACAGAGCATTCCACTTTCATCTAATATAATAAGTGAATGCAATAAGTTTGAACATCTAAACTAACAAATAGATTGTATAAAGAGATCCATGTCACTTATTGGAGATGTTTTGATATGTTTGTCACTATTTTTTAAGATGTATATCACTTTTAAAGAGATTCATGTCACTTATTGGAGATGCTTGTCATTTTTTTGAGATGTTTGTCACTTTTTACATAAAAGTGACAGAGCATGTCACTTTTATGTTATATATAAATACAATAAGATATTAACATCCAAACTAAGAAATAGATTGTATGATCACTGTTTTTTGAGATGTATGTCACTTTTAAAGAGATCTACGTTACTTTTTGGAGATGTTTGTCACTTTTTACTTATATAGGTACAATAAGTTTGAATGTGGAAACTAGTAAATAGACTTTATGATCACTGTTGTTGTAGATATATGTGACTTTAAAAGAGATGAATGTCACATTTTTAGATCTATATCATTTTGAAGAGGTATATGGCACTTTTTGAAGATGTTTCTCACTTGTTGGTAATGTTTGTCACTTTTTACTTAAAAAGTGATAGAGTATGTCACTTTTATGTAATATATAAAAACAATAAGTATGAACATCCAAACTAACAAATAGATTGTATGATTACTATGTTTTTGAGATGTATGTCACTTTTAAAGAGTTGAATGTCACATATTTAGATATATATCATTTTGAAGAGATGTATGCCACTTTTTGAAGATGTTTGTCACTTTTTATTTAAAAAGTGACAGAGCATGTCACTTTTTAAGTATCATGTCACTTTTATATAATATATAAAAACAATAAGTATGAACATCTAAACTAACAAATAGATTGTATGATTATTGTGTTTTTGAGATGTATGTCACTTTTGAAGAGTTGAATGTCACATTTTTATATCTATATCATTTTGAAGAGGTATATGGCACTTTTTGAAGACGTTTCTCACTTGTTGGTGATGTTTGTCACTTTTTACTTAAAAAGTGACAGAGCAGTCACTTTTATGTAATATATAAAAATAATAAGTATGAACATCCAAACTAACAAATAGATTGTATGATTACTATGTTTTTGAGATGTATGTCACTTTTAAAGAGTTGAATGTCACATATTTATATCTATATAATTTTGAAGAGGTATATGACACTTTTTGAAGATGTTTCTAACTTGTTGGTGATGTTTGTCACTTTTTATTTAAAAAGTGATAGAGTATGTCACTTTTTACTTAAAAAGTGACAGAGCATGTCACTTTTATGTAATATATAAAAACAATAAGTATGAACATCCAAACTAACAAATAGATTGTATGATTACTGTGTTTTTGAGATGTATGTCACTTTTAAAGAGTTGAATGTCACATATTTAGATATATTTCATTTTGAAGAGATGTATGCCACTTTTTGAAGATGTTTGTCACTTTTTATTTAAAAAGTGACAGAGCATGTCACTTTTTAAGTAAAAAGTGACATATCATGTCTTTTATGTAATATATAAATTCAATAAGTATGAACATCCAAACTAACAAATAGATTGTATGATCACTGTTTTTTGAGATGTATGTTACTTTTAAATAGAGCTACTGTCAAATTTTTAGACATATATCAGTTTTTGAAGATGTTTGTCACTTTTTAGACATGTATGTCACTTTTTACTTAAAAAGTGACAGAGCATGTCACTTTTTAAGTAAAAAGTGACATATCATGTCACTTTTATGTAATATATAAATACAATAAGTATGAACATCCAAACTAACAAATAGATTGTATGATCACTGTTTTTTGAGATTTATGTCACTTTTAAATAGAGCTACTGTCACATTTTTAGACATATATCACTTTTTGAAGATGTTTGTCACTTTTTGAAGACATTTGTCACTTTTTAGACATGTTTGTCACTTTTTACTTAAAAAGTGACAGAGCATGTCACTTTTATGTAATATATAAATATAATAAGTATGAACATCCAAACTAACAAATAAATTGTATGATCACTGTTTTTTGAGATATATGTCACTTTTAAATAGAGCTACTGTCACAGTTTTAGACATATATTACTTTTTGAAGATGTTTGTCACTCTTTGAAGACATTTGTCACTTTTAGACATGTATGTCACTTTTTACTTAAAAAGTGACAGAGCATGTCACTTGTTGAATATGTTTCTCACTTTTATTTAATATATGTTCATTCTATTTATATGTCACTTATATAGTAACTAACCATCTTTGTTATATATTTTTTGTAGGACTGCGAGCTATTGATTCCGCAGACCTATTGGTTTCCTGGGAAAGTCACATTCTACTATCCCCATGTAGTCATCAAAACCTTAAACAACAAGCTTACAGAAACACAAAAGCAGATGTTTAAGGAAACCTGTTTTGGACCGTATCTTGATTTAAAAGAAACGGTTATTCAAGCTCAGTTGATTCACCAGTTGTTATTAAGGCAGGTGAAGCAACCAAATGTAAATGAATTATGGTTCAACATCGATGACAAAGTGGTCAGATTTTCTATTGAAGAATTTTGTCTGATGTCGGGACTTCGGTGCGTGGGTAATGGTGATTTTACCAAGTACAGAATGCGTAGTAGTACCATTAAGGACAAGTATTTCAAGTTTTTTGATAACATTTCAACAGAGTGTGTTGAAAATGTATTTAAAGAGTTGCCATCTGATACTGTTGACAAGGACGTGGTGGATGTTGGTATTATATATCTTATTTCATCATTCTTATTTGCCACATCATACCATAAAAGTGTTGATGATTCAATTTTTATACTTGTTGAATCGGGTGAAATGGAATCTTTTCCATGGAGAAATGAGTTGTATAGTTTGACGTTAATGTCTCTGAATGGTGCATTGAGCAAGAGGATCATGAAGTTAGATCCTTCAAAAAAAATTTTGGAGTATAGGCTGAATGGTTTTCTTCTTGCTTTCCAAGTTTGGATATACGAGTCTATTCCTGCAATAGCTGAGAAAAAATTTTGTGTGAAGTACAAGCCATCGCTTCCTCGGATCTTGAGCTGGAGTTCTAATGTGCATTTGACATCTTTACAATTGCACAAACGTATTTTTGACTTGATAAAAGTAAGCTCCATTTATTATTTATGCGATTTTTTTTTACATTTTTCATTACTGTTTGTTATTTTAAATATATGAATATGTGTTTTTGCAGATTGAAGTTAATGATGTTAAGATCACTGATGCGGAGAAGGAAGTGTCATATACTGATGGGTTGTTTGAGAATTTAAAATCTCAAGGGCAGAACACTAAAGATGATGACAATTCTGAGCATCCTGTTATTCATCAGTCAATGCTGATGATTACAGCCGGCGATGACAGTTCTTCAAAGTTGAAGAAAAAAAAGGTAGTTGAGTTTTATGAGCATTTATTTACATTTTTATGCTTTTTATACCTTTTGTATTTATTGTTTCTTATGATTATGTGTTTTTCTCTGATTTTTGTATTTTCAGAGACATTCTGAATCAAATGAAGTAATATTGAAACATTTAGCAGAGATTGAAGTGAAACTTCAATCAAATGAAGAAATTTTGAAACGGTTGGCAGAAATAGAGGCAAAAGTGGAATCACATGACGTTATTTTGAAACGGTTGACAGATATAGAGTCGAAAATACAAACAAATGAAGAAATTCAGAATCGACTAGCTGAGCTTGAAATCAAAGTTCAATCGAATATTCAAATTGAAGAGAAAGTAAAACAACTTGAAGAAAAAGTAAAATTGAATGAAGAAATTCTAGAACGGGTGACAAATGTTGAAAGCAAAGTGAATGACTTGCAAATGTTGAAGGTATGTCACATTTTTAGATCTAAGTCACTTTTTTCATAAATGTATATCACTTTTTAAGAGATGTTGTCACTTTTTTAGGTTTATGTCACTTTGAAGAGATGTATGTCACTTTTTTAGTTCTATGTCACTTTTTGGAGACGTGTGTCATTTTTATTTTATTTTTGTGAAAACATTGAGAGAAATGGAATATGGGGATGATAGAGTTGATGTAGTTGATTTGGAAGCCCAAAATCTCTATATGTAATTTTTAATAAGAAAGTGACACAGTTTGTCACTTTTTGCTAAGAAAGTGACAAACTGTGTCACTTTTTGCTAAGAAAGTGACACAGTGTGTCACTTTTTGCTATATCAATTTTTACTATAAGTATGTCATTTTGAAGAGATTTATGTCACTTTTTATATATATATATGTTTGAGACTTTTTGTTTATTCTTATGTCTAGAATGGTGCGGAAAATGTTTCTAAGGATACAGTGGACATGGAAAAGAATGCAACTGATTGTCCTAGTTTTTCATTGGGTGTTGAGTTTGATTCGACTGGAAAAAGTATTGAGATGCCGGTTGAAACTAATGTGGAAAAGGTATTATTAAATTCCAAATGCATTGTATTTATAATTTGAGGTTTACTTAGATGTTATTGTGCACTATATAACGTGGCTTATTTATTTTTGATTTAGTCTATTGATGAAGATATAATAAATTTTAATGAAGAGGACTGGAAGATTGTTGATGATGTTGCTGCTCATAGTTTAGCCAAAAAAATGCAACAAGATGTATTTTTTTCACACTTTATTTTGTGTTTTTACTTTGTTAGATCTGTTTTTTGTACTGCAAAAAGTAATCTTTTGTACGTTTTTATTCAGACTGTTGATGTAAATGATGATGATATTGAATTGAAAGATGAGGATTGGCAAAAAATTGATGAGATTGCTGCAGCTGTTTTAGCTGAACATAAACTTGAAGAGGCAATTGTTTGTTTGATTATTTTTCATTTAAAAGACTTATTTTTGTGTGTTCTGTACAATATAACTTGACACTTTTTAATTTTTTTGTGACATTTTAGACTGTTGATGAAGTCACTCCGGATGCACCCCTGAAGAGGCAAATGAAACTTGCCGCAATTCTTCAGTCCCCATTTGTTAATCAATATGATTCTACAGTGGGAACTTCTACAGCGGGAACTTCTACTGTGAAGCGTGTGGTGAAGGGTACGTTTGCATTCAAAGTTGGGTTGTGCCCCCCATACGCACCAGATGTGGAAGCATTCGAGAGTTGGTACAAGGAAGGGTTGGTGACGAAAAACAAGTAAGTATGTGACATAATGTCACTTTTTAATAAGAAAGTGACACATTATTTTTATGCAAACGTGTTTTGTGTCAAAATTAAATGAACTATAGAGAAGATTTTTTATTAAAATTTGTTTATCTAACTTGCATACATTGTTCTGTCACTTTTTGAGCAAAAAGTGACATAGCATGTCACTTTTAAGTTGCATACAAATGTTCTGTCACTTTTTAAGCAAAAAGTGACATAGCATGTCACTTTTCTAAACCTAAGCTTCAATTCATATTCAAGACAAAAAAAACAATACATTAATATTTGATCATGGTCAATAATTCATGTCACTTCATAATGTAGAACAAATATCAAGTTAAATCTTGCATTTAAATCAACCACATAGATGATTCTGATTCAAAATTGTATGTCTAACTTGCATACATTGTTTTATCACTTTTTGAGCAAAAAGTGACAGACCATGTCACTTTTTGAGCAAAAAGTGACATACTATGTCACTTTTTAGACAAAAAGTGACAGAGCATGTCACTTTTTGCTCAAAAAGTGACATGGTTTGTCACTTTTCTATCTGAATCCTCAATTCATATTCAAGACAAAAGAAAAATAATTCATTAATGCTTGATCTTGCATAATTCATGTCACTCCATAATTCACAACAAATATCAAGTTAAATCTTGTAATTAAATCAACCACAGAGAAAAATTTGATACAAATGTGTTTGTATAACTTGTATACATACTCTGTCACTTTTTACTAAAAAAGTGACATACTTGTTTCTTTTTACTTTAAGTATGTCACTTTTTTAGTAAAATGTGACACAGTATGTCACTTTTTAAAAGTATGTCATTTTTATTAAAAGTGTAATTGTATGTGACCTATCTTTCTTGTAATGCAGAGTTAGTCATTTCAATGATGACAATATTAAGATTAGCCCTTCCTTGTACTTCAGCGATGTTGCAATCTCTTCTAAATTGTGGTGGTATGAATTAGTGACAAAAAATGAGGCTTTGGATGACTCAGTAAGTTTTTGTTTGTTAGTTGTTTGGTTTAAGATTTATGTATATAATTTATTAATATATTGCTGTTTCTTTTTATACATTTGTTTTGTAGCATATGGATGTATGTTTTTATTATCTACGAAAGATGTTAAGGTATGGGAATGGTATGAGAATCAAAGCTACAACAACGGACTTTGCCTTTGACAGCCAAGTTAGGGGGTTGTATGAAGATTTTTCAAAAGATCCACTAGTCCTTGTTAAGCAAATTTTTCTACTCTCGTATCCAATTGGATTGTACATGCCTTGCAACACAAGTTGGCGAGAAGTTGACCATGTCCTTATGCCTTTGAGGATGTATAACTCGGCTCATTGGCTTCTTTGTCATTTTGACATCAAGGAGATGTGTCTGAATATATATAATTCATACAATAAGTTTATCAAGAAGTCTGATGTACTTGAAGCTCTGGAACCATTTTCAGTTATGATTCCTCATCTTTTGTATAACACTGGATTCTTCGACGGCAAAAAAATTCCAGAAAAAGAGGCGCTAAAACCACTTGTTGTGAAGTTGGTTCCAAAACTTCCACAGCAAAAGAATGAGTTAGTTTGCTTTTTAATAATTTGGCTTTTTATATGTTGAATAGATAGAAATGTATGGTTTGCCTTCAATTATTGGTTAATGTTCAATTTTGTTTGTTGCAGTGGTGATTGTGGAATATATGTCATTAAATATGCTGAGTATTTCATCAATTCAATGTTGAAGGAAATGCCAAAGACATTCAATATTGCTCAGATTCGGAAATACTTGGCCACTGAATTGTACGTGTATGCCAAGAAGAAGCAAGTGGAGAATTATGATACTGATAATGATTGGGTGCAAAAGGATATTTGAAAAGACACTGCAATTTTTTTGTAAATAATATTTTTGTAGTAGGACTACATGTTACATGTAAATGTAGTGTATATTGTGAATGTAGTTTCATGTAAATGAGATCAACAATGTAGTTTTTGAAGGTTTCTTTGCAAAAAATGTAAGTACAAAATATTTTTGTGTACAGGTGATATGCTATTCATGTTGACAAAACATATGATTATATTGGATGATTTTTATCAAATTGTTGAATATAGATGGTAGAAGTGGATCTAATTGATATATTACTTTAAGTATGGAAATCATGTATGCACTTTGACAGCCAGGTTAGGGATTTTGATAATGAACAAACGACAGTGTGTCACTTTTCATTATAAAAGTGACAGTGTGTGTCACTTTTTGTTCTAAAAGTGACATAGTGTGTCACTTTTTGTTCTTAAATTATGAAAAACATGTATACACTTTGACAGCGATGTTAGGAGTTTTGATAATGAACAAACGACATAGTTTGTCACTTTTCATTATAAAAGTGACACTGTGTGTCACTTTTTGTTCTAAAAGTGACATAGTATGTCACTTTTTGTTCTAAAAGTGACAAAGTGTGTCACTTTTTGTTCTTAAATTATGAAAAATATGTATACACTTTGACAGCCATGTTAGGAGTTTTAATAACGAACAAACGACATAGTTTGTCACTTTTTGATATAAAAGTGACAGTGTGTGTCACTTTTTGTTCTAAAAGTGACATAGTGTGTCACTTTTTGTTCTTAAATTATGAAAAACATGTATACACTTTGACATCCATGTTATGAGTTTTGATAACGAACAAACGACATACTTTGTCACTTTTCATTATAAAAGTGACAGTGTGTGTCACTTTTTGTTCTAAAAGTGACATAGTATGTCACTTTTTGTTCTTAAAGTGACATAGTGTGTCACTTTTTGTTCTTAAATTATAAAAAACATGTATACACTTTGACAGCCATGTTATGAGTTTTAATATCGAACAAACGACATAGTTTGTCACTTTTTGATATAAAAGTGACAGTATGTGTCACTTTTTGATATAAAAGTGACATAGTGTGTCACTTTTTGTTCTAAAAGTGACATAGTGTGTCACTTTTTGTTCTTAAATTATGAAAAACATGTATACACTTTGACAGCCATGTTAGGAGTTTTAATATCGAACAAACGACATAGTTTGTCACTTTTTGATATAAAAGTGACATAGCGTGTTCTAAAAGTGACACAAATGTAACGTTTTGTTCTAAAAGTTACAATTTCAGTATTTATCAAATCCCTTTAATAGGTGAAGTATCATGTATACCATATAGTGTTAAATGATAAGTTTTACATTCCGCTATAATGTCATGACCTATAAAAAAGCAAAGCGCATGAATGTTAACACTATTTTGAATAGAAAAACCAATAAGAATGAATAAGTGATACTTTCCAAATAAAAAATAAAAAAACTCATAAATCGTGCAACTTTCTTTTCTTTTGTGGCTTCTTCTTTAAAGGTGCTGGAGTTTGACACGATCTTCGATTATGGCCGTACTTTCCACATCTACCACATTTTGTACTTTGCTTTTTTTCTCCTTTTGATGGTATTCTTTTCTCTTTAGGTCGTCCAGATTTCCTTTTTGGATCAGGAGCCAAGACTATTCTTGCTTTTACATCATCTGGTATATTCCAATCATTGCGATCTCCAAGTGGGTAAACTGTACCACTGTATGTTTGGACGTACATCTCTGTTGTGTAATATTTTGAACAATACAAATATGAATCGTCCTTTATCTTTGCAATAACTGCCAATGCATGTGCACATAGGATTTTGTCCACTTGGAAATGATTGCATGTACATGTCTTTTCTTCAATATTCACCAAATATGATGCACAAACATCATTAACTTGGTATATTATTGAACTTGAAACCGATGCCTGTGAAAATAATGCAAGAAAACAATGTATTAATAAACTACAACAATTAAATAATTATTTCATGATGTTTAATTCCAACTTACTGAAAAAGTGACACACTATGTCACTTTTTACTTAGAAAGTGACAAACTATGTCACTTTTATAGATAATCATATTTTCATTACAATAACAATCAGATATAATTAGATTTCAAAATCATAAACCTTCTACTGATATGTAATTATAAATAGAGCCATAGACGATATGAAATTTAAGTCATGCCACTTTTTACTAAGAAAGTGACACACTATGTCACTTTTTACTCAGAAAGTGACACACTCTGTCACTTTTTATTCAAAAAGTAACACACTATGTCACTTTTTTAGATAATCATAATTTCATCACAATAACAATCAGATATAATAAGATTTCAAAATCATAAACCTTCTACTGATATGTAATTATAAATAGAGCCATAGATTATTTAAAATCCAAGTCATGCCTCTTTTTACTAAGAAAGTGACACACTATGTCACTTTTTACTTAGAAAGTGACAATCTATGTCACTTTTTTAAATAATCATAATTTCATCACAATAACAATCAGATATAATAAGATTTCAAAATCATAAACCTTCTACTGATATGTAATTATAAATAGAGCCATAGATTATTTAAAATCCAAGTCATGCCTCTTTTTACTAAGAAAGTGACACACTATGTCACTTTTTACTCAGAAAGTGACACACTCTGTTACTTTTTTAGATAATCATAATTTCATCACAATAACAATCAGATTTTAAAATCATAAACCTTCTACTGATATGTAATTATAAATAGAGCCATAGACGATATGAAATCCAAGTCATGCCACTTTTTACTAAGAAAATTGACACACTTTGTCACTTTTTACTCAGAAAGTGACACAATATGTCCCTAGTTGGTATATGCATGTTTTCATTACAATAAAACTCAGCATATAAATGATATTTAGTTCATGCAATTTATAGCCTTTTACCTTCAATTTCTTTGATTCCATGGATTTCTCTCTCAATATTTTTTCTTGTTTGTTTGCAAGTTTTGTGAAGGTTGCCCGCGCATCGTTTAAGTGCTTCACAAACCATTCTTACAACAAATATCTTAAGGATTCCAATAAAAGTTCTATAGGACAACCTTTTGTTGTTTTTGTTATCGAATTTACTGATTCAACTATATTTGAAGTCATTGTGGAAAACCTGTTATTTGTCATGTATGCCCTTGACCACTTGTGATAACCAATCTCTTCCTGCATAAAGAATAACCAAAATATTAATCATTTATTGTATATAATGTTATTATGCATCCAAACTAATAAATATTATTGAACATACCAGATGTGATCGAATCCCTTTGTGGATTTCATCGAGTTGTTTCATATGGAACTCAAAATCATTTTTCGTGTAGGCTCTAGCAGCTCTATTGAATGGTTGTGTAATGTTCTTTCCATTTCTTTTGCCAAATGTTGACTTTAAATTTTGTAGCAAGTGGTAGGAACATAGACCATGCATCGAATTCTTATACACCTTCTGGATTGCATTTTTTATGCTTTTATGACCATCTGAGATTATACACAATCCTTCTCGCTCACCATAAGCTTCTTTTAACATAAGTAAGAACCACTCCCATGAATCATTAGTTTCTAAGTCACCAACTCCAAATGCTAATATGAAAATGTTGTTGTTTGCATCTTGTGTACATGCTGTAAATAAAGTTCCACCATAATTTCCCTTTAAGAACGTACCATCAATCACTATTATAGGTCTGCAATACTCCCACCCCTGAATAGATGCTCCTAATGCCATGAAGAGGTATTTAAATTTGTTGTTGTCATAAGTCTCAAATCTTGTAATTGATCCAGGATTTGTTTGTTCTATCATGTACAAGTACTTTGGAACATTTTCATAAGACTCTGTCGGATCTCCTCTCACCAATTCCAAAGCTTTCTCCTTAGATCTCCAAGCTTTCTCGTAACTCATCGACACTCCGTATGTATTCATCATGTCACTTATTATGTCTGCAGGAGTGTATGTTGTTTTTGTTGAAACATACTTGTACTTGATGCATTCTCCTACTATTGAGCTTGTTGCTTGACGGTGATCTGCCAAGATGATGTTATTTGAGCATGTGTGATCGTTTCTCATATATCTTATTTTGAACATTTCTGTTCCTCCAAGTCTTGAAGCTCTAAAAATCCATTTGCAATTATCATCTATGCATTTCAGCACATATTCTTTCTTGTCCGACTTACTTACTTTGAACTGAAAGTTTTTTATGTATCGCATACACCGAAATACTTTTCTTAACCAATGTCTTGTTCCTAAAAACCTTTTTCTCTGCAATTTCATTCATACTAACAAATGAAATAATTTCACTACCTGTTTCATTACTCATTTCTTCAACCTCCGGTATGCATGAAGAAACATCAACAGCTAAGTCTTCAATACTTGGTAGACTTTAAACTGAGGTTGTTGCCGAACCATGAGTTTGAAAAACTTGTAATTGCATCATGTCATTTTCTTCACCAGTAGCAGCTTCTGAAAGTTGTATGTCTTCAAAACTTTCAATTCTTTGACATAATGAAACCGGTGTGACATCTATGTACAAAGGAAAGCTTGCAAGATGTTTCTCCCTTCTTTTGAGCTCCAAATAAAATGTGAGGGAATTATTGTCTGAAATCTTCATCAGATGCATGTTTTTCTTCACCTTATATTGTATTGTTATTGAGTGTGTTGCTGGATTTACGTTTGTAACTGAATATATCATGCCATTGAGTTCGCAGTATGTGCATTCTATTGGAACGACAATTCCAGCCATTTTAAAATTTATATATTGGTTACCTTGTTCCCATTTCCCTCCATAATGGATGAATACATTGATTTTATCCATATCTGCAAAAAAAACACCGATATATGATACATTAATGTTTGATCATCCTCAATAGATGTATCATTAAGTAAAAAGTGACAGAGCATATCACTTTTCTATCCCCCAAGCCTCAATTTATGTTCAAAGCAAAATAACGATACATTAATGTTTGGTCATGCTCAATAATTGATGTCACTATAAATGCACAACAAATATCAAGTTAAATCATACATTTAAATCAACCACATAGATGATTTTGATTCAAATTTGTTTCTCTATCTTGCAAACATTGTTTTGTCACTTTTTGAGCAAAAAGTGACATGTTCTGTCACTTTTTGGGCAAAAAGTGACAGAGCATGTCACTTTTCTATCCCCCAAGCCTCAATTCATGTTCAAAGCAAAATAACGATACATTAATGTTTGGCCATGCTTAATAATTGATGTCACTTCATAATGTACAACAAATATCAAGTTAAATCATGCATTTAAATCAACCACATATATGATTTTGATTTAAATTGGTTTCTCTATCTTGCAAACATTGTTTTGTCACTTTTTGAGCAAAAAGTGACATGCTCTGTCACTTTTTAGGCAAAAAGTGACATGACATGTCACTTTTCTATCCCTCAAGCCTCAATTCATTTTCAAAGCAAAATAACGATACATTAATATTTGGCCATGCTCAATAATTGATGTCACTTCATAATGCACAACAAATATCAAGTTAAATCATGCATTTAAATCAATCACATATATGATTTTGATTCAAATTTATTTCTCTATCTTGCAAACATTGTTTTGTCACTTTTTGAGCAAAAAGTGACAGACCATGTCACTTTTTAGGCAAAAAGTGACATAGCATGTCACTTTTTTATCCCCCAAGCCTCAATTCATTTTCAAAGCAAAATAACGATACATTAATGTTTGGTCATGCTCAATAATTGATGTCACTTCATAATGCACAAAAAAATTAAGTTAAATCTTGCATTTAAATAAACCACATAGATGATTTTTTATTCAAATTTGTTTCTCTATCTTGCAAACATTGTTCTGTCACTTTTTGAGCTAAAAGTGACAGACCATGTCACCTTTTAGGGAAAAAGTGACATAGCATGTCACTTTTCTATCCCCCCAAGCCTCAATTCATGTTCAAAGCAAAATAACGATACATTAATGTTTGGTCATGCTCAATAATTGATGTCACTTCATAATGCACAACAAAATCAAGTTAAATCTTGCATTTAAATAAACTACATAGATGATTTTTTATTCAAATTTGTTTCTCTAACTTGCATACATTGTCCTGTCACTTTTTGAGCAAAAAGTGACAGGCCATGTCACTTTTTAGGCAAAAAGTGACATAGCATGTCACTTTTCTATCCCCCAAGCCTGAATTCATATTCAAAGCAAAATAACGATACATTAATGTTTGGTCATGCTCAATAATTGATGTCAGTTCATAATGCACAACAAAATCAAGTTAAATCTTGCATTTAAATAAACCACATAGATGATTTTTTATTCAAATTTGTTTCTCTAACTTGCATACATTGTTCTGTCACTTTTTGAGCTAAAAGTGACAGACCATGTCACTTTTTAGGCAAAAAGTGACAGAACATGTCACTATTTTATTCACAAGCTTCAATTCATATTCAAGACAAAATGACAATACATTAATGTTTGATCAATCTCAATGCACAACAAATATCAAGTTAATTCCTGCATTTAAATCAACCACGGAGATGATTTTGATTCAAATTTGTTCATATAACTGCATATAATGTTCTGTCACTTTTTAGACAAACTATCCTCCTAGCATCAATTCATATTCAAAGCAAAATAACAATACATTAATGTTTGTTTAAGTTACAAAAAATGTTCTGTCATTTTTAAGCAAAAAGTGACATAGTATGTCACTTTTCTATCCCCCAAGCCTCAATTCATATTCAAGACAAAAAAAATGATACATTAATGTTTGATCATGCTCAATAATTCATGTCACTTCATAATGCACAACAAAATCAAGTTAATTGCATATAATGTTCGTGTCCTGCATTTAAATCAACCACGGAGATGATTTTGATTCAAATATGTTCGTATAACTTGCGTATAATGTTCTGTCACTTTTTAAGCAAAAAGTGACAGAGCATGTCACTTTTTGAACAAAAAGCCATATTCTTATTGACATTTTTACAAACACATTGTATGCACCCCTGCATTAGCAAATATGTTTACAAACACATTGGTAACTGATATTCTTATTGACATTTTTACAAACACATTGGTAACTGATAATCGCAAATATGTTTAGAAGACTTTACTCAATACTAATGATTTATAACGAAGTGAATAAAGAAGGATTTGTCTACATTGAAATCGGAATATGATATAATATAAATCAAAATCATTTGTATGCATTTATTAAGCATGTTATTGAATAACTCCAATCAAAATTCAGAAAGTTATCTAATTCAAATAGAAAGTATGAAGAAGAAGTAAAATTAACAAATTACCTGAGATTTTTGAATTTGAATTCTGATTTTGTGTTGAATTGGAGAAGAAACAACGAGAAATCCTTAATAATGAGATCGGTTTTGAATTTGAATTCTGATAACGTGAAAGAGATCGGTTTTATTATGAATTTTGGTTTGTAGAGAATTTGGATATGTTTTGGGGTTGATTATGGAATGGAATTGGAATTGGAAATAATTTTTACTGTAATATTTACTGTTATAATGATTTAGGATGATTTTCCAAAAAACCCTCAATTTTATGGGTATTTGTGTAATTTCCCCAAAAAAAAATTAGAATTTTGGGCCCTCAAATTTTTTGCTGGCCCCGACCTGTTGCCTCTTTTGCCTCATTCAAAGTCTAGGTCTACATACGATGCACGTGTTCAAATTGTAATAAGGTATATATGTTAGCATTATTTCAGTTGTGCTGTTCAAATAGACAATAAGCACTCAAGACTCATTCAAGCTCTTGTCATTAATAGATAAAGGAATCTAAAATGAGGCAAACCAAATCGAATCTATAGTTTTTTTTTCATGAATATCCTTCAATTGAAGCTTTAGGTGAATATATGAGAGGAGAGACTTGTACTAATTTTATGTAAATTTTTGTTACCAACAAAACTCTTAACAAACATTGGGTACCAAATTAGAGATTGTTAGCCATTGTCCTCAACAAATGGAATTCCTGGTGACTAACAATTATTGTCACCCTGTTTTCGCACAAAATGTTTAAAATCTATAAACTGAATATGAACAACTATTTAATTGATATATGAATAAAACTTTAGCATTCGTTGTTAAAGCATAACTTAGATGCCAAGTTAATTAATGGCGTGTCAAATTTATGGAAAAATTGAATAATGAGATAGATGACATTCTGCTAAATGATAATTTATTAATTTTATCAATTAAAATAATGTCAGTGGATAGGTATGACCAACGTGATATGAATTCAATACCATTGATCTATATAAGCATATAGCGAAATGATTCTTACATTATTCGCTTTTAATATGTTCAAAAAAATTCCCCAATCTCTTTACAATCCCTTGCCATTGAGCAATTAAAATCTCTTATGCTGCAACATTTAGTATTGCCTAGGTTGTTCCTTTAATTAAGTTTGCTCTAGATATTCTTGGAGCCTATACCATTAAATTCTTTAGAGTAATTGAGGTAGTAGATGAGGAAATGGCAACTGAAATCCATTGTTAGCTTTTCTAAAATATTCTTGTGAAGAGCAAAAAGAAATACCTGAATGCATAATCTAAGTGGAGAAATTTTCCTTTTCAAATTATCACGGATTCTTTCCATATATTTTTCCCACATATGTAGTTAGCTGCTGTTTAAAAAGTACATAGGGTATTCTACTTCTACTTGGAGCAAAGTACCAACTGAATCATCATTTACTAAAGAAAGATTAATGCCTTGAGGGGTGTTGCGGAACCTCTGGAGCAAAGTACCAACATAATCATCATTTAGCCGGGTACCTAAGGTTCCAATTCAAGAACCAAGAACTGAACCGGACATGGTCAGTTCTCAGTTTTGGTTCCTGATTTTATGGTTCGATTCGGTTCGGGAGGTTTGATTATGATTAAAATACCCACTCTTAATTTTTATACATATAAATATGCTGCTTGTGATAATCTATTGTTTATACAATATTCGAATATATTTAGGTACCTAAGTGTTTGAATTTTGAAGCTTGAAGTTAAAGATGTGCGAAGAAACACAGTTGTGTCGTGGATGCTTGTAGATGGTAGTGACTGACCATGGGTGGTGGTAAGATGTTGGCGATGGTTGAATTTTGGGGTTCGGGGTGGGGGCAGCAGCGGTGGCAGCGGCGAGTTTAGGAAAATTAAAGAGTTGTGGCGGAAGAAAATGACCGATGGATTGGTGGTAGTTGGGTTGAAGGAAGAAGATGGTCTCTTTGTTATTCTTCATGTTTTAAAGATATGTTTGGTTATTTTTTATTCCTCCTTTTCTTTTTCCTCATCATTTTTTTTTGGGTTTATTTAAGAGGGCAATTTCATAATAAACAACCCACCATGCATATTTTTCTTAAACGTTGGAGATGTTCGGTGCTAATTTGGAAATGAAATGATAAATTTTTATGTTTTTGCAAGGTTAGAGACCAAATATGTTATATTCTCAAATCAGAATGAATGGTATTAAGTGAATGATATTACAGTGCATTAAGGTGTATAATATTTGTTGATTATTTAGTCAAAAAAATGTTATCTACACTAAAGGAAAACCAAAAGTTACAACATGTGCTCTATGTAGTGGTGGCAAATAGGTCGAGCGGTCTGAGGGCTAGTCAGGCTTGATTAAGGTGTATAATATTTGATGATCCTTGTTCGATTAAACAATCTAAAAATTACTTTTTACGACAAAAACCCGTGTCGTTCAAATAAAAAAAAAATCTGTGTATTTATTTAAAACAGATAATCAAATATACGAAGAATATTTTAAATAGAGTTTTACACCATGTATTTTAAAAAGGAACATGATATGATAACATGTGTATTTGAACACGTGTTGCAAGATAAAATCAAAACGTTGTGTCATGATAAATCTAGAATTATTTTATATTAATAATATGTTTACATTAAACTTTAAATTTAAAATTTCTAAATAAGATGTTATTTGTAACATGATAAAACATACTTTAGTTACTTTATTCATAAAACTTGAATTTTCTTCATTTAGATCCACGACACCCGACTTTGCAATCCACCAATCCTCTGTACTCTTCGTTCGATCTAAACTTTTGAACGAAGCACTATAGTTTTCAGGTAAACGTTATAGTTTCTAGGATCCTTCTGATGATGATTCTGCATTTTTCATACATGGTTCTCAACCACAGACCATATTAGAACTTCTTCTTCAATCTTTCGTTCATTCTCTCTTGTGTGTGACCTTGACCGATGCTCTCCACTGTGTCTTGAAGTCAGGGTTACCTACTTCTGTGGTTTCACCATTTTGGGTTTAATAGCTTCAAAATTAGTTAATGAAATCTCCTCATCAGACAAGCCTAATTTCTATGCCTTTTGTAGCATGTCTCCCAAGGTATGCTTGGTTTTGGTAGAGCCCAAAGCGACATGAAGATACAAGTCACCTTTCCCAAGGAAGGCATTGTGCGAAGAAGATGAAATGAAGACAAATGAAATAAATATGATGACTTCATGAAAGGGGTTGAATTCTTGCATATGGGAAGACTTAAAAATACTTCCATAATGCATAATAAAAATGTCATTTAAAGGGTTTTTTTTTAAAAAAAAAAAAGTCATTTAAAGATAGTCGATATGTTACTTAATTTTATTTTTAAGACTTTCGTATTTGACCTTTAAAATTCATCTTTCCTAGCATATATAGTCAGTAGGGTGGACAAAAGTATCATGCCGTGGTGAACCAAAATCGAATCGAGCGATTAGATCTAGTTCTTCTAAAGTTTAATCAGGTAATATGTTTTAGAATTGATACCCGACTGTTTATAATTCAATTATCAGTTCTAGACTCCTAACTGAAGAATCAAACCGACCTTATTATTTTTTAGTTTTTTTTTTTTTTTTTTAATTCAACTTATAAAAATAAAATATTTTATCTATATGCTTGTCATTTTGTATTGAGATGGAATTTTGTGTTCAAAACTTGATATGTTGCTCTTTTTTTTTTTAATAGTGTAAGTTATAAATGTTTAAGTAATTTTGAAAATTTTAATTATGGAATCGAATCAAATCGAAACTGATGATCTCATTTACAAGATACTCGATGATTTTCATTTTAGATCGACTGGTTCTATTCAAAATCAGATTTTGGGGAAGGAAAGTGAGAAAGAAAGTGCTTATTTTCTATTTAAAAGTTTGGTCATAGTTTTTTATAATTTAACATCCAGCTTTGTCCAACATCATGGGCAAATTCTAGGTGTGAAATGAATGAAAACATGTGATTAAAATTAAAATGCTAATTTTGGGCTGGCTGAAAATACCATTATAGACCATGTACAGGCAGGGCTAGGTGTTAGATTGAATTTGAGATAATTATGTCTAATATATATATATATATATATATATATATATATACACTAGTTTTAAGGCCGTGCGTTGCACGTCAGTGAAATGTGTAGGAAAAAATTGTATGTTTAGAAAAGAATATTTTAGGCTGATAAATTAGTTAAATGTAAGTGTTATTTTAGCCTCATAAATTAGGAAAGAGTATTAAAATTTTGTGGTTGATCACTGTTGTGAAGAACGTGTATAAAAAATTTATTTGTATGACTTATGTATGTTTAAAAAAAAAAAAGAAAAAAATTTTTGTTGATGATAAGTTTCGAAGTAAGTTGATATAGTCAATAGATTGAGTGAGTTGACAAACTGAAAAATGAATTAAATTGGTTACTCGAGAATGTGTTAGGTTGCAAAGTTGTTGTTATATTTATATATTTTATTTATTTAAATTAGTTGGTATATTAAATCTTTTGGTAATTGTTTATTTTTATATGAGATTTGATAAATTCGATATTTTCATATTTGGAATTGTGGAGTTATTTGATAAATGAAGTATATCCATTAATTTTATATGTATCCTGAAAAATGAAGCATATATATTGTTTTTATCTACGTTTTATTAGGACAAAGTATAATAAAATATATATTATATAAATTTCATATATTTCATAATGAATTAATAAAATATATTATATTTACTTTTGTTTTAGCAATTACTATAACATATTCTAATAAACAATTATTATAATTATTTTATAACATAATGAAATTAATGTTGTAGTAATTTAATCATTATAATCAATTTATTATAAGAAATTGATATTAAATAAATGTTTGTATAAATTATTATAAAATTTATTACATATTTATTTAAAAAGTATTTTCATAAATACTAATATAAATTTTTTTATAAAGAATATTGTAAATAGTAATTATGAAAAAAAATGATTTCTATAAATACATATGTAAATGTATGTGATAAAAGTGTTTTTATATATTTATTATAATATATTTAAAAATGAACATGAGAAAAGAAAAAATATAAAAAAATTAAGTTTATAACATAATTTTAAAAAAACATTAAACTAAAAAATGAAAAATGTGCATTTTTTAAGCCAGTCGAGAAACTTGACAAACTGGAAATCATGTTTGTTGAGTTACTCGACTTGAAATGGGAAAGAAAATCAATCTATTCAATAGCCTAAGTAACTCGACAAAAAGAAACTGATGTTCCCTGAGTCACTCGACAAACGGAGGAAATTTAAACTTATGATTGTTTTTTGTATTTGATATTTTAAATATGTGATATATTTAAGAAAAATTATAACTTGAAAAATAAAACATATACAAAATTTTATTTAGTGTATAATTTATTAGAACATAGTAGAATTAAATATATATCGTATAAAATTTATGTATATCTTAATTAATTAATACAATATATTATATTTTGTTTTATCATGATTAATTTATGTAATAAGAAAAAATAACATGAAGCAAAAAATAACATGATAAATAAAAATTTGAGATTCACGAGTTGGTAAAAAAATAACATGAAAAAAGAAAAAAACAAAAAATATTAGTGTATGACATAATTTAAATAAGAAAATAAAACAAAAAAATGGGAAAAGTGCAATTTTGAAGCTATTGGAGAAACTCGACAAACCTAAAATCATGTTTTTCGAGTTACTTGATGACAAATGGGATATAAAATCAATAAATTCAATAGTTGAAGTAACTCGAGAAAATCAAACTCGACTTTCTCGAGTTACTCTATAAAACAATGAAATTTAGAATTTTGATTAATTTGTGTTTCTTTTGTATTTAAAATATGTAACATATTTAAAAAAAATTTTATTCTTTATTTGTTGTATTATTTTTTGACAAAGTCGTTAATATGAAAATTTGAATTGTTTGAGTAATTTGATAAATAAAACATATACAAAATTTTATTTAGTGAATTATTTGTTGTAACATAGTTAAATAGAATATATATAATATAAATTTAATATATATCATAATGAATTAATGCAATTTGATATAATAATTCTAAAAAAAAAAATTATTTATTAGAATAAGTTTTTACTTTACTATGTTTTTATATTTCGTGAAATTAGTTATGATATATTATCTTCATTGAAAATAATACATAAATCTGTTTTATAGTAGTTGTTTTATTATAACATATTATACTAAGTTATAGAATATAAAATGTTATTCATGTAAAAGAACTTATTATTCATTGTATTGCATAACTCAACAAATTCGAAATCGAGTTTGCTGAGTTATTCAAGAAAGTAATTAGATGTATAATTTTTATTTATTTAAAATTTTTATTTAAATTATTTAATACATTAATTTTTTAGTTTATTTTGTATGTTGTAATATTATTGTTGTACGAACTTGTCAATATGAAATTTTGATTTTTTAATTTCTTTCATTAATGAAGCACATACATAATTGTATTTAATTGGGTTGGTTATAAAATAACTTGACAAAAGAAAAAAATTAAAAAAATTAAGCGTATTATATAATTTAAATAGGAAAATAAAACAAAAAATTGAAAAACGTGTATTTTTTAAGGTACTCGAGTAACTTGACAAACCTGAAATTATGTTTATCGAGTTACTCGATGACAAATGGGATACAAAATCAATCTTTTCAATAGGTGGACTAACGTGATAAAATGAAACTTGAGTTTTGCGAGTTACTCGACGAAAAAATGAAAGTTAAATTTTTGAATAATTTGTTCTTCTTTTTTATTTATAATATGTAACATATTTAAATAATTTGTTATTCTTTATGTGTTGTATTATTAATTTACAAACTCGTGAATTTGAAATTTGGAATTGTTTGAGTAAGTTGGTAAATAAAACATATACAAAATTTTATTTAGTGAATCATTTATTAGAACATAGTTAAATAGAATATATATCATATAAATTTGATATATATCATAATTAAGTAATTAAATTTGATATAATTATTCTAAAAAACAAAAAGAATTATTAGAAAAAATTTTAACTGTACTATGTTTTTATATTTTATAAAATTAGTTATGATATATTATATGAATTTTAAATAATACATAAATTTTTTGTATAATAGGTATTATATTATAACATATTATACTAAGTTACAGAATATGAAATATTATTTTTATAAAAGAACTTATTATTCATTGTATTGCATAACTTCACAAACTGAAAATCGAGTTTTCCGAGTTATTCAATAAAGTAATTAGATGCATAATTTTCAATTATTCAATTTTTTTAATTTAAATTATTTAATAGATTAGTTAATTTGTTTAATTTGTATGTTGTAATATTATTGTTGCAGGAACTTGTTAATATGAAATTTTGACTCTTTAACTTCTTTGATTAATAAAGCAGATTCATAATTGTATGTAATTGGGTTGGTTATAAAAGAAGATGACGAAAGAAAAAAATTTAAAAAATTAAGTGTATTATATAATTTGAATAAGCAAATAAAACAAAATAAATGCAAAATTTGTATTTTTTAAGCAACTCGAGAAACTCGACAAACCTCAAATCATGTTTTTCGAGTTACTCGATGAGAAAGGGAATTCAAAATCAATCTTTTCAATAGCTGGAGTAACTCGGCAAAATGAAACTCGAGTTTCCCGAGTTCCTCGATAAAACAATGAAATTTAGCATGTTGATTAATTTGTATTTTTTTTATATTTAAAATATGTAATATATTTAAATAATTTTTATTTGTTTATTTGTTGTATTAATTTTTGACAATCTCGTGAATTTGAAATTTGGAACTGTTTTAGTAACTTGATAAATAAAACATATACAAAATTTTATTTGGTGAATCATTTATTAGAACATAGTTAAATAGAATATATATTATATAAATTTAATATGTATGATAATGAATTAAAGCAATTTGATATAATTATTCAAAAAAAAAATTTAATTATTATAAAAAATTTTCACTGTATTATGTTTTTATATTTCATAAAATTAGATATGAGATATTAGATTAATTTCAAATAATACATAAATATTTTTTTATAATAGCTATTTTATTATAACATATTATATTAAGTTATAGAATATGAAATATTATTCATATAAAAAAATTCATTATTCATTATATCACATAACTTGACAAATTCAAAATCGAGTTTCCTGAGTTATATAAGAAACTAATTATATGCATAGATTGAAATTTTTAAAACTTTTTGTATTTAAATTATTTAAAATATTAATTATTTTGTTGGCTAAAAAAATACATGACAAAAGAAAAAAAACAAAAGCATTAAGTGTATTATTTAATTTAAATAAAAAAATAAAAAAAAATGGAAAATGTGTATTTTTGAAGTTACTCGAGAAACTCGAGAAATTGAAAATCACGGTTGTCGAGTAACTCGATGACAAATCGGAGACAAAAACATCTGTTTAATAGTTGAAGTAACTCGATGAAATGAAACATGAGTTTCTCGAGTTACTCGACGAAATAATGAAATTCAAAATTTTGATTATTTTGTTTTTCTTTGTTATTTAAAATATGTAATAGATTTTAAATTTTTGTGTTCTTATTTTGTCGTATTATTTGTTGACGAACTGGTGAATCTGATATTTGGAATTATTTGAGTATATTGATAAAATAAATATATAAAAATGTTTATGTAGTGTATCATTTATTAGAACATATTAAAATAGAATATATATGATATAAATTTAATATATATCATAATGAATTAATACAATTTTATATAATTTTTGTAATTAGTATAAATAATTATTAAAACAAATTTTTACTTCACTTTGTTTTTAGATTTGATAAAATTCAATATGAAATAGTATATTAATGTAAAATAGTATATAAATTTTATTTGGAATAGCTATTTTATTATAACATATTATATTAAGTTAGGGAAAATGAAATATTATTCATATAAAAAAACTCATTATTCATTCTATCACATAACTCGACAAATTCAAAATCGAGTTTCCCGAGTTATGCAACAAACTAATTATATGCATGAATTGAAATTCTGACAACTTTTTTTTATTTAAATTATTTAAAATATTAATCAATTTGTTTAATTTATATGTTGTAATATTATTATTCGAGGAAGCTGTGAATATGAAGTTTTGATTTGTTAACTTATTTGATAAATTAAGCACATACATAATTGTATTTAATTGATTATTTATTAGAAGATAATAAAATTAAATATACATTGTATAAATTTAATATATATGATAATGAATTAAAACAATATATTATATTTTCTTTTATTATGATTAATTTATCTTGTAACTCAACAAATATAAATTTTGAGATTCACGAGATGGTTACAAAATAACATGACAAAATAAAAAAATTAAGTGTCTTACATAATTTAGATAAGAAAATTAAACAAGAAATTGAAGAATGTACATGATTGAAGCTCCTCGAGAAACTCGACAAACTGAAAATCAGGTTTGTCGAGTTACTCGATCACAAATGGTATAAAAAATCAATCTATTGAATAGCTGAAGTAACTCGATAACAATAAACTTGAATTTCCTGAGTTACTCGACAAATCAGTGAAAGTAAAAATTTTGATTATTTGTTTTTTGTTTTTTATTTAAAATATGTAATATATTTAAATAATTTTTTATTGTTATGTTGTTGTGTTATTTTTTGACGAAATCGTGAATCTGAAATTTAGAATTGTTTGAGTAAATTGATAAATAAAATATATACAAAATTTTATGTATTATATTATTTATTCGAACATAGTAAAATAGAATATATGTTAAATAAAATATATCATAATGAATGAATACGATTTTATATAATTTTTGTAATTAGTAAAAATAATTATTGTAACAAATGTTTACTTTACTTTTTTTTTATATTTCATAAAATTAAGTATCATATATTATATTAATGTAAAATAATATATAATATATTTTTATAATAGCTGTTATATTATAACATATTGTATTAAGTTATAGAATATGAAATATTATTCATATAAAAAAAGGCATTATTCATTATATGACATAACTGGAGAAAATCAAAATCGAGTTTGATGAGTTACTCAACAAACTAATTATATACATAAATTAAATTTTTTTAAACTTTTTGTATTTAAATTATTTAATACATTAACTATTTTATTTAATTTGTATGTTGTAATATTATTATTTAAGGAACTTGTCAGTATGAAATTTGAATTTGTTAACTTATTTAATAAATGAAATACATACATAATTGTATTTAATTGATTATTTATTAAAACATAGTAAAATTAAACATACATTTTATAAATTTAATGTATATGATAATCAATTAATATAATATATTATATTTTCTTTTATTATGATGCATTAATCCAATAACTCGACAGAGGTAAATTTGAGATTCACAAGCTGGTTAAAAAAACATGAGAAAATAAAAAAATCAAAAAAATTCAGTGTATTACATAAGTTAAATAAAAAAGAAAGAAAAAAAATTTGAAAAATGTGCATTTTTGAACCTACTCGAGAAACTCGAGAAAACGGAAATACTGTTTGTCGAGTTACTCGATTACAAATGATATACAAAATCAATCTATTGAATAGATGAACCAACTCGACAAAATTAAACTCGAGTTGGACAAGTTACTCGACAAATCATGGAAAATGAAATTTTTGATTATTTTGTTTTTCTTTTTTATTTAAAAGACGTAATATATTTAAATAATTTTTTATTCTTATGTTGGTTATTTGTCGACGAACTCTTGAATGGGAAATTGGAATTGTCGAGTAACTTGATAAATAAAGCATATCAAAAATTCTATTTAGTGTATCATTTATTAGAACATAGTAAAATAGAATATATATTATATAAATTTAATATATATCATAATAAATTAATACAATATATGAAATTGTTTTTTATTATAATAATTACTATAACATATTATAAAAAAATTACTATATTAAATTTATAGCATAATAAAATGATATTCTGTATTAATATATTATTAATTAATTATTATATTATTATAATAATTTAATGGTTATATTCAATTTAATATAATAAATGGATATTAAATAAATTTATTTATAAATGATTCTAAAATTTATTACATATTTATTTATAATTTATTATTGTAGATGTAAATATAAATTTTATTATAAATGATATTATTATTAGTAATTATAAATATAAAATGATTTTTATACTATAATTTGATATAAATATTCTAATAAATAAAACGAGATTATTTAATTGCTTGATAAAAAAATATATAATAAATTTTATAATTATTTATAAATAAATATGTAATAAATTTTATGATCATTTATAAAAAAAATATTTTTAATATGAAATTCTTATAATAAATTGATTATAATCATTAAATTATTATAATAATGTAAAAATTGATTAATAATATATTATTACACAAAAAATTTGAAAAGGAAATGTATTAAGTTATAGAATGCAAAAGATTATTTATATAAAAAAACTTATTATTTATTGTATCATATAACTTGACAAACTCAAAATCGAGTTTTCTGAGTCACTCAACAAACTAATTATATACATAAATTTAAATTTTTAAAAATTGATTTCTTCAAATTATCTAATACATTAACTATTTCGTTTAATTGATATGTTGTAATATTATTATTCGAGGAATTTGTCAATATGAAGTTTTGATTTGCTAACTTATTTGATAAATGAAGTACATACATAATTGTATTTAATTGATTAGTTATTAGGATATGGTAAAATTAAATATACATTGTATAAATTTAATATATATCATAATCAATTCATACAATGTATTATATTTTCTTTTATTATGATTCATTTATCTAGTAACTCGACAAATCAAAATTTGATATTCAAGAGTTGGTTAAAAAATAACATGACAAAAGAAAAAAATCAAAAACATTAAGTGTATTACATTATTTGAATAAAAAAATAAAACAAAAAAATGAAAAATGTGTATTTTTGAAGTTACTCGAGAAACTCGAGAAATTGGAAATGACGTTCATCGAGTAACTCGATGAAAAATCGGATACAAAATCTTTTTGTTTTATAGTTGAAGTAACTCGACAAAATGAAACATGAGTTTCTCGAGTTACTCGACAAACTAATGAAATTTTAAATTTTGATTAATTTGTTTTTCTTTTTTATTTAAAATATGTAATACATTAAAATTTTTGTTCTTCTTATTTTGTTGTATTATTTGTTGACAAACTTGTGAATCTGAAATTTGGAATTGTTTGAGTATATTGATAAAATGTATATATAAAAATTTTTGTGTAGTATATCATTTATTAGAACATAGTAAAATAGAATATATATTATATAAATTTAATATATATCATAATGAATTAATACAATTTTATATAATATTTATAATCAGTAAAAATAATTATGAAAACAAATTTGTACTTCACTTTGTTTTTATATTTCATAAAGTTAAATATGAGATATTATATTAATGTAAAATAATATATAAATTTTTTTTGTAATAGCTATTTTATTATAACATATGATATGAAGTTATAGAAAATGAAATATTATTTATATAAAAAAAACTCATTATTGATTGTATCATATAACTCGACAAATTTAAAATCAAGTTTCCCGAGTTACACAACAAACTAATTATATGCATGAATTGAAATTTTTAAAAGTTTTTGTATTTAAATTATTTAAAATATTAATTATTTTGTTTAATTTATATGTTGTAATATTATTATTGAAGGAAGTTGTGAATATGAAATTTTGATTTGTTAACTTATTTGATAAATTAAGCATATACATAATTGTAGTTAATTGATTATTTGTTAGAACATAATAACATTAAATATACATTGTATAAATTTAATATGTATGATAATTAATTAATACAATATATTATATTTTTTTTTATTATGATTAATTTATCTCGTAACTCGACAAATATAAAATTTGAGATTCACGAGATGGTTACAAAATAACCTGACAAAATAAAAAAAAATAAAAAGTTTAAGTGTCCTACATAATTTAAATAAGAAAATGAAACAAGAAATTAAAAAATGTACATGGTTGAAGCTACTCGAGAAACTCGACAAACTGAAAATCGTGTTTGTCGAGTTACTCGATCACAAATAGTATAAAAAATGAATATATTGAATAACTCAAGTAACTCGAGAATAATAAACCTGAATTTCCCGAGTTACTCGACAAATCAGTGAAAGTAAAAATTTTGATTATTTTGTTTTTGTTATTTATTTAAAATATGTAATATATTTAAATATTTTTATTCTTATTTTGTTGTGTTATTTTTTGACGAACTCGTGAATCTTAAATTTAGAATTGTTTGAGTAAATTGATAAATAAAATAAATACAAAATTTTATGTAGTATATCATTTATTAGAACATAGTAAAATAGAATATATATTAAATAAAATATATTATTATGAATGAATACAATTTTATATAATTTTTGTAATTAAAAAAAATAATTATTATAAAAATTTTTTACTTCACTTTGTTTTTATATTTCATAAAATTAAATATCATATATTATATTAATGTAAAATAATATATAATTTTTTTTATAATTGCTCTTATATTATAAGATATTATATTAAGTTATAGAATATGAAATATTATTCATATAAAAAAAGGCATTATTCATTATATTACGAAATAAAAAAATGATAAAAATTTGGTGTATTACATAATTTAAATAAAAAAGGAAAAAAACAAAATTGAAAAATGTGCATGTTTTAACCTACTCGAGAAACTCGATAAAACAAAAATCATGTTTGTCGAGTAACTCGATTACAAATATAGTACAAAATCAATCTATTCAATAGGTGAACCAACTCGACAAAATGAAACTTGACTTGGTCGAGTTATTCGACAAAGTAGGGAAATTTAAAATTTTGATTATTTTGTTTATCTTTTTTATTTAAAATACGTAATACATTTAAATATTTTTTATACAAACTAACATTCATGTTTGTCAAGTTACTTGATGACAAATGGGAGACAACATCAATATTTTCAATAGCTGAAGTAAGTTGGTGAAATGGAACTCGAGTGTCTCGAGTTACTCGACAAAACAATCAAATTTAAAATATATAATACATATAAATAGTTTTTATTGTTATTTTGTTGTGTTATTTTTTGACAAACTCGTCAATCTTAAATTTGGAATTATTTGAGTAAATTTATGAATAAAATTTATAATTAATAATTTTTGTATTTGTGTATTTTTTATTTTTGGTGTAAAATAAATGGGACATTTGATATGTGATATTATTTACTATGTTATATTTACTAATAGATGAAGTAATTTTATTAATATATTAACAAAAATGTTTTAACGTATTTTATATTAAGATATACATTAAATAAGTTTGTATAGGAAGATATAAAGTAAAAGAAAAATGAGGTAAAAGTCAAAAACGTGTCAAACCCTAGTGTTGATGGTGGACACGTGTAAGTTAAAAAGTATTCATTGTCATTTAATGGGCCATTCAATCTGTCTAAACTGGTTATTCATTTGTTATCGTGTATTTTGAAAAAACAATATTCTTCATTTCAGTTTGTAGAGGTTGGAAGGAGGCAAGATTTTTGTTTACAAAAAAATTGGATTTTGGGCGTTATTTCGTTTGGCATATTATAACATTATCTTCTTAAGGTATGTATTTTTATTTTGTATGACACTATGTAATGTAAATATTGTTTCATTTTAATTAATGTATAGATAAAGTTATACATATATAAATCCTTGTTATATTACTTTATGTATTCTATTATATATAAACTATGTATTTAGAATATATAATTTGTACTTATATTTGTGGTAGAAGTTGGCTGATGAGAATGATCGTAAATATTTTTCAGATATGGATGTTGAATACGTGGTCAGTGAGAATCGCAGATTTGATGGAGTCATTACACAGATTAGTAATTTTACATATATTGATGTTATAATGGAAAATTTTAATGAGGAACAGATTCAAAAATTTAGGAATAGCTGTTTTGCTCATTTTGAATATTTTCATGGTAGGAAATGTCAGTTTAGCGGAAAGTTGGTACATGAATTTTTGCTCAATACTGTGCATTCGAATAAAGGAAATGAGGTTTGGTTTAAAATACAAGGTGAATTGTGTAGGTTTGGAATGCAGGAGTATTGTTTGATAACAGGCTTATTGTGCCATGATAATGATGATAATCTTAGTACCATAAGAGTTTTGGCGAGACATAGAATTCGTAGGAGGTGGTTCAACAATTTTGCTCATATATCGTTAAATGAGCTTGAGAATGTTTTTATTCATTGTGATAATGAGGAAGATAAGTATAAGTTAGGGTTGGCATTATTGATTGAAGGAGTGATTAGGCCTAGGGAGAGGAAAAAAATAAATATAGAGACACTGTCTTTGGTAGATAATTTGGATGTTTGTTATGAATATCCATGGGGACGACATTCTTACTTCATACTGCTGCGTTCGTTGTTAACTTCTTGGGAGAGACGTGCGTTAAAGTGCATTGATAATAGTGCTGCAGTTGCAAAGTACACCATATATGGTTGTCCTCTTGTGTTCCAGGTAAATATGTATAATTATTTTTAATATTTAATGAATGCTCGATAAAAATATTATGTGTGTCATGACTAAGTGTTGGTTATTTTGTTTATAGATTTGGATATATGAGGCATGCCGTGAGGTTGGTGAAAGATTTGGTGAAAAAGTATATGATACGTTTCCACGTATTGTAAATTGGTATGCACAACATCGTGTTGGGAAGAAAGATTTGGACCTATTTTTGGAATCAACTGAGGTATGTTAAAGTAATTTTAATTATTTATGAGAAATGTTTAATAGTTATGAAAGTGATGTTTATTTTTTGCTATGATTTATAGATACATGTTCTACCAATACTTCAACCAACTGCAGAAGAGATTGAACAACCATACTTGTATACGATGGTCTTAATAGAGGATGTAGGAGATATACGAGTTGATGCAGTTGTTCAAAATTTTTTGTATGAGGCGCAAGAAATTGATGAGATAGGGCAAGAAATAGAACAATTTGAGCCTGTAAATGTAGTTGATCCAGATGTTGTAGTACCATGTGAGAATATTGTTCATGAGGCTGGAGAGTTTTATGAAGGTGATCAACAGATTGGACAACTTGGGAACGAAGATGATGGTGAAAATGAGGGCTGGTCTCCATATATAGTTGTGGAAGAACCTATAAATAATTGGCCTGCACGAATTGTGGATGAAGGCCACGAAAGTGATCAGCAGGATTATCATGATGATTATGAGCATAATTATCATGATGATTATGCTACAAATTAATTTGTACAATCATTATTTGATGAACAAAGAGTGTACATTAATCAGCAGTTTGGTAGTACAGGGGATGAACAAAGAGCATATTTTGATTATCAGTTAGGGAATTTTAGAGATGAGCAACGGGATTATATTGATAATCAATTTCGTGACATGATTGATGCTCAACGTTTGTACTTTGATCAACAATTAGCAGGTACAAGAGATGATTTGATGCGTTGTTTAAATGAGATTGAATCATCTGTATCTAGGAGCAGTGAACTATTTTTTGATGAAAAAAAAAAGAGACACAGGAACATATTGATACAAAGTTAGTTGGTTTAGAAGTTGAACATAGTAATATGATTGGTAGTTTACGTGAAGAACTTTGTACAAAGATTGATAGTTCTATTTTCAAGATTCAAGACATGTTGAAGGGAGCATTAGTAGAAAAGCATACGGTTGTGGAGAGTAGTAGAATAGAACAGCAGGCTGCTTCTACGAAGGAGAGAGTGGATGAAAAAAAAAAGGATAGCAAGGAAAGTGCATCTCTGGCATCTAGTTCTATTCACATTCCTATACTTTGTGATATTGATGAGGAAAGACAAGTTGAATTTATTCGTTGGATGCACAAATCGAAGGATCAGTAAGTTTGAATTTTTTATTTGGTTATTTATTATGTATATGTTTTATTTTTATTTTATTTATAATAAGTTTCTTGTTATAGAGATGTTGTCCGATTGCGTGGTGGGGGTGGTGGCATTAGATTGACAAAGCAAAAGCTAGAATCTATTGGCCAACGTGAATATATATTGGCGGCTGAGGTATGTCCTGTTTGTATTTTTTCATCTCTTATGTTTATTGTAAACTATTAGGAATACATTCTTATAAAAAAAAAATTTTTATAGGATATGGATAATGCCATGTTTTTGCTTAAAAAAAGAAGAGCAAATTTTACAGACATTTTTTCATCAAGATATAGAATTCTAGATAGCGGGTTTGGAATATTTCTTCGGGGTATTGGTTTGAAAATATTGGATTCTACAGGACAACTGATTCGTAAAGTTCCTGTTGTTTACCATGGTTCTATGGAGAGATATGCGAATGGTTCCATTCCCAGAAGTTTTGGTAAAAGTTGGAAAGATTGTAATCATATATTGTGGCCAGATATTATTGATGATAAGTATTGGGTCCTTTTTGATGTTGATCTACTAAGTTGGAGGCTGACAGTGTATGATAACAATTACCACTTTTATGATGAAGCAATGTTATATCGACATGTTATTCCTGCCATACATATTATTCCAGATATTATTCAAAAATATGTCGTTGCTGATCGAGCAGACCTTGGCAAAAAGATCATTCAACCGCTTGAATATTACAGGAAACCCTATGTTGAGATACCACAGTCTATTCGACATAGGTAAGAAATGAAAATATATGTTCGTATTTGTAATCATATTTATATATACTTACAAGGTTTTCAATCATTCTTGCAGTGACAGTGGCATATTTGTTATCAAATATGTTGAGTGTCTCCTTGCTGGAATACCTATTGATGCTGTTCAATTGGAGAAAGTAGATTTGTATAGAGGAAAGCTTGTAATTGATTTTTTTTACAATGAATTTTTTTTTTGTTCCAAATGAACAAAATGAATAGCTATGATGTTTGTATATTGAAGTGAAAACTGTTTTTTTATTTTAATTTTATTTATTGTAGTTATGGGTTGACATTTTACGTAGTGTAAAATACATTGGTTATATATAATTGTTTGTGCAAGTTTATTAGTGTATGTAACAAATTTGAGTTATAGTATAATATTTTGAGTTTAGATTAGTGTTGATTTTTTCTTTTTATATGAACAAGAGCAAAATTATTTATTGTGTGTTGTGGTTTAATATGAGCAGATGAATTCATAACTTATGTTATTGATTTTATAACACATTTATATATTTGTATGTTATGAAATTTTCTCTATTTAAATCTTATATATTTTGTGCTATTGTTGATTATTATTGTGGGTGTACGTTTGTTTGTTTTTTAGTAGCTTGGAATTTTGAATTTCTAAGTATGTGTAATCAGTTCACAAATGAATGCTAAAGATTTTGTGGAGTTAGTTGAGTAATAAATGTAAAATATTGTTTTAGTTTATCATTTTTGTTTGGTTTGGTAAGAAATTTATGATTTGTTAATAAATTTAGTTTGAAATATTTAATTTTGTAAGTTATTAGTTATCATGTTGTATCGTTATTATTATAAAATGATTAAATATACTTTCTAGTTGGTTGTTTCGATTTACCTCATAAAGCAACTTGGCAATGTCAAGTTTTAGTTTGTTAACTTATGTGATAAATCGAACGAAAGTAAAATATATTTATTTTATTATTTAATATAATATATTATAGTCAATCTAGTTTATTAATTGTAAAACGATTAATTCTATCTCTAAAGGGAAAAAATAAAATAGATAGTAAAATATCATAATAAAGTTCAATAACTAATGAAATGCATATTTTCGAATTTTTAGTTTCCTTTGGATATTTTAGTTATATATGAAATCTTAAAATAGATATATACAATCATTTTTCATACACAAATGAATACATGTATTTACAATTCTTTTAAATTTATTGTATTATATGTTATGTAAAATTTGTTATTGAATTTCTTTGATAGAAATATTCCCATTTTATAATTTTTTATTTGTTTTTGTAATTTCCATGAAATACCTTGATAAACTGATATATATGTTTGTCGAGTTACTTGAATAACTTAAATGATGCATATTTTGGAATACATTTGTAATAAATATATAAAAAAATTATTTTTGCCTATATTTACATGTGTATGTATAATATTTGTAACTCAATTGTACAACATAAAATTGACGTAAAAATTTATTTCATTTAGTTCACATAAATATTCCGAATTTGTGATCTTTGTTTTCGTGTAACATTTTTTCAGGGATGTTGAATAACTGATTAAGGGTATATTCTTTAGTTTTTATTTATTTTTTATTTTATGTATAGATTGTATATTGTAATAAATTCATATAATATTTGATTATTTAATATAATATATATTTTATTTTACTATATTATAATATATACTTTGTACAAGGAGAAGAAAATGAAATAAAGAAAAAAAATAAAATAGATAAAACATATTTGCATCGATTTTTTTGGAAAAGTACAAATATTTAACTCGACAGAGTTTGTTCGGTTAAATAGCATGTTCAACAATTCACATAGCCAAAATAGTGAGTTTTTGGTTCCTGAATAGTACAATATTATTGAATTTGACAACGTTTAGCGAATTAAATAGTAAGTGGAAAAGTGCACACACACACACACACAAAAATAACACGAGGCTCATATAAACTGATATTTATTAAAATAATAAGTATATAATATAATCATTATTAACCCATAACATTAAATATTTGTTAATAATTATAGTAACACATATATAATTTTTGTTTTATTTAAAAAAAATTACAAGCAAAAACAATATTGTACATTTAATTACTAAGATAACTGAAAAATTTGTAATAGAATTTGTGAAGTTATCTATAAAATATTTTCATTTAAAATGAAGAGAAACCTATAATATAATATATATAAATCCATAGAATGTAAAATATATAAAAGCTAAATTTTTACGGAAATGAACACATAGATTTATAATATTTATTAATTAATAGTAGTAAATATAAAACTGAAATTAATTATTAACTCTAAAATTATTTATTGAATTTAATTCACAAAAATATCTTGATTTGATGATATGTTATTTTGTGTAAGATTTTTCATCGAGAAACATGATAAACCTATATATAAGATTTTCCATCGAGAAAATTTATAAACTTATATATAAGTTTGATCATATCATTATTTGATATAATATATTATAACAAAAGATGTATTATATAGGTAAATTATATATTAATGTAAATTATTGCACTCTAATATATTTGATTTTATCGATAACGAAGACACATTGTAGGTTAAAAAATGAAGAGACGTTATAAATTATTAGAGTCTATAATAATTAATGTTGTCATATTTAATTTTATCAATAATAAAGACATATTATAAATTATTGTATTTTACTATAATAAGTAATAGGTAAAAAAGTATTCTATATGAGTGGAATTAATTAAGTAACTCAATAAGTAGTTGTTTTGTAAGAGTATATATAATAATTATCTTTATTTAATTTTCAATATAGGCATATAATGGCAAATCTAGAAATTTAATGTTTACAAGATGTTTTATTAAATGCAATTTAATGCGAAATGACTTATGTTGGACAAAGATACTTCTAACATGGAGATGGTGTCAGAGCACGAAGCTCGATGCGAAAAAGAGTGGACGGTTCGAATTGGTAAACAGAAAATGAAGCATATATCTAGATTGACAATTAAATAAGTAGTAATTTATGTGAATTCGGAATATGTGTGTGGCGAGCTACCTCATAAATTGAACATATTACATATTTTTTGTTTGTATATGATTTATTATAGCGTAGTATAATAAAATATATATTAAAAAAATGTAATATATATTATATTAAATTCAAAAATATATAGTATATATATAGATATGTATATGTAATGATGACTGTACGATAATATAAGTACAAATGACTAAAATAAACTTACAGTAGAATAAAATATATAGTGTAAGCAAATATTAAGAATGAATATATTATATTTTGATTTGTTATTATTGATTTATCAAGTATTTGGACAAATCTAAATTTTGAGATTCATAAGTTGGTTACAAAAAAACATGACAAAAATAAAAAAGTAAAAAATTTAAGTATATTAAATAATATAAATAACAAAATAAAACAAAAAAATGAAATATGTGCATGTTTGAAGTTACTCGAGAAACTCGACAAACTGAAAATCATGTTTGTCGAGTAACTCGATTACAAATCAGATACAAAAGCAATCTATTCAGTAGCTAAAGTAACTTGACAAAATGAAACTTTACTTTCCCAAGTTACTCGACAAACCAGTGGAATTAAAAATATTGCTTATTTTGTTTTTCTATTTTATTTAAAATATGTAATATATTGAAAATAATTTTAATCTTATGTTGTTTTGTTATTTTTTGACGAACTTGTGAATATAAATTGTGGAATTTTTATTTTAATTTGTTTTTTTATTTTATAAAAGTAAATATTATATATTATATTAATGTAAAATAATATATAAATTTTTTTTGTAATAACTATTTTATTATTAGATATTATATTAAGTTATAGAATATGAAATACTATTCATATTAAAAAACTCATTATTCATTGTATTACATAACTTGACAAATTCAAAATTGAGTTTCCCGAGTTATATAAGAAACTAATTATATGCATAGATAGAAATTTTTAAAACTTTTTGTATTTAAAGTATGTAAAATATTAATTATTTTGTTGGTTAAAAAAATACATGACAAAAGAAACAAAACAAAAGGATTAAGTGTATTATATAATTTAAATAAAAAAATAAAACAAAAAATGAAAAATGTGTATTTTTCAAGTTAATCGAGAAAGTCGAGAAATTCAAAATCACGGTTGTCGAGTTACTCGATGACAAATCGGAGACAAAATCATTCTGTTTAATAGTTGAAGGAACTCGACAAAATGAAACATGAGTTTCTCGAGTTACTCGACGAACTAATGAAATTCAAAATTTTGATTATTTTGTTTTTCTTTGTTATTTAAAATATGTAATAGATCTTAAATTTTTATCTTCTTATTTTGTTGTATTAGTTGATGACCAACTGGTGAATCTGATATTTGGAATTATTTGAGTATATTGATAAAATAATTATCTAAAAATGTTTATGTAGTCTATCATTTATTAAAACATTGTAAAATAGAATATATATGATATAAATTTAATATATATCATAATGAATTAATAGAATTTTATATAATTTTTGTAATTAGTATAAATAATTATTAAAACAAATTTTTACTTCACTTTGTTTTTATATTTCATAAAATTAAGTATCATATATCATATTAATGTAAAATAATATATAATATTTTTTTATAATAGCTGTTATATTATAACATATTATATTAAGTTATAGAATATGAAATATTAATCATATAAAAAAAGTCATTATTCATTATATGACATAACTCGAGAAAATCAAAATCGAGTTTGATGAGTTACTCAACAAACTAATTATATACATAAAATAAATTTTTTTAAACTTTTTGTATTTAAATTATTTAATACATTAACTATTTTATTTAATTTGTATGTTGTAATATTATTATTTAAGGAACTTGTCAGTATGAAATTTGAATTTGTTAACTTATTTAATAAATGAAATACATACATAATTGTATTTAATTGATTATTTATTAAAACATAGTAAAATTAAATATACATTTTATAAATTTAATTTATATGATAATCAATTAATATAATATATTATATTTTCTTTTATTATGATGAATTAATCCAGTAACTTGACAAAGGTAAATTTGAGATTCACAAGTTGGGTAAAAAAAACATGACAAAATAATAAAATTAAAAAAATTCAGTGTATTACATAATTTAAATAAAAAAGAAAGAAAACAAAATTGAAAAATGTGCATTTTTGAACCTACTCGAGAAACTCGACAAACCGAAAATCCTGTTTGTCGAGTTACTCGATTACAAATGATATACAAAATCAATCTATTGAATAGATTAACCAACTCGACAAAATCAAACACGAGTTGGACAAGTTAGTCGACTAAATCATGGAGAATTAAATTTTTGATTATTTTGTTTTTCTTTTTTATTTGAAAGACGTAATATATTTAAACAATTTTTTATTCTTATGTTGGTTATTTGTCGACGAACTCATGAATGGGAAATTGGAATTGTCGAGTAACTTGATAAATAAAGCATATCAAAAATTGTATTTAGTGTATCATTTATTAGAACATAGTAAAATAGAATATATATTATATAAATTTAATATATATCATAATAAATTAATACAATATATGAATAAGATTATTACATAATTTTAATAAAAAAATAAAACAAAAAAAATGAAAAATGTGTATTTTTGAACTTAGTCGAGAAACTCGAGAAATTGGAAATGACGTTCATCGAGTAACTCGATGAAAAATCAGATACAAAATCATTTTGTTTAATAGTTGAAGTAACTCGACAAAATGAAACATGAGTTTCTCGAGTTACTCGAGAAACTAATGAAATTTTAAATCTTGATTAATTTGTTTTTGTTTTTTATTTAAAATATGTAATACATTAAAATTTTTGTTCTTCTTATTTTGTTGTATTATTTGTTGATAAACTTGTGAATATGAAATTTGGAATTGTGCATGAATTTAAATTTTTAAAAGTTTTTGTATTTAAATTATTTAAAATATTAATTATTTTGTTTAATTTATATGTTGTAATATTATTATTGAAGGAAGTTGTGAATATGAAATTTTGATTTGTTAACTTATTTCATAAATTAAGCACATATATAATTGTAGTTAATTGATTATTTGTTAGAACATAATAACATTAAATATACATTGTATAAATTTAATATATATGATAATTAATTAATACAATATATTATATTTTTTTTTATTATGATTAATTTATCTCGTAACTTGACAAATAGAAATTTTAAGATTCACGAGATGGTTACAAAATAACTTGACAAAATAAAAAACATAAAAAATTTAAGTGTCCTACATAATTTAAATAAGAAAATGAAACAAGAAATTAAAAAATGTACACGGTTGAAGCTACTCGAGAAACTCGACAAACTGAAAATCGTGTTTGTCGAGTTACTCGATCACAAATAGTATAAAAAATGAATATATTGAATAACTCAAGTAACTCGACAAAAATAAACTTGAATTTCTCGAGTTACTCGACAAATTAGTGAAAGTAAAAAGTTTGATTATTTTGTTGTTGTTTTTTATTTAAAATATGTAATATATTTAAATAATTTTTTATTGTTATTCTGTTGTGTTATTTTTTGATGAACTCGTGAATCTGAAATTTAGAATTGGTTGAGTAAATTGATAAATAAAATATATACAAAATTTTATGTATTATATTATTTATTTGAACATAGTAAAATAGAATATATGTTAAATAAAATATATCATAATCAATGAATACGATTTTATATAATTTTTGTAATTAATAAAAATAATTATTGTAACAAATATTTACTTTACTTTGTTTTTATATTTCATAAAATTAAGTATCATATATCATATTAATGTAAAATAATATATAATATTTTTTTATAATAGCTGTTATATTATATCATATTATATTAAATTATAGAATATGAAATATTAATTATATAAAAAAAGGCATTATTCATTATATGACATAACTCGAGGAAATCAAAATCGAGTTTGATGAGTTAGTCAACAAACTAATTATATACATAAATTAAATTGTTTTGAACTTTTTGTATTTAAATTATTTAATACATTAACTATTTTATTTAATTTGTATGTTGTAATATTATTATTTAAGGAACTTGTCAGTATGAAATTTTAATTTCTTAACTTATTTAATAAATGAAATACATACATAATTGTATTTAATTGATTATTTATTAAAACATAGTAAAATTAAACATACATTTTATAAATTGAATGTATATGATAATGAATTAATATAATATATTATATTTTCTTTTATTATGATGAATTAATCCAGTAAGTCGACAAAGGTAAATTTGAGATTCACAAGTTGGTTAAAAAAAACATGACAAAATAAAAAAATCAAAAAAATTCAATGTATTACATAATTTAAATAAAAAAGAAAGAAAACAAAATTGAAAAATGTGCATTTTTGAACCTACTCGAGAAACTCGACAAACCGAAAATCCTGTTTGTCGAGTTACTCGATTAGAAATGATATACAAAATCAAGCTATTGAATAGATCAACAAACTCGACAAAATCAAACTTGAGTTGGACAAGTTACTCGACAAATCATGGAAAATGAAATTTTTGATTATTTTGTTTTTTTTTTTATTTAAAAGACGTAATATATTTAAATAATTTTTTATTCTTATGTTGGTTATTTGTTGACGAACTCATGAATGGGAAATTGGAATTGTCGAGTAACTTGATAAATAAAGCATATCAAAAATTGTATTTAGTGTATCATTTATTAGAACATAGTAAAATAGAATATATATTATATAAATTTAATATATATCATAATAAATTAATACAATATATGAATAATATTATTACATAATTTTAATAAAAAAATAAAACAAAAAAAATGAAAAATGTATATTTTTGAATTTACTCGAGAAACTCGAGAAATTGGAAATGACGTTGATCGAGTAACTCGATGAAAAATCGGATACAAAATCATTTTGTTTAATAGTTGAAGTAACTCGACAAAATGAAACATGAGTTTCTCGAGTTACTCGAGAAACTAATGAAATTTTAAATCTTGATTAATTTGTTTTTGTTATTTATTTAAAATATGTAATACAATAAAATTTTTGTTCTTCTTATTTTGTTGTATTATTTGTTGATAAACTTGTGAATATGAAATTTGGAATTGTGCATGAATTTAAATTTTTAAAAGTTTTTGTATTTAAATTATTTAAAATATTAATTATTTTGTTTAATTTATATGTTGTAATATTATTATTGAAGGAAGTTGTGAATATGAAATTTTGATTTGTTAACTTATTTCATAAATTAAGCACATATATAATTGTAGTTAATTGATTATTTGTTAGAACATAATAACATTAAATATACATTGTATAAATTTAATATATATGATAATTAATTAATACAATATATTATATTTTTTTTTATTATCATTAATTTATCTCGTAACTTGACAAATAGAAATTTTAAGATTCACGAGATGGTTACAAAATAACCTGACAAAATAAAAAACATAAAAAATTTAAGTGTGCTACATAATTTAAATTAGAAAATAAAACAAGAAATTTAAAAATGTACAAGGTTGAAGCTACTCGAGAAACTCGACAAACTGAAAATCGAGTTTGTTGAGTTACTCGATCACAAATAGTATAAAAAATGAATATATTGAATAACTCAAGTAACTCGACAAAAATAAACTTCAATTTCTCGAGTTACTCGACAAATTAGTGAAAGTAAAAAGTTTGATTATTTTGTTTTTGTTTTTTATTTAAAATATGTAATATATTTAAATACTTTTTTATTCTTATTTTGTTGTGTTATTTTTCGACAAACTCGTGAATCTTAAATTTAGAATTGTTTGAGTAAATTGATAAATAAAATATATGTAAAATTTTATGTAGTATATCATTTATTAGAACATAGTAAAATAGAATACATATTAAATAAAATATATCATTATGAATGAATACAATTTTATATAATTTTTGTAATTAATAAAAATAATTATTGTAACAAATTTTTACTTCACTTTGTTTTTTTATTTTATAAAATTAAATATCATATATTATATTAATGTAAAATAATATATAATTTTTTGTTATAATCGCTCTTATATTATAAGATATTATATTAAGTTATAGAATATAAAATATTATTCATATAAAAAAAGGCATTATTCATTATATCACATAACTCGAGAAAATCAAAATCGAGTTTGATGAGTTACTTAATAAAGTAATTATATACATAAATTTAAATTTTATGAACTTTTTGTATTTAAATTATTTAATATATTAACTATTTTATTGAATTTGTATGTTGTAATATTATTATTTAAGGAACTTGTCAGTATGAAATTTGAATTTGTTAACTTATTTAATAAATGAAGTACATACATAATTGTATTTAATTAATTATTTATTAAAACATAGCAACATTAAATATACATTTTATAAATTTAATATATATGATAATCAATTAATATAATATATTATATTTTCTTTTATTATGATGAATTTATCTAGTAACTTGACAAAGGTAAATTTAACATTGATGAGTTAGTTAAAAAAGAACATGACAAAATAAAAAAATAAAAAAAATTCAGTGTATTACATAATTTAAAAAAAAAAGAAAAAAAACAAAATTGAAAAATGTGCATTTTTGTACCTACTCGAGAAACTCGACAAACCGAAAATCATGTTTGTAGAGTGACTTGATTACAAATAGTATAGAAAATCAATCTGTTTAACAGCTCAAGTAACTCGACAAAATGAAACTGGAGTTGGCCGAGTTACTCGACAAAACAGGGAAATGTAAACTTTTTATTATTTTGTTTTTCTTTTGAATTTAAAATACGTAATACATGTAAAAATTTGTTTATTCTTATGTTGGTTATTTCTCAAGGAACTCATCAATGGGAAATTGGAATTGTCGACTAACTTGATAAATAAAGCATATAAAAAATTTTATTTAGTATATCATTTATTAGAATATAGTAAAATAGAATATATATTATATAAATTTAATATATATTATAATGAATTAATACAATATATGAATTTTATTTTAATTTTAGCAATTACTATAACATTTATAAAAAAAATTACTATATTAAATTTATAGCATAATAAAATGATATTCTGTATTAATATATTATTAATTAATTATTATATTATTATAATAATTTAATGATTATATTCAATTTAATATAATAAATGGATTTGAAATAAATTTATTTATAAATAATTATAAAATTTTTTACATATTTATTTATAATTTATTATTGTAAATATAAATATAAATTTTGTTATGGATGATATTATCATTAGTGATTACAAATATAAATTGATTTTTATACTATAATTTGATATAATTATTCTGATAAATAAAATGAGATTATTTAATTGCTTGATAAAAAAATATATAATAAATTTTATAATTATGTATAAATAAATATGTAATAAATTTTATGTACATTTATAAAAAAAAAATTCATATGAATTTATTATAATAAATTGATTATAATCATTAAATTATTATAATAATGTAAAAATTGATTAATAATATGTTACTACATCAATAATTTTATTACGTTATAAATTTTGTTATAAATAATATTATTATTACTAATTATAAATATAAAAGATATGTTATAGTATAATTTCATATAAAATTTATGATAAATAAAAATAAGTATTATAACATATTTTTATTACATTGTCATTTTTGAAATGATAAAATTAAATATGATATAATATAATAATATAAAATAATATAAAAATATTTTTTATAATAGCTTTATTATTATAATATATGATATTAAGTGATAGAATGGAAAAAATTGCTTACCTTCTTATGTTATCAAATAACTCCACAAGATAAAAATGGAGCTTACTGATTTGCTTGAATATATAGATAAGTAAAAACAGCTATTTACAAAAATAAGTAAAACAACTAATAAAATTGTTTGTTATAAACGAAAATATAAAATATTAAATTTCACTATTTAATATATCGAGAAACTCGATAAATTCAAAATCGAGTTTCTCGAGTTACTCGATGAAATAATAAAATTTCCTGCTATTAATTTTCGAGGAACTCATGAAGTTGAAATTTTGCTTTTTCTAGTTACTTGAAAAATTAAGCATGAACAGAAATTTTTTTAATGTATCATGTATTAAAACATAGTCAAATAAAGTATATATTATATAAATCTAATATATATCATAATGAATTAATAAAATATATTATATTTTATTTTGTTTTGGCAATTATTGATAGCATGATAGAATACAAAAAAACAATACATAATTTTAAAAAAAATATGAAAAAAATTTACAAAGAACAAAATTGTAAACTATATAAATGATTATTTACTCGAGCAACTTCACAAAATCAAATATGAGTTTGCCAAGTTACTCGATTAATAATATGACACATAGCTAGAAATTCAATATTCAGTTTCTCGAGTAACTTTATAAGATTAATACATGAGTAATATTAGATGAGTAAATTTTAATATTCTATCACAAAATTAAATATAATAATAACATTATTATAATAATGTAAAAATTGATTGATAATATTTGACTACAGAAGGAAATATATTATGCTATAAATTTATTATAATAATTTTATGAAATTTTTTTTTTTTGTAATTCTAACTTTGTCAATTTATGAGACAAAGTACGAAAAAATGAAAAAAAAATTAATGGGACATTTGTTATAAAAGGAAAAGGATGTGGAATAAAACTACAAATAAAAAAAACAAAAAATAAATTCCTAAAAGCCGACAAAAATACAAAAAGTAAAAAATAAAAATGTTTCCAATATTTCCCACTATTCTGATTTACTCGATAAAGTGGGATAAACAAAATGTTTTTATTTTTCCCACATTGCCGAATTACTCAGCAAAGTGGAAAAAATTCTGAAAATAAAAATTTTTTGTATTTTTTGAATTTTATATTTTGTCATCAAATTGTCCATAAAAAAATGAATAATAATAATTTTACATGAGCAAAATAGGGGAAAAAAATATAAATTTTTTTTTATATTCTGTCATGAAAATGTCTGCCTAAAAAAACATAATATAATTTTTATAATCAATAATCACAATATTATACAATATAAAGTAATTTTATATCATATATAATTGAATATAAAATCTTATCATAAATGCTAGAGTCAAAAAAATATCTAGGCACTTAAATTATTAATCAAATACAAAAAATGAAAGTTGAAAATACCAAAATATTAAATTATCTAGATGCATAAAACAATAACGAAAACATAAAATTTAACAATTAATATAAATACAAAATTATAACAAGAAAGTGGGAAAAATTTTAAACAAAAAATTTATTTATTTTTTCATTTTTATATTTTGTCATCAAATTATCTATAAAAAAAAAATTAATAATAATAATTTTGCGTGAGCACAGTGGGGAAAAAATTTTTATTTTATTTTTATATTCAATCATGAAAATGTCGATCCACAAAAAAAAAAATATTTTTATAATCAATAATCATAATTTCATATAACATAAAATAATTTTATATTATATATAATTTAATATAAAATCTTGTTATAAATGCTAGAGTAAAAAAAATATATAGATGGTTAAATTATCAATGATATAAACAAATAAAAACTTGAGAATACTGAATACTCGGCAAAGTGGAAAAACAGAAAAACAAAAAATAATAATTTGAAAAAAGGAAAATTTGTGAACACAAAATTAGACTAATTTTTAAAAGTTGCAAGACTTAATGTACATTTTAAATTTATCTACGCCATTTTAATTAACTTTTTGGACAAAAATCATCGTGAAAGACAAGTATAAGACATGCAAATTAATAGATTAATGATAAAAATTTGCTAAAAAAAGTTACATTCATAAATACGAAAGTAACCAATAGTTGAAGAGTTTTATTGCAATAAAAATGTAGTATACTAAACAAATAATGTTATAGTAATATAATTACCCTTATAGTTTTTGGTGCTTATGCTTATTATTTTTTATTCATTTTTTAATTTTCATAAGAAAAATATCATATATATTTATTTAGGGCACAAATAAATTTTTTGTATTCTGTTTATTATTATTAATAAGTATATATATCTAATAATATAAAGTTAATAGTCAAAATAAAAATACATAAAAATACAAAATATATAGATTTGTTAAATATAATTTACATCATTGCAGTACATTACAAAAAGCTTGTATCTAGAAACGACAAAACTTTAGAAATATTACATAAAAAAACCTAATATTCATTCAAAGTATTGGAAAAAGTTGGCAATGCATACAATGATATTATTTGTTTTTAAATGTTGTCTTTCTCTTTCGAAAGTCGTGTATTTCTCTCTGCTCTTGGCGTAGGCAATTTCTCTGGGATGACTTCAGTCTCAGATGAGATTGGATGTTCTTCAATTTTTCTCTTCTTGGATTTAGACCCAGGTGAAGAAGGGAAATTAAGTTGTTTCACTGCACTTGGAAATGTTTGCCCTTGAAGAGGCATTGGTGTGTCAGCGGTATATGCTACATCTTTCCCTTTGTTACTCCTTGATCTTGTACTTGTAGAACTGGTCGACATCGAAGGAACTGATTCATTAAGGAAGATAATGTCATACTTGTATTCATTGTCGAGGACATTTTTCTTCAATCCTTTAACATAAAAAAATTGTGCTTCCTCCAATGTGATTCTAATTTTTTCCAAGACTTGTGATCCACTGTCCATTAGTTGTTGGCCTGTGTACTGTAAGAATTTTTCTGCTGTATCTCTAATCATAGTCCCAGATAATGAGCCTGTGGAGTCTTCAAGTTCCAGATATACACGTGCCCTAACATATAAAAAATGTTAAAAATGTTGCATGTGTAAATAATTATAAACAATAAATGATTTGTAAACAATATTATACCTTGGTACTGCAACTGCATGAGAAAATTTGCAGAAAACGCATTCGTATGTTTCATTCAAATCAGCACTTGATATTTTCTTGCAAGTATTGCATGACATGTACCAAAAGGATTGTTTAAAAACTCTCACGTATGCACGTGCGTGAACCCAGAAATATGCATATCCTGTTAGCTATTGTTGAAGATAAATTGTATAAATATTATGCAATAATGAAAAAAAATTTTCTATATAATATTTTAAATAAGATTAGGCTTACTCCAGATAACAAATTTGGAATATGTTGAATCTTTGTGATATTCTTTATGTCTGGACTGGAAAGATTCTTCGTTGCCGAGGATGGATATATCTTTGTCAAGATCATCTCATCTAACTTGTCCGAATTTGTTTCAACCCTTGCACAATGTTTAAAAATATTAGCAATTTATACACATGTATATATATATATTTCAAAAAAATATAATAAAAAAATAAATTTTTACCAAGAAGTAAGCTCAATCACTTGTTCTAAGTGGACATTGAAGGAGAAAATGCTGTTGGCCTTGGTTGAAATTGAAAGGCCTGTGCATGAAATAAATATATAGATATATTTATTGGAAGACCTAAGATTGCCTACAAATTTTGTAATATTCGATTGATGATTTATAAAATTATTGACAATATATTACCACTGAAAGATGTCACTTTTAGATGGTTTCCAATGATGATTTGTTTTGTGCTCAAGTTATCAGCAATGAAACGACATTCCTTCTCCACAAAATTATCCCACATTGTTAGCAACACAGTGTTGAAGCTAGTATAGAAACACAGAAAATATATGAGAAAGTGGTATATGAATTTCTTGAATAATATTATAATTATTGGAATATATATTTATAGATGAAAATAATATAGCTATATATATATAAACCTTGTGTCGATGAGAACTACATCTTGAATAGATGTTTGTGTTTCAAACCTAGTTTGCACCAGCCTTTTAGGTTTGACATCAATTGCAACTCCAATAATACCTAAAGGATGAAAATAAGAAATTAGGACAAATGAAATTTGTTATGAATACAATGGAATGCATAAAAAGAAACATGTTCGTTTTTTTGTCAAAAATAGGAACAAGTACTTATATCAGAATTTGAGTCCATATAAGGTTCCAATTTGTCGAAAGGAACAAAATTGTATGTAGAAGATATTAAAACACTGTGGTCTTCATTCACTTCTTCGACTCTTGTTCGACCAGATATTGTCCATTGTATGTTGCCCATCGAAGCTTGATACTCAGGCTTTGTAAATTTAACATTTGCATTTGAGACAAGATATGTTTTGCCAAGTAATAGCTTGTCTTCATATGCCGAGATGTTCGCATCATAAATAGTTGCATGGACTCTATTTTTCTGTATAATACCATACATTTAAATTAGATATTTTGTATAAACATATATATAATTTTGGCTAGATATTATTTTTGAATATGAAATAAGACAATTTAAAGCTATAACATATTAAAGGCAAAAAAAAATTTTTAAAAATTTTATGTGGCTAAAATGAAATAAATCAAGGCACATAAATAATAGATTAAAGCAATATACCTCAGGATCCATAAATACCATATTCTGATATTTTGTTGGGCTTCGTTGAGCTATTCGTGGAAACGATTTTTCCACAACAATGATTTTTGACGTCCAGTTTGTATCGTTGGGAGCAATATTTGGTATTAATTTGTACTGTTTATCCATTGTTTGATCCTATAGAAAATGTCAAATATAAATTAAAGACTATAAATAGGTTATCAAAGTGAAATAATATTTATACTAATAATGAATTGTAAGAGTATATATTGAAATATAGTATGAAGTTGTACTTCAAATCTGAAAGAGGAGTACGAGGATACAAATATTGAGAATTAAAGACTTGTTGATAAATGCTAATATAGAATGTTTGTTGTGTTTGGTTTGTAATCACAACTAATGTATATATATAGAGGTATATAGTATCTATTATGCCAATAGTAAGGATATGTTTACTCAATAGGGGTCTAAATCTTCTGTCCTGATTGATGCTTGCCTTGTGACGCCGTAATTAATAAATGATGTGGGCCCCAATAATGATGCCATAAAAACTCATTCATAGTTGTCCTCACTTCATCCTACTCAGCCCCAATTAGTTTAAATAAAGTGCTGATTATACTTATAATAGATTTGAAGATTCCAAAATATTAATATAAGCACTCAAAAATTTTACGTCAGTATTTCTACTATTATGTTAAATTATAGTAAAGGCAAATTGATCAAATTGAAATAAAGAAAATTTTATTATTATAATGTATATTATTTAAAATTATGTAATAGCAAAAATTTATTATTGAGTTAAAAAAGTTTATTAAGATTTTAATAAGTATAATTAGTTATTATACATTTAAGTATTTTTGTGTATCGAGCAAGAAAATATAACCTATAAAATTAAGAATAAATAAATAAATAAATAATTGATGGTTAAATTGTGAATATGAAATTTGCTTTACTTAGTAATATACAATGAAAATAAGTAACTACTACAACAGAAGAAAAATATTATTCATTAGAGTTCAAACATATATGAGACTTGAGTAGATTCGAAGTTATTATTTTCTAAGCTGAAAGATTACACTATTAGAGGTTATGAGATGAATGGATGAAACTATAATAAAACAATAGGTAAGGAAATGTATAATAAAATAGGCTTTATATTAGTAATTTATAGATAAACCACAATACACAAAAATCTTTTCGATAAGTGAAACAAAAAAAAATTATTTAGGATTTATGTAGAATGCAAAAAAATTAAAGTGTTCAATCACAATGTTTATACTGTAAATGTTTCTATTATTTTAATGAAGTTAAATTAAAGTTAAAATTAGTCAAGAATTCTTAGATGCGTGAGAAATAGTGATGTTAGGACCATTTGTGACTATAAATAGGAAAATAGGAATCATATTTAAAATAGAAGAGCGAATTGGGATCAAATTATTACAAACATGAAAGAAGAGGCAGTCCTTCTTTGAATTAATAGAAGATAAGATAGGGTCCAGCATTTATTACGTATTGCGTGTCTTCAAGGAGATACAGACCAGCCGTCTAGCATTAAATGATGCGTGGAAAGCAAAGCAAGAATTGGAGATGAGGATATGAAACCCGAATTGGGAATAACGAGGTGAAGCACAACTTGAAGATATTAATATATGTTAATGTATATACAATTTTCATACGTGTATGGTGAAAATGAATAGATTAAAGATGATGTTGACATGTGTACAATAAAAAGATATTTGTACATTTATGATCTGAATTATTACTTGTATTAGGTATGATTATATATAAGAGTAGACTAAGTAGTAATCTATAGTCTATTGTATTAATTTCTCTGAATTTAATGAAAGTAAGAAATAAATTATACTTAGATATTTTTTAGTTACAACTATTGATTTGTGTTCATTTAAATATAGAGGAAAAAAAGTCATATAGAATATAAAAAAAATTTTATATTGTTAATAGTTAATGACTTTATAACATATGTATAAAAACGCGTTCAATGGCAAAAGAAATATAAATTGATAACATTAAATATTTAAATATTTGTACTTTAAATATTTGTTTGTTAAATTTTGTATTCCATTTATTCATTTAACTAAATCAATACTACGTTCTTAGAAAATCGATTAAGTTTCATAAAATCATGAATAAGATAAATTTAGTTTTAAACTTTAAAAATTCAAATTCGATAAATATAATGTATTTTATATGAATTTTTTTTCATATAATTATGTTGGTTATCAAATACACTTTATAACTATATCTATTATACAAATGAATTTAATAGAGACTAATATAGCTTTTTAGAGTTTAATATATAAGCATCATTAGAAATTGTATTAATAGCAATGAAAAAAAAAATTTTATACTAATCATATTTCATAAATTCATTATTTGAATGAACGTGTTATATAATATTTAGTATATCTATAATACGAATATAAACATATTAAATATTAGCAAAATAAAAATACAATAATAAAAGATGTTTCACTTTGTTAAAAATAAACGGTCAAAATTTGGTGTAAATTTAGCATAAATATATTATTAAATTTTTATTAAATTATTCATAATGTAAAATTAAAATAAAATAATCATTGATAAATCTACACTATTTGTAGTATAATATTTGAAGACCAAAAAAAAAACAGATAATAGTAAAAAAAAATTCAAAAACTATCTAAATCAAATGATGAGTTTTATTATTTTGGATTATAAATCGATGCTGTTACAAACCATACATAACTATAGCATTATACATCTGAACAGACTGGCCATTCATTCACTACAGTATAAATAATTTAAATGCTCTGTATATATTTTCTTCAAAGTTTTATACAATATCCTTCACCAATTGTAATGTAAGAATACACTGGCTCTTTATTGACTGGAATACAATTCATGTGAAAGCTTTTTAGAAGTAATATTCAAACAACACATAGAATATACTTCATCAATATTCACTGCAATATCATTCATGTCACAGATTTATACAAGTGTTCTTCAAAGAACACATAGAATACACTTCAAGAATACAATTTTAACTATTGTTTAGAAAGTAAAAATCCCCTAATTAAAAAAAAATATGCATAATAATAATTAAAACACTATGAATGCACAATTGCTAATATTCTTGTATAAACTACATTCTTTGTACAACAAAAATGATTTTTAAATTTATCATTTGGTATAATTAATGCTTTTATAGATTTACTTGTTTTTGCTCTAGATAATGCAACATAAAGTTGACCATGAGAAAATACAGGTTCAGGAAGATATAGTCCAACATAATCTAATGTTTGACCTTGAGCTTTATTTATCGTCATTGCAAAACAAGCACGAATTGGAAATTGCGTTCTTTTAAAAGGAAATGTACTCTTATCACTTTCAAGTGGAATAAATGAAATTCTAGGTAAAAAAACTTTCTTCCCACGCCACTCTCCAACAGATATTTCAGCATGAATAACATTACGCTCAAATGCACGACAAATTAATCTAGTGCCATTACATAATCCTTCAGATGGATTAATATTTCTTAATAACATAACAGGACAATTTTGTTTCAATACAAGTTCATGAGGTGGAATACCATTTGGAGTTAGTGTATTAAGAAAATCTTCATGAATACTTTGTTCATTTTTTTCTAATGTTTCATCAAAGCTATAATATATAACATTTTCACCAGCAATTTGATTAAGTACAATATTATTTATTTCATCAACAGCATTATTTGTAGGAGTTAAAATAACTCGATTAATCATCTTATCTAATTCATTGGTATAATTTTGCAAGTTTGGATAAACACTTTCGATCAATTCTTTTAGAGAAACTATTTTGTTATCAAAGGGTATAGCTATTTCATCTGGTAATGTAATCATATTACAGGTATGCCTAGGTTGAATTCCATTGCCTATATCGAGCAGTAATTTAGAAAAGTATGGGTCTAATTGAGCTCTCATATTTTGCACCAATTGTAATTGTATGAAATTTGGCCATAAGTATGAATACACTAAACTTGATCCAATGATAACTTCTTTATTTCCCTTTTGAACTACTGGTAATACTTGTCGAAAATCACCTCCTAAAACAACAACCTTCCCTCCAAATGGTAATATAGAATCATTAACATCTCTTAGCATTCTATCTACAGCCTCTATTGCATAACGGTGAACCATTGGTGCTTCATCCCAAATAATCAAATTTGTCAATCTAAAGAAACTTGCTAAAGCAGATTGCTTACTAACAGAACATGTCATATTGTGATTTATTTCAAGTGGTATCTTAAACCTTGAATGTGCTGTTCGTCCACCAGGTAATAAAGCAGCTGCAACACCTGAGGAAGCAGTTGCTAAACCTATAAGATTTTTAGATCTAATTGTAGAGAGCAAAACTTTATATAAATAAGTTTTACCAGTTCCACCAGGTCCATCTATAAAATACAAACGACTTGTATTACTATATACATCTGAAAGAATTTTGTCATAGGAAATTTTTTGATATTCATTCAAGTTATTTGCATACATAGTATTGTCAGCATGAATAACATTGTTTAATTCTTCATTAATAATCTTAGCTAATATGTCTTCTTGTTCCATATATATTTGAAAAGGTACAAGATGGTAATCATTTATATTTTTATTATTTGCTTCTAATATAGAATTGATTTCATGTAGTGCTTTTATTTCTACATTTGCAATAGACATACCATTAGATAAATAATCTTCACATAAAAATAGGCGAAATTTTTTCCATAATACATCTGGATTATTAGGAGAACATAGAATGAGTATGGTAGCAAATAATCTACGAAGAGAAGAAGGCATTTGATAATTAATAGCTTCATCTAAACAAAACTGACAATAATTATTGTCTTGTAATAAACCAAGTGCCATAGCCGTTTCATGAAAAGAAGACAAATAAACACCATGGACTAATTTTAAATTTTGAAATGAAGTTGCTCCTTTAATATGATTTAATAAGATACGTAAATAATATCTTTCTCCTTCAGTTATAGTAGATGTAACTATTCTACCAATAACATTTCCTTTTTTCCTTCGACACCATATTTTCCCTTGGCCATCACATACAAAAAATTTTGGAAAATCTTTATATAATAATGTTTTTGCAAGTTCATTTGAAACATTCATATGAAAAAATTCAGTTAACATTGTGCGTTGTCTAGATTCATTATTGATTACTGTTTCTAAATTTTCATAATCTCTATATGTTATCAAGTGGTTATTTTCAAGATGTAATTGTAATGAGATAACTGAGGGAGACATTTCATACAAAACAAATCCATATATTCTCCACATTGCTTCAGGTGGAGAAATCCAACGACCATTTTGATATATCTCAATTTCATCAATAGGATTTTCATTATTAGTATTACTAATTGAAATACTTACACGATCATAGCCTTTATAAACATATTTATAGAGGTATTTAACAGCTTTAACTGTTGAACATATTTCCACATTAATATGGCAATCAAACTTTGCACACAAATATGGATTGTAAGGTACAACCCATCTATTGTCTAATAAATGTCCTCGAATCATAAATGATCGTTTATCATTCAATCGTCTATAAGTTGGATAAGAATTATGGCCAATAGAAGTATTTGAAATATATTCCTTTGGATATTTATTCTTACAATGACCATTTCTATCCATACAAACATTATGGGGATTCAAATGACCACATGGACCATGCATCATATGTTTAACAACAATAGAATGAAGGTGAGGATATTTTACTTTGTCTGGAATTTCACATGATACAATAGAATCAACTCTATCAATATTATTAATTTTTGCATTGCTTTGTAAGATGAGCAAGAAATGAGCATGTGGAAGTTCTCGTTTTTGGAATTCTACAACATAAATATATGCAGCAACAGGCCCAAATATTTGGTGCTTAAATAGATCAACTTTAAGTTCTTCTAATTTAGCTTTGAATATTCTAGCAGTCAAATCTGGTCTATTCTGTCCTATATCATTATGCCTTAACTCTTGTTTTATTTCTACCCAATTAGGGTTACATGTCAATGTTAAAAATAAATCAGGTTTACCAAATTTTTGTACTAACGCCATTGCGTCCATATATCTTTTTTTCATATCTCTAGGACCCCCAACAAAAGAAGAAGGTAAAATAATCTGACGACCAATTTGTGTACCTCTATTTTGACCATTTTCTACACTATCAACAACTCCTTGATATAATTCAGCACGAATTTCGCTTTGATTTTGACGAAAATAATCTAATCGACTTGTTTCAAGTTTAACATACATATCTACTACATATTGTTGTAGAAGTCTACTAGCATGAAGTAAAACATTGTTTTGTGTATCACGTACCTGTAATTTGAAGCAATAGTATTCACGGCAAGATACTTGTAAACCTTTCTTATTCTTCTTGTAAACTGCATAATAGAAAAATGCAAACAAATTTAATGAAAAGAAATTCTAAATTGAATGAGTTTAAATGAAAAAACACATTAGTAGTCTTTACCTTTTTTTTCTTTCTCTATTATATCAGCTGCACAACTCATGTTTTCAGTAGAAAAGGAATTCTCATTTGTACTATAAATATCAACTGTACTATTTTTTGCCTTTTCAATACCTTCATGCCAACCAGTCTCACCGAAGGGAAATAATAATGGGTACTGTAGGGGATCATAACATCCATAATAATAATGTATTCTATGTGAATTATTAGAGTGACAATAAATTGATATATCACGATATCTTATGTCTGCAGATGGGTCCTCATCAACCCAAACTGCAGCCACTTGAGATGTAGAAGGTGCATTATATACTCTTTGATCAAGACCAGCATCACATCTAATTTGAATTTTGCAAGTTTGAAGATTTTCAATATCACCTAAGGAACGAAAAAATCTAGAATATGGATTAATCTCTAATATATTTACTAATATATGTAGTAAAGATGATGAGAAATTGATACATGTATTTAATCTATTTTGTATTTCGTTGTCTGTATCATAAAAATATAACTGTAAATATGATGGATTACTATCAATGTTTAGAATTGGATTTATATAATGGTATACTTGTCCTTGAACTCTAAAAGTGTAAATACCTTTGTAGTTAGTAGATTTAGATAAATCTTTATCAAACTTCACTCCAAAAGAGGTAAAAGCAAAATGGTTATTATAATTTCGCACATTATTTTTAAAATCCAATGATTCATCTGTACTTGAAGTATATAAATCATATAAAATAGAAGGAGAACAATTGATATGCAATTTAATTTTTCCATCAGCACAACAAAAACCTTTACTTTCTTTTTCAAATTTTTTTGCAAAACAGTGAATACAATTTGTTGGAGTACGTAATACATAAGTTTCTGTGGGTACATGTCTCATAGTAATATTTGAAATACAGGGAGTTAATTGGAATTCATGATTTTGATTTTCATGTTCTTCATAATAAATATTGCTTTCTATACCACCATCTTCTAAATTGTTAGAGTCAATGAAAGAAATTTCATGTCCATCTTCATTCAATTCTTGAGCTATAAAAAATATGACAAATGAAAACAACATAAATAAATAAATGGGAAAAAAATGTGCATAACGGGAAAAACATAAAAACAAAAAAAACCTTAGCTCACCAGATAATTGTAAACTACCTATTGAATTGACATCGTTCAACTCAACATCTTCAAGTAACTGAATCCTTGTTTTTTGAATCTTCTTGTTAGATTTATATTGTGTATGATCAGCATACATCTGTCTTCTTTTCTTCTTTTGTTGTTCTTTATTTGAGTCAACAAATTTTTCACCTGTCATCTAATATATTTTATCATATAATAAATATAAAAATTAGTCTCATTCAATGTAGAAAAAAAAAATATATACTATAAACATTATTAACACAAATATGAATAAGATTAGTACATACATGTAATAACCAACAGGGAAAAAAATTGTATTGGTTAAAATTGTAATATTCAACTATAACATGTAAATACATGATATAAAAAAAATACTTATTAATAAAGATATAATGAAAAAATAAACCAAACAACACAAAAAATAATTAATTTCAAATTTCTATCAGTGAATAATTACATACCTATAAATTGAAGTTAGGAACTTGCTATAAAACCACTGATGAAGAACTGATCAAATCAAAAAAATGAATATCAGATCTTCTACAATCTATACTCAAACTCAATAGGTGAAGAAAGGAGATGAGAATTATGATTTCAAATATAAGTAAGAAGCTACAATGATTTCGAGTAAGAAAAAGAGGAAATCAACAAAATTCTAAGGTTTGATGAGAGTAGAAATAAGAGAACAAGGCTAAGAACAAAGAAAATAGAAAAGAAGCAAAAACTGTCTATATATGTCTGGTACAAATAAAACAAAGGAAATATATAAAATAATACTGCCAAAACAATATCGTATATTTATAATAAGTGCATGGTTTAGATGTACATAAAATTATATATGTTATTAATAATAAGTACAAAGATAAGGACAAAGAAATGAAAAAAACTGAAAACCAAGTAAGTTATAATTTCTAAATGCGTACACGTGTTAATAATATGGTAACATTTTTAATAAATTAAGTTTAATAATTTTTCTTAATTACCTCGTAAGTTGGAAAGATTTACTAAAATAAAAAAATATGCATCCAATACAAAATGAAGACCAGATATTATACACAAATTTTGAAGTCAAACATTGCGGCTAGTGTGAGAAACAAGATTATACAATATAATAATTGCAAAATGCAACAAAAACAAAAATTTATGTAGAAATACTGACAGCTAATTACTCGAGGAAATCGAGAAACGACATTTCATTTTGTCGAGTTCATCGAGAAAACAACTTACACGAACAGAAGAAATTCATACTAAATTTGACAATCATTATTAACAATAATGAAAGCTGATCATTACATTAGAAATGATATAATGACTACAAAATTAAATGCCTGACATTTATAAAAAAATACATATATATAATTTCTCATTTGTTGATGTTCTAATTTTTGTTTATGTTTTCATGAAAATCCAGTAAAAATAAAATCGAGTTAGTTGATAAATTTTGATGAAATATTAATTTTTTGTATTTTTGTTAGAGTTATTCAACAAAATCAAACTAAAATCTGTAACAAAATATAAAGGTCGGGGATGGGCAAAAAAAATAAAAGGTCATGCTTAAATTTGTTATGAAATGAAAATGATGTAAAGTAAAAGTACAAATTACAAACAATTAAATAAATAAATAAATTGCTAAAACCCCATAAAAATAAATAAAATACAAAAATTTTTGTTTTCCTATGTTTCCTAGATTATCGAGTTACTCAGGAATATAGAATAACTAAAAATGTTGATTTTTTCCACTTTGTTGAGTCATTCGGCAAAGTAGCAAAAATGAAAAAAAATAAAAATATGTTAAAAAAAGGAAAAATTTTGAACACAAAATTGGACTACTTTAACAAAGTTGTAAGACTTAATATACATTTTAATTTTATTTTGTTATTATTAGTTTATTTGTTTATTATTTAAAATGCTAGACAAATTAAATATAACAAAAATTTAAAGGTCGGAAATGACAAAAAAAAAAAAAAAATTCTTTCACAAATTTGTTATAAAAGGAAAAAGATGTGGACTAAAACTGCAAAATAAAAAAAAATTTGAAATAAATTCTTAAAAGCCCACAAAAATAAAAAAAAAAAGGAAAAAATCAAAATGTTTCCAATGTTTCCCACTTTTCCGAGTTACTCGGCAAAGTGGGATAACTAAAATGTATTTATTTTTCCCACATTGCCGAGTTACTCGACAAAGTGGAAAATATTATAAAAAAAAAAAAAATTTTGTTTCTTTATATCTATATTTTGTTATCAAATTGTCCATAAATAAAAATTAATACTCATAAAAATATGTTAAAAAAAGAAAACATTGTCAACACAAAATTGGACTACTTTAAAAAAGTTGTAAAACTTAATATACATTTTAATTTTATTTTGTTATTATTAATTTGTTTGTTTATTATTTAAAATGCTAGACAAATTAAATATAAAAAAAATTTAAAGGTCAGAAATGACAAAAAAAAAAAATTTAATTGACAAATTTGTTATAAAAGGAAAAAGATGTGGACTAAAACTGCAAATTAAAAAAAAATATGAAATAAATTCTTAAAAGTCCACAAAAATAAAAAAAAAACAGTAAAAAATCAAAATATTTCCAATGTTTCCCACTTTTCCGAGTTACTCGGCAAAGTGGGATAACTAAAATGTTTTTATTTTTCCCACATTGCCGAGTTACTCGACAAAGTGGGAAATATAAAAAAAAAAATATTTTTTTGTTTTTTTATATTTATATTTTGTCATGAAATTGTCCATAAACAAAAATTAATACTCATAAAAATATGTTAAAAAAATAAAACATTGTGAACACAAAATTGGACTACTTTAAAAAAGTTGTAAGACTTAATATACATTTTAATTTTATTTTGTTATTATTAGTTTGTTTGTTTATTATTTAAAATGCTAGATAAATTAAATATAAAAAAAATTTAAAGGTCAGAAATGACAAAAAATAAAAAATTTCATTGACAAATTTGTTATAAAAGGAAAAAGATGTGGACCAAAACTGCAAATTAAAAAAAAAATATGAAATAAATTCTTAAAAGCCCACAAAAATAAAAATCAAAAAGTAAAAAATCAAAATGTTTCCAATGTTTCCCACTTGTCCGAGTTACTCGGCAAAGTGGGATAAATAAAATGTTTTTATTTGTCCCACATTGTCGAGTTACTCGACAAAGTGGGAAACATTATAAAAAAAAAAAAATTTTAATTTTTTATATTTATATTTTGTTATCAAATTATCCATAAACAAAAATTAATACTCATAATTTTAAGTGAGCAAAATACGAAAAAAAAAATATAATATATTTTTTTATATTCTGTCATGAAAAATGTCCACCTAAAAAAAATTAATATAATTTTTATAATCAATAATCATAATATCATACAATATAAAATCATTTTATATCATACATAATTAATTATAAAATCTTATCATAAATGCTAGAATCAAAACAATATATAAACGCCTAAATTATTAATCAAACAAAAAAATTCAAAGTTGAAAATACTAAATTATCAAATTATTTACATGCAAAAAACAATAACCAAAACATAAAATTTAACAATCGCCAATCTAGAATAACTAAAATTTTTTTAATATTTCCACTTTGCCGATTGACTCGACAAAGTGGGAAAAATGAAAAAAAAATAATAATAATTTAAAAAAAGGAAAATTTATCAAAAAAAAATTAGACTACTTTTTAAAAGTTGCAAGACTTAATGTATATTTTAATTTTATTTTCTTATTATTAGTTTTTTTGTTTTTAATTAAAAAACCTAGCCAAATTAAATATAAATAAAAGTTTAAACGTCAGAGATGAGGGAAAAAAATTAATAATGAGAAATTTGTTATAAAAGGAAAAGGATGTGGACTAAAACTGCAAAAAAAAAAAAAAATAATAAATAAATTCCTAAAAGTCCACAAAAATAAAAAATGTTAAAAAGAGAATTGTTTCCAAGGTTTCCAACTATTCCGAGTTACTCGATAAAGTGGGATAAAGAAAATGTTTTAATTTTTCCTACCTTGCCGAGTTACTCGGCAAAGTGGAGAAAATTTTTAAAAAAAAATATTTTTTTATTTTTTGAATTTTATATTTTGTCATGAAATTGTCCAAAAAAAATAATTAATAATAATAATTTTGCATGAGCAAAATGGAGAAAAAAATATTTAAAATTTTTTTTTTATATTCTGTCATGAAAATGTCCACCTATAAAATAATAATATAATTTTTACAATCAATAATCACAATATCATACAATACAAAGTAATTTTATATGACATATAATTTAATATAAAATCTTATAATAAATGCTAGAGTCAAAAAAATATATAGACGCCTAAATTATCAATAAAATAAAAATATTCAAAATTGAAAATACTAAATTATCAAATTACCTACATGCAAAAAACAATAACCAAAACATAAAATTTAACAATTAATATAAATACAAAATTACAATGACAAAGTGGGAAAAATTTAAAACAATTAATTTATTTTTTTATTTATTTTTATATTTTGTCATCAAATTGTCTATAAAAAAAAATAACAATAATAATTTTGCATGAGCAAAGTCGGGAAAAAAAATGTTTATTTTATTTTTATATTAAATCATGAAAATGTCCAACATAAAAAAAGTAATAATTTTTATAACCAATAATCATAATTTCATATAACATAAAATAATTATACATCATATATAATTTAATAGACAATCTAATCATAAATGCTAGAGTCAAAAAATTATATATATGCCTAAATTATCAATGACATAAACAAATAAAAAGTTGAAAATACTAAATTATTAAATTATCTACATACAAAAGACAATAACCAAAACATAAAATTTAACAATTAATATAAATACAAAATGGAATATGTTTATGAAATCAAGAACAACAGAAACCACATCTAATAATAAAAAAATCTCCTAAGTCAAGTGATTGAACAATAATCACATGATAAAATACGAGACAATAAATATGTTCGAGTCACTCGACAAGTAAACTAAATAAATATTTTCCAGTCTCGACAACGAAGGAAAAAAACTACTAAAACAAAACAAGATACAAAGTCAACAAAAGTTGCGCATGTCTACAGAAAACAAATCAAATGATTTAAACAAATAATAAATAAAAAGGTAAAAAGCTTTGGAAAAATGACAGCTCCCATAAAATGAAGAAAAGTCAACAAATGCAGCCTTCTTAACAAGTTAAACAAACTTATAGTACTAATAATGAGATTTGGACAAAATGAAGACTAAAACTACATCAAAACGACGTCGCGTTGGTTGAAAGGTGAATAGTAAACATACCATAGACACTTATATTATAGTATATATATATATATATATATATATATATATATATATATATATATATATTATAACATGATAACCGTCAAAAAATTTACACACATTTTCCCGCCATTTTTTTTTTTCAATTTGATAAATTCTGCCATAAATGCTGTATAAGAGTTTGCTTTCTTTAATTGGTTTAACACATTAATTGTTTTATTTATTTTTCTTTTTTCTTGAAAAAAATAACGTGTAATATTTAATATTATATAAGATAAATGCAACAACTTTTCAGTTTCTTTAATTGCTTTTACACATTGATTGTTTATTATTATTTTTTTCTGTAAAAAATAAAGTGTAACATTTAATATTAAATAATAAATACAACAACTTTTCAAAAACGCGTTGGACTCATAATCATCATTTTTTTTTTTGTATGAAATCCTCTTTTGGGCTTCCTGTATTCACACAGTTATTTGTTTCCTATTTATTTGTTAAAATCATTTCTATAAATTATTTGTACTTTTAAATTTTGCTTCTTTTATTTTTACGTACTGTGTTCAAATACTTTCTTAATATATATATATATATATATATATATATATATATATATATATATATATATATATATATATATATATGTTGACGTCTGAACCTGCACCAGTCCACGTGCCAACAGATCTCCAGTCACTCCTCTGCCAGCTCGTATGTTACCTGCACACTAGGACGACCGTTAGGCACCAAGATCTCCGGAGAAAAGGGGTTCGGCGATCGTTGGCACTCCGACGATCAAGTCAACAGCTGGTATATAAAGAATACGCGGGGGCGGGAACAAAATAGGAGTGTGGGAGAGACAAGCAGGCAGAAGTTTGAGCAGAGTTTAGGGTGGGATTCGTAAGCGTAAAAAGTGCGTACCTTGGAACAATCGGAGGCGTTGTTTTTATAGCGCAAGAATTCTAATTGATTTGGAAGACGAAATCGATTAGATCCCCAATCGGGTCCTCCTTCCTTATGTGATAAGGATACTCGAGATTGCCTTCCTTCCTTGAGTTTATCATGTTGCATGATTTTAGGAGATCATGATTGTGTTTCCTTGTGGAGGTTCGTGCGCCCAATCCCACTCAGTCTTCCTTTAATTACTTCTCTGGTTCCCCCGGCATATCAAGCTGCTCGTTGGTTACGGGTGATGCGAGGCCTGACGAGGCCCTATAGTTCGCATGCGGGCGCCAAGACCTCCACATGACTCGCAGATTTCTGGCCGAAGGCCTAAGTGCGTGACGGGCCCTTCCCCGGCCCTAGCAGGGGCCCAAATAAGGTTCTTGATGGATTACGAATTGGGCCCTTACTAGGCTTAGATGGGGCCTGTGCTGATGTGGCGGCCGTATCGTAATCGTGTGGTAACAATAGTCCCCCAAGTCCAAGCCTATTATTTATGCTAGGCGAGGGACTTGTGAGGATAAGCAGAGTGTTCATGTGCCTCGCATGAAGTGTTTCTTAAGGTGGTTCGGCAGGGAGTAATGTGTCTCGCGAAAAGTGTGTACTGCTCAGTATAGTCCCCCAAGTCCGAGGCCGAACATTCATGACGGGTGAGGGCTTACAGGGGACAGGCCAACGCTGACGTGTTTCCTGATGGCGTGATTCTGTCCGTCAAGACTGTTACCCTCTGGTCAGGCAATCATGAGTGAGGGAGTGCGTGCATTAAATGCTACCGCGTGAAAGGGGCATATGGGGGGCGCATTTAAATTTGGGAATCATTTCCCGAGCATTAATTACGCAGACACTCAGTGGAACCCGAAAAGTTTGCCGTTGTCAATGCCTTGGGGAGGTAGAACGTCCGTGCGTCGTTTTAGGTTCCCGGTCATTCCCGTATTTATTGTATTACTTCTCTTTCCGATGTGGCCCTTTATAAATGGGATGCAGGCGTGACAATATTCTTCTATTGTGGTTCCGTCGTAATCAACCTATCATGACCGTGTGATCAAGATAAAAATAGAGGACGTGTGATGGTGGTGTGGCTGAGGGGCTGGCAGTCGAGATGCCTGTGAATCTGAGAATCAACGTTCAGAGGACCAAAGGATGTGCCAATCAACGTTCAGGGGACCAAATGTCCAGGGAGGGAATCTAGGCTTAGCAGCCTTGGCCCGGCCCTCCCCTGAACTGTGGATGAGGCGGCGGGGGTGTTCTCCTGCTGCCAAGAAAGGTATCAACGGCCTTTCTTGAGCAGCATGGTCTAATTAGCCACCAAATCAATTCAGGTTGGCTCAGGGGACCCCCTATCAAAATGGAGTCAGGCTCCCTAACCTGGACGATGCCAGAGGAAACTAGGGGGTAGGTTTAGTAGATCTAGCTGCCCTAAGTATGTGCTGACCCGGAGAGGCGGCGGGGGTTCTTAGGATATTTTGCCATTATACCTTCTCTAGTATTGTGTATTGTATGAAATAAAAAAGGATGCCGAGTTGCCTTCGTCTCTGTATGCTTGTATCCCTATCGTGTGTATGATGTTCGTGCTGTAAATACTTGTTCCCGGTCTTCGCCAATGTGTTGCTTTGCGAAGTTATTAGTACAAGACCAGGGTAGCGAACCACATTTCCGGCGGTGCGTACGTCATGATCGATACCCCGCTGTGTAGGAATTATGATGGGGTTGGGGCGAACGTCTAACAAACTTGACTTGCCGTGGGTGGGCGGTGGCGATAGTTTTGTCATGCCTTAGTGTTCGCGCAGGCACGCTCCCTGCTCCCCCAAACGTTTAGATATATCCCCTTAGGGTTTATCACACGTGTGTCAAATTCCTGCCACGTGTCGGTTCACCTGACTATTGGTATCCCGTTGAGCTTATATAATGTGACAGGGAATTCCTAAATCAGCATTCTCCTGTCGTTTCGCTGTCCTGCCTAAACCTTTGCTCTTTGTCGACCATGTCGGGCTTCCATTTTTCTAAGGTCCCTAAATTCAAAATTAGACGTGGGGGCATAGTGGAGGATGCCTCCCATCCACGTGTGGCGTCACCTGGGGTGTCTGGGTCCGGGCCTATAGGGATGCCGGATCCGGAGACGGTGGCGGGTCGACCGTCCGCCTCCCCCGTGCCGGGAGTGAGAGTAGGCGCTCCGGATTTTGCTAGTCGCGGGCCCCCTGTTTGGTCGCCAGCAAGTAAGAGACCAAAGGTCGAGAGTGGGGAACAGGCTTCCCGAATGCCTGCTTCTCCTCCTCCTGGCCGGCGTGAGTATATCAACATTGGGGCCCGTCAGGATGATCTGGATCCGTCAGTCGTTGAGAAGCTGTCCCCAGCGGTTGCACTTGCGGCTACCTCAGTCCATAAGTACTGGACATCCCCCTTTGGGAAGGCGGTTGATGCCGCAGAGGTGACGGAGTTGATGAAGCTTGCCGAAATGTACACCTCTCGCAGTCATGTCTTAAATTGTGAGTTGTATAAAATGCTGGAGATGAGGGTTGCTGAGATACAGTCTGCTCTTGGAGAGGATGAGAATGCCGAGGCGATGAGGGCCGAAGTCAAACGCCTTCGGGCAAGACTCGCGTTTTCGGAAGATGCGCGTAGTCGCGCCACGTATGACGTAACGAAAGCCCAGACAATCCAAAAAGCGTGTGTCGTTGCCCAGAAGAAGGCTGAGTCCCAGTTGAAATCGTGCCAGAACATGATACAAGCCAAAGATAAGGAGCTGATAGAAGTGTCAAACGAACTGGCGAAGGCCAAAGGCCTCCTGGCGAAACTGGGGGTATCGGGTTATACCGAAACGTAGTGTTGCGTGTGTAGGTCAAAAATTTTTGTCGTGCTGTCGCCTTGGTCTTTGTGTAATCAAGTAACGAGTTTGTAGTAGAAGTTTTTGTGTTTTGTTTCAGATGTACTTGAAACCTTGTTAGTCAGACTTAGGGTTTTACGAGCGTAATGCCCATCCTGCGAATCAAAAAGGCTCCGAACCCTAATCCTTTGCTGTTGATTTAAATGCATTTGATCAATAACGCGTTAAATATTTACCCAGCGAGTTAATGGAGTTGGTCGCGAACCATACTCCCTCACTGCCGTGTACTCTGTAATTGCTTGATTACGCGTAAAATATTTACCCAGCGAGTTAATGGAGTTGGCCGCGAACCACACTCCCTCGCTGCCGTGTACTTTGTAATTTGCCTGATTACGCGTAAAATATTTACCCAGCGAGTTAATGGAGTTGGCCGCGAACCACACTCCCTCGCTGCCGTGTACTTTGTAATTTGCCTGATTACGCGTAAAATATTTACCCAGCGAGTTAATGGAGTTGGCCGCGAACCACACTCCCTCGCTGCCGTCTTACTTTGTAATTTGCCTGATTACGCGTAAAATATTTACCCAGCGAGTTAATGGAGTTGGCCGCGAACCACACTCCCTCGCTGCCGTGTCAGCACTCGTTGTATGTGGGACATTTTGAATTCATAAAGGACGAGCATTTTTAATCGGCGTCGGGTTTCGCGACGTCCGCCAAAGAGAAAAATCGCAAGGAAACCAACAGAAGAATGTCACTAAAAACAGTATTACTGGTGATATGGCCTCAGGTGGGCGATATTCCAAGGATGCCTCGTCTCTTGTCCCTTGGAATCTTCTAGTCTATAAGTTCCGGGGCGGACCTCTTCGATGATCTTGTATGGCCCTTCCCAGGTGGGCCCCAGGGTTCCGGCCCCTGCTTCCTTATTAGCTTGGAATATTTTCTTTAGAACGAAGTCATTGACACGAAAGTTCCTGCCCCTAACCTTGGAGTTATAATATCGGGTCATCTTCCGTTGGTAAACCGCGAGGCGTAGTTGTGACTCCGTGTGTTTCTCATCTAGTAGGTCGAGGCTTGCTTTTTGTAAATCATTGTTGACCACTTCATTGAAGTGCAGGTGTCTGGGCGAGGGTATCCCTATCTCGACGGGGATCATAGCTTCTGCCCCATATGCCATGGAGAACGGGGTTTCGCCGGTGGCCGTGCGCGAGGTGGTTCGGTAGGACCACAAGGTCTCGGATAATTCTTCGGCCCATCCTCCCTTCGCGGACTCTAGCTTCCGCTTAAGAGTGTGTTTAATGATTTTATTTACGGCTTCCACCTGGCCGTTGGACTGCGGATAATAAGGAGTGGAGAAATCCCTTCGGATGCCAAGGTTCTCACAGTTCGCGTTGAACTTCATGCCAGCGAATTGTGTGCCATTGTCGGAGACGAGGGAATGGGAAACACCGAAGCGGCAGATAATGTTTTTCCATACAAATTTCCAGGCGTTTTCCTCCGTGATTTTGGCCAGAGGTTCGGCCTCACACCACTTGGTGAAGTAATCTACAGATACAATTGCGAACTTGACCCCACCTCTCCCTGTCGGGAGGGGGCCGATGAAGTCGATTCCCCATTTGGCGAAGGGCCAGGGGCTAGTGATCGGAGTAAGGTTCTGAGCGGGGAGCTTCGGGACCGTCGCAAATCTCTGGCATCTGTCGCATTTCTTCGCAAAATTGTGGGAATCTTTTTTCATGGTCGGCCAATAGTACCCTTGTTTCAAGGCTTTCTGTGCCAAGGCCATCCCCCCTGAATGATTGCCGCAGATCCCTTCGTGTATCTCTTTCATCACGTATACTACTTCCTCTTGTGTCAGGCAGCGCAAGAGGGGGTGGCTGAATCCCCTTTTATATAGAATTCTGTCCTGTAATACGAATTTCGCGGCCCTTCTACGGAGCTTCTGTGCCTCTAGCTTGTCTTCGGGCGCCACCTGGTTAGCTAGATACTCGGTAATCTCCTTCATCCATTTCGGGGAATCATGGATGGTTAGGACGGAAGGTGTGATTGCGCCTTCGGTTGAAGGTTGGGTAAGTTTTTCAACTGGGATGGCCTTCATCAGGTCGGAGTCCCTACTGCTTGCTAGTTTTGAGAGGGCGTCCGCGTAGCCATTTTCCGTTCGTGGGATCTGGAGGAGTTCGTATTCTTCAAAGCGGGATAACTGTTCTTTAGCTTTGGACAAGTAGGACACCATGGATTGTTCACGTGCTGCAAAGGTCCCATTAACTTGACTTACGACAAGCTGCGAATCGCTGTGGATTTGGAGCTTCCTTGCCTTCATCTCGTGCGCTAGCCTCAAGCCTGCTAGCAGTGCCTCGTATTCTGCTGCGTTGTTGGAGGCTTTGAATTCCAGGCGAAGCGCGCAATTGAGATTATGGCCATCTGGGCTGATTAGCAGGATCCCGGCTCCTGCCCCAGCCTCTCCCGAGGATCCATCGACATATAATTTCCATGTCGGTACCTCCAAGGGTCGGGCTTCAAGCGGACCATCGGGGATGTGGGCGAACTCAGCCACAAAATCTGCTAAAGCTTGCCCTTTTATCGAAGGTCGTGGTTTAAACTGATGTCGAACTGGCTAAGTTCCACCGACCACTTCATCAATCGCCCTGAAGTATCTGGCTTCTGGAGTATCTGCCGCAAGGGGAGGTTCGTCAGGACATCTATGCTGTGGGACTGGAAGTATGGCCGAAGTTTCCTGGAGGCGACGATTAACGATAGAGCGAGTTTCTCCATGTCTGGATATCTCGTTTCCGCGTCCTGCAGGGCTTTGCTTACGTAATAGACGGGGAATTGCGCCGGACCTTCCTCACGGATGAGCACTGAGCTGACCGCCTTTTCCGAGACGGCGAGGTATACGAGTAACGTTTCCCCGTTCTTAGGTTTGGATAGCAGTGGAGATTTCCCGAGAAGGATCTTGAGGTCTTGGAAGGCTTTTTCGCACTCATCGGTCCACTCAAATCGTTTTCCCCCCTTTATGGTTTGAAAGAAAGGTTGGCAACGATCAGTCGCCTTGGATATAAACCGATTCAGAGCCGCTAACCTCCCCGTCAGACTTTGGACTTCTTTGGGGGAGGAGGGGGACCGCATTTCAATGAGCGCTTTGATCTTTTCAGGATTGGCTTCTATCCCCCGCTGGTTGACCATGTAGCCGAGGAACTTTTCGGATGCGACCCCGAACGCGCACTTCAAGGGGTTAAGCTTCATGCGATATCTGCGAAGGGTTTCGAACATCCCCCTCAGGTGATCTATGTGGTCTTCTGTGTTGACGCTTTTTACCAGCATGTCGTCGACGTATACTTCCATCGTGTTCCCAATTTGTCCGGCGAACATGCGATTTACCAGCCGCTGATAGGTGGCTCCCGCGTTCTTTAAGCCGAATGGCATCATCTTATAGCAGTATAGCCCTCGGTCCGTAATAAACGATGTGTGGTCCTCGTCCCCAGCGAACATCGAAATTTGGTTGTAGCCCGAGTAGGCGTCCATGAAGCTAAGCAACTTGTGGCCGGCGGTTGCGTCGACCAGTTGGTCGATGCGCGGTAATGGGAAACTATCTTTGGGACATGCCTGGTTCAGATCTGAGAAGTCGATGCATACCCTCCATTTTCGGGGATTTTTTCGAACCAACACTGGGTTGGATACCCACTGGGGGTAAATCGCTTCCCTGTTGAACCCACTGGCCAGCAGTTTGTCCACCTCCTCTTTCAAGGCCTGGTACCTCTCGGCGCTTAGAGGTCTTCTTTTCTGAATCCTGGGGCGCACATTTGGGTCCGTTTTCAAAACGTGGCATGCGATCGATGGGTCGATCCCGACCATGTCGCTGTGTTTCCATGCGAAGATGTCTGCGTTTTCTCGCAGGAATTGTTTTAACTCTTCTTTCATCTTTCCTTCGAGTTTTTCTCCCACCTGCAGCATCTGGGTTGGCTCCGAGGGGCTTACCGGAAAGGTTTCGAGCTCCTCCGCTGGGGAGGTGAGGGAATCCGAGGCTATGATCTGGAGATCTAGACCTTCGTCTAATACCAATTCTTCATCCACTCCTTCGCCGCTAACTTCCGTTGATTCTGAATGTATGTCCATTACCTGCGGTTCGTCTATGTTATGGGAGCTGTGGTAGTCCGAAGAACCAGGCTGTGAAGGGCTTCTCCGGGTACGACTGCGCTTGGGTCCCTGCTGGAGGGGCTGGTCATCCAGCCGCCCTAGCGCGGCCTCCATCCGGGCGTCATCCGACTCCAGGTCCTGATCCTTTTGTCCCACCACCCGTTTCTGTCGATATTCGGGCGTCATGCTCTTTGGGTAGAAGACGCGTTTTTTACCAAAAGCACTGGGTCGTGTAAGGCTTCTCGGTTCCCACAGACGGCGCCAATCTGTTGACGTCTGAACCTGCACCAGTCCACGTGCCAACAGATCTCCAGTCACTCCTCTGCCAGCTCGTATATTACCTGCACACTAGGACGACCGTTAGGCACCAAGATCTCCGGAGAAAAGGGGTCCGGCGATCATTGGCACTCCGACGATCAAGTCAACAGCCGGTATATAAAGAATACGCGGGGGCGGGAACAAAATAGGAGTGTGGGAGAGACAAGCAGGCAGAAGTTTGAGCAGAGTTTAGGGTGGGATTCGTAAGCGTAAAAAGTGCGTACCTTGGAACAATCGGAGGCGTTGTTTTTATAGCGCAAGAATCCTAATTGATTTGGAAGACGAAATCAATTAGATCCCCAATCGGGTCCTCCTTCCTTATGTGATAAGGATACCCGAGATTGCCTTCCTTCCTTGAGTTTATCATGTTGCATGATTTTAGGAGATCATGATTGTGTTTCCTTGTGGAGGTTCGTGCGCCCAATCCCACTCAGTCTTTCTTTAATTACTTCTCTGGTTCCCCCGGCATATCAAGCTGCTCGTTGGTTACGGGTGATGCGAGGCCTGACGAGACCCTATAGTTCGCATGCGGGCGCCAAGACCCTCCACATGACTCGCAGATTTCTGGCCGAAGGCCTAAGCGCGTGACGGGCCCTTCCCCGGCCCTAGCAGGGGCCCAGATAAGGTTCTTGATGGATTACGAATTGGGCCCTTACTGGGCTTAGATAGGGCCTGTGCTGACGTGGCGGTCGTATCGTAATCGTGTGGTAACACACATATATATATATATATATATATATATATATATATATAACGTCTCCCACATATTACAAAATAATAATATATATAAATAAATATTTAATTTAATTAATTTATTGCCCAATATCAGGTAATTAATAGTTAATGTGCAGCCCGAATGAGATTTTCAATGATTCATTTGTTAAATAATTTCCCAGTTTCAATTAATTATCTATTAGTATTCCAATACAGTGTAAATAGTACCATCAATTCAGCTTCCCAATGTTTTGAATTTTCTATAATATTAGATAAAAATGAATAAAATTATAAATTGACAACCAATGACCACCACTCCCAAACACACACACCATTATAAATTGCAGCTACCACCACGTCACAACAACAAATGCAACATCACCATTGGCCACCATCAACACAATCCATCACCACTACCCATCTTATTTCCAACCATAATTTTAGATTTGGTATTGCAATTTCCACAAATTAAGTATTGAACCTAAAATTCCCTTCATTTGATTTTCCACTACCAACTGTAGCCGTCAACCACCAACCGATGCCAATTTCAGCACACGACCAACTGCCTCTGCATACTACAACAAATTTTGTCCATATTTTTGGCTCCAACTGGTGCCGAATAATCGGACGGTCATCAAAGAACGGGAGATAAGAGAGAGAAATATCACACTATTCAATAACCATGTTATTCTCCCCCTCCCCTCCCCTGCACAAATTGAACACAACCATAACGATCATCGTGAATGGGAAGGCCAATGTTTCCAAAGAGCTTAATTTGAAGCACATAAAGGTACTATTTTGTTAGCAAAATTATGATTTTCTCTATTTTCGATCTCAAATATTTGATCCGAGGTTAGTATTGATTGCAAAATTTTTAAATGTCCATTTTTATTGTTATAAATTATTTTTCTGTTCAAATTTAGGATGTATTAAATAACTTTTAACTATCATTCGTATTAAATAGTTGAACTATCTGTTACGTCATTATATAGTTGATGATCTTCACAATTGTGTGAAATCATGTTGTCAAGATAGAAATACTTAGCTGTATTGAGATTGAGACATGTTTGAGATCAATTAGTTCAATGGATATGTCTTTAAATATAGTTTGATTCAAGAGTTTAAATATAGCATGTTTGCGAGCTTTTTGGTTAATCCTTACTAAGGTTATTTGAATTAGGTTTGAGGAAAATTTAGGGTTATTTAGATAGGTAAAATATGCATATATCATTTTGTACCAAAGATTTTAGGTATCAACATCAATATATTACTGATTATCCATGTCATGCAACAATCTCAAATAAATAGTGATTTAGTGCATAATCGTCATAGCATTTGATCATCAAGATTCACTTTTCAGTTAGTTATTGTAAGGCACTAAAATTGCATGCTAAAATTATGAGAGCTAGTGTCATATTTGTCATGTGTTGGCAAGGATAGAATGTTTCATGTAGCAGATTCTATAAAGTTTACATAATAATAGTATATCAAAATACATGCGAGTGCTAGATACATTGTTACACAATGTGTAGAATACTATGGAACTTAAGTTTCTTGTTCAAGTATTATTCACTTCGGCAGAAAATACTATACTCTTACACAGGCCCGGTTTTGGGCCGAGGCGAGTGAGGCGACCGCCTCGGGCCCAAAACCGAAGAGGGCCCATTTTCGTTTAAAAAAAAAAAAAAATTTTTTTTGTTTTACTGAAGTTGCCCAATAAAAAATATTTGTACAAAAGTTTAAAGTCCAACAAAGTAAAGCAAGCCGCATTCTATAAAGACGATGACTATTATTAAGTAGTGACCCAAAATTGAAGGGGCCTATTTTTTTTTAAAAAAAAATATTGAAGTCCAGCCCACCAACAGCCGATTATGACTTTTTGATTTGGGGCCTAAATTTTGGACTTCGCCTCGAGCCCCGAAAATGTCAGAACCGGCCCTGCTCTTACAGCAGGTATTTTGTTTCCCTTGGAATTCAGTGTTCCCAATTGCTTATTGTCAAGAGTATTAAAACTCAAGTGATAATTATGATCCCTTTAGTTTCCTCTTACTTGGTTGATTCAGTTATCCCATAGCAATTGCAATTTTGCTTATAGTTGCTCCATCTTTTTGTTATTCTAATGTGAAATGCTTTCTTTGTTTTCAAAATTTGGAAGAAATTCTTAAATTGCCTGAGAATATGGAATGTACTAATTGCAAATGCAAGTATGTGCTATATAAAATTTTAATACACACACGTCACTGTACATATGCATATTAAAAAGGTTCGAATCATTGTTATTCCTCTTTAATAACATGTGTGTTACTATATTTGTTATTATATACTTTTCGGTATATGTTGTAATGTGTAACACATATGTTATTATATAAAGTATCGAATTGACTATCATACTATGTGTATCTTAGTGTATTTAAATTGTTATTGTTGCTTGCGTTGATATTCTTGATTTTTTAATAATAACTAGCATGTTAAGATACTGTACTGCTTTGGGTAACATGGTGTGTGATATGTGCTATATAAAATTTGATACAAATATGTTGTTGTGTATTAAAAGTGCATGAATCACAATTATTTTTCTTTAGTAACATGTGTATTAAGATGTGTGCTACTATATGCTCTTCAATGCATGCTATATTGAGTAATACATATTCCACTTTGTATTAAAAATACATAAATTATGGTTCTTCCTCTTTGATAACATGTGTTACTATATCATGTGTAACTTAGTGTTTCTAACTTGTTATTGTTGTTTTTTTTTTTTTTAAAACATAATTAGCATGTTGAGGTATTTTATTGCTTTTTATTAACATGGTATGCTATATATATGCTATATAAACTTTAATACACATGTGACATGTTGGTAATATACAATTTAATCACGTGCAAAAAAAAAAAAAAAAAAAAAAAAAAAAAGAAGAAAAAGCAAAATGACGACATATAGAAATATAGATAAACGAAGAATTAGATTCGATTGAGGCAAAAGTTTGACCATTCCTCTTTAAGACGAAATTAACCCGCATGAGTGCTTTTCGTTGCATATTGTATTAAGTAACACATGTAATTTTGTTCAAGGCATGAATTATGTTCTTCCTCTTTAGTAATAAATGTATTAATATGCGTTATCATATATTACTTCCTCATTTTCTTTAAAGGGAAAATTGTCTATAAGTCACTTCTACATGACTTGTTTTAAATTAAGTCAATTTTTTTTTTTAAATTGTAATTAAGTCATACTTTCAATAATATTTTAAATTAATTCCAAAATTACCCCTATAATCCATATTTTCTATCCACGAGTTCTTCCATCCCCACAAAACTCCACCTCCACCTCCACCTCCACCGACAACCTTCTCCACCTTCGGCGACCTCCGACGAGTGCTTCTATGGTGCAATGTCACTTTTTAATTCCCTGCGCGTTCAGTGGAGGAGGTCACTTTTTAATTCCGTCGCGATTTGGGTACTATTTTTTGGCGTGGGGGCTGAATTTGATGGTGTGAAGCTGGGTATGGGTGCAATGAGGATGACCGAATGTGGTCCAGTGAAGTCCGGGTCCGGTGGTATTGGGTCGGGTTTACCATAAGAAATCTGGTTCTGGTTTCTTGTTTTCTGATCATTTTGCACACATGAATAGAAATCAAGTCGTGTTTATTAGTTGTTGGAGTCAGATGGGCTTTTATCTATGATTCAAATTTCAGACATTTGGATGAATATTTATATAATGGAAGATTATGCAAGAGAAGAATGACATATGGTTGACAGGGATGGTGCCTGGCATTTTTCCAATCTGTCAGACTGGTGAATATGTTTTTCTTGCAACACACAAGCAAGTATTGGTTTATCAAAAAAATAGCTGAGTTTGGAAGGAGATGTATTTTGTGAAGAACAATGCCACCCTGCCATTGTGGTTCTCTGCACATGTTTTCCAGAGTACAATTTTATCTTGTCAATAAGGTATAAGGTGTAGATGCTGGATTGCATACTTGATGTTGGTGATTTAAATTTTGAATGTACATGTCTAATTGAGTTTTTTTTTTCTTATAGTCTTTGGTACTGTTAATGAATCCGTGACTGACTTGCAAAGTTTGTAATTTAGTCATCAACCAAAGCTTTGAAGTAGTGCTAGATTGTGTAAATCAATGATGGTGATAGTTTCATAAAAACATGTTTCATGGTTCTATGATAAAAGTTGGTCATTAGATTATTTATCTGTGTTGTTAATTAGTCATGAAAGTTGTTTATACAAAACAGTATCACAAAAACAGTATCACAATAGAAATGGGCATAGAATTCGCATACGTGCTCAGAATTTTTATTATAATATGTTTTTGAAATGGTCTCAACGAGCCGGTCAAGACTAGTCGCCTTGCTACTGCGTACGATGGATTTTAGCCATTTGAAGTCGTCTCTTTAACTTAAAATAGCAATCTTTAATTTTTCTTGTTAAAACAGTATCATACATATTAAAACAGTATCACAAAATATTATCATAATAGAAATGACATAGAATTCGCATACGTACTCGAAATTTTTATTATAATATGTTTTCGAAATTGTCTTGATGAAACGGTCAAGACCAGTTCATTTGCCACTACGTGCGATAGATTTTACCCGTTTGAAGTCATCTCTTTACCTTAAAATGACAATCTTTAATTTTATTATCAAAACAGTATCATACATCCTCTAAAACAGTATCACAGATAAATGTTATACATGAAAATATGTTGTTCAAGTCCATTGATACTGTTTGCATTCAATAACATTTTCATAGATTAAAACAATATCATAGATGTTTTACTAGTTGAAGTAATTAAACTGTTCTTAAAATACTCCATTAGTATTATAAGACCATTGATACTACTTGCACTCAATAACATTATCATATATTAAAACAGTATCATAGATAAAACAAAGAGATTGATACAGTATCATAGGTTGAAACATTATCAAAGATAAAAGCATGATATAAGTATACCAATTCACATTAATTCAAATAAAACAGTATCATAGATAAAACAGTATCATAAAACTAAGCATAAGATATTTTAATGGTTGAAGTAATGATACTGTTTTAATACAGTATCATAGGTTAAAACATTATCATAATAAAACAGTATCACAGATAAAAACATGATATAAGTATACCAATTCACAGTATTATAGATAAAACAGTATCTTTTGATATTGTTTTAATCCATGATACTGTTTTAATCCTATGATACTGTTTGAATGTCTTACTTTTAATCTATGATACTGTTTTGTTTAGGTAATGTGCATTAGTATATTTTGATATTGTTTTAATCCATGATAATGTTTTAATCCTATGATACTGTTTGAATGTCTTACTTTTAATCCATGATACTGTTTTGTTTAGGTAATGTACATTAGTATATTTTGATATTGTTTTAATCCATGATATTGTTTGAATCTATGTGGAATGAATTTTATTTATGATACCGTGCTTTTATCTTTGATATTGTTTAATTATGACAATGTTTGAACCCGTGATACTGTTTGAATGTCTTTGTTTTGTCTATGATACTGTTTTAATCCATGATAATGTTTTGTTTAGGTAATGTGCATTAATATAAATTGATACTGTTTTAATCTATGATACTGTTTTACATAATACAGTATCAAACAAAACATATGGCTAATTAAAAAGTATCAAAGATAAAAGCATGATATCATAGTCACGTGTGTTGTTTGATATTGTATTATGCAAAACAATATCACAAAAAACAGTATAACAATAGAAATGATCATAGAATTTGCACATGTGCTCAGAATTTTTATTATAATATGTTTTCAGAATGGTCTCGACGAGACAGTTAAGACCAGTGGCTTTGCCACTGCGTATGATGGATTTTACCCGTTTGAAGTCGTCTCTTTAGTTTAAAATCACAATCTTTAATTTTTTTTTCAAAACAGTATCACAAATTCTCTAAAACAGTATCACGGATTAATGTACATTCTTTTGCTACAAATTAAAGCTCTTCCAAGGTATTTCTTGTTACTCTTAAAAGCAAACACATACTTCACCAGAGCAATGCCAAGATGAAGAAAGAATAACTGCTCACTATCATTAAAAACAAAGAAAAAAAATCAGCAGATTTCACTATCATTAGAAACAGTATCATATATTGAAACACATATATTGAAACAGTATCAAGCATTTTACATATTCTAACATAAAACCCTAACTCACAACAACTACATTATCAAAAACTAGTTGAAATAGTTTATCCAAACTCCATTCATTAACTGCATTGCATATGTTTCAATTGGAACAATATCTCAATATTTTTATGATTATTTTTAACCGAAAATAGTTACTTTATACAAAATAAATAAATAAATAAATATGTTCGCCATTGAAATATCAGCTTTCGAATTGTTTGTATGCGGTTACAGGTTACGGTGGGAAGAATCAAACACAAGAAGAAGATGAAAATTGTTAAAAGTAAATGAAGGAGTTTCTAAACAGGTATTGAAATGATTTTGTTGGTTTTTACGTGTTTAAATGATAGTTTTTACAATTGGAGGGTATATTAGTCTTTTAGTAATAATGTATGACTTTAGTTGAATTAAGATTATATCATATGACTTTTCAGCCCACCATGACATTAACAGTGACCGGCCCAAAATTTTCCCTTCTTTAAAACCATTCTTTCTTACTATATGTGTATCTCATAAAGTTTTCAAATTAAAATAATTTTTTTTAAAAAAAAATTATAAAACGAGATAAGTTGTAAAACATTAATTTAAATAAAAAGAGATAATTGCATCAAAGGTCCCCAACGTTTCAAAATCGTTAGGGATATGCCCCCAACCTAAAAAAATAGCACCATACGTCCCCAACGTATGAATATTTAGCATCGTAGGTCCCTCTTCACACTTTCCATCCATTTTCTCCGTTAAATCTCATAATTGGACACCACGCACTTTCTCTCTCCTAAAAATGCGATTCAAGAAACACAAAGAAGATGATTGCTATGCTCCTAAGATGGTTTCTTTTGGCCCTTATAACCATGGCTTGCCTGAACTTCGCATGGTAGAGGAATTCAAGCCTAAAGTTTTGACAATGTTTGTTTCAAGCAGCGGCAAAGACAAAGAATTCTTCTACTACATGATCCTTAAAGAGATCGACCAGGTAAGAAATTGTTATGTTGGATTTTTTATAGATGTATACGACGATGGGACACTAGCCGAAATGATGCTTCTAGACGCATGTTTCACTATATATCTAATGAAGATTTCCATGGGAGATGGAGAAAAGTATTTCCACTTCTATCAACATTTTGGAATGGCTGCCAGATCATTTGCATTCCGAGACATGTGTTTACTCGAAAATCAAATTCCACTCTAGGTTATTGAGCTCACGATCAATTTAATATACAGAAACAAAGAAGACGAATCAATGTTACTGTGCAATTTCTTAAGTTATATGACTTTTGGGGATCTCAAACTGACAAGAATTCCTGAAGAAAATAAAAAATGACGGCTTCACCTTTTGGATGCTACTGATCGACTACTTGTCAAAGAATGGGATAATGAAGGAAAAGAACTCGTCCAACCTGTTTCCAAATGTCAAAGGTTTCTCCCATGGCCGTAGATGAAAGAAGGTCCAAATCAATTTGGGATATTCAATCGTCAATTTCGTTCGGTTGCCGATCTCAAAGCAGAAGGCATCTACTTCAAACCTAGTTCACATTGTTTGAAGGATGTTACTTTCTTAGAATCCAATCTCCATTTTTTAGAAGTTGGAGGAAAAAATCTCCAATTGCGTTTTTAGGAGAGAAAAAGCGCGTAGTGTCCAATTATGAGATTTAACGAAGAAAATGGATGGAAAGTGTGAAAAGGGACCTACGATGCATATTTCTTCATACGTTGGGGTCGTATGGTACTATTTTTTTAGGATAGAGGCATATTCCCAATGATTTTGAAACGTTGGGGACCTTTGATGCAATTATCCCAAATAAAAATGAGAAAGTAATACATAGTAACTGTAACACATATGGTAACACGCTATCTCGATAAAAATGTTGTTTTTAAAAAAATTGATATACTAATTTTAAATGAAAATAATGAATTTTTTGAAAATTTATAAAATAGAAATTGTAAAACATTAATTTTAATGAAAATGAAGAAGTATAATACAGTAACAAATATGTAACCCGTGTAAAAATGTTGTTTTCAAATAAAAAATTAAATATTGAATTTAAATGAAAATAATATATTTTTAAAAAAAAATTATAAAATGAGATAAATTAAAAAACATCTATTTTAATAAAAATGAGGAAGTAACACATACGGTAACTTATATATTACCCGTGTAAAAATGTTGTTTTATGTTGATGGATTTTATGATAAATTGATTTTAATGACAATAAAGAAGTAACATAAGGTAACACGAATGATAACACACGTTAAGAGTGCAAAACTATTATTTTCAAATAAAAATTGAAATATTTATTTTTATTTAAAATAACATATTTTTAAAAAATATATAAAAAATAAATTATAAAATATTGATTTTCATGAAATGAGGAAGCAACAAATAGTAACGTATATGATAACATATGTTATCCGAATAAAAATATTGTTGTTTGATTTTAAATTAAAAAAAATAGATAAATTATAAGAAAGAAATAAATTATTTTCAAATGTTTTGAATATTAATTTTAAATTAAATTAATGTATTTACAAAAATTTATAAAATAAGATCAATTATAAAATATTTAAAAAATTATAAAATACATTAATTTTAAAATATTAATTTCATTTAATTTAAAATTTAAAATATTAATTTTAAATAAAATTAATGTATTTTTAAAATAATTATAAAAGGAAATAAATTTTAAAATATTAATTTCATTTAATTGAAATTTTAAAATTAATGTATTTTTAAAATAATTATAAAAGAAGTAAAGAAGTAACATCAGATAACACAAATATTATTACCAAATGTCGTTTCTAGATGAGAATTTGATATATTAATTTTAAATCAACACAATGTGTTTTTCAAAAATTTATAAAAATAGATAAATTATAAAAAAATCAATTTTAATAAAAATAAGAAAGTGTTACTCATTATAAAAATACCAGTTTACAAATGAAAACTTAAAATATTGATTTTTAATGAAAATAATATATTTTCTTAAAAACTATAACTATAAGAAAGAAATAAATTATTTTCAATGAAAATTTGAATATTAATTTTAAATTAAAAAAATGTATTTACAAAAATTTATAAAAAATTTAAAAAATTATAAAAGGACATAAATTTTAAAATATTAATTTTAAATAAAGTTAATGTATTATTAAAAAATTATAAAAAAAAGTAAAGAAATAACATAAGATAACACAAATATTACAAAATGTCGTCTAGATGAAAAATTGATATATTGATTTCAAAAATTTATAAAAACAGATAAATTATTAAAAAATAATTTAAATTGAAAATTGAAAATATTAATTTAAAAATATTAATTTATTTTTAAAAAAAATTATAAAAGGACATTTCAAAATATTAATTTCATTTAATTGAAAATTGAAAATTTTAAATAAAATTAATGTATTTTTAAAAAATTATAAAAGAACATAAATTTTAAAATATTAATTAATGAAAATGAGGATGATATATATATATATATATATATATATATATATATATATATATATATATTAACCATATGTTACCGTATAAAAATATTATTTTAAAATAAAAATTCCATATAAAAATATTGCTTTGAAATGAAAAATTAAAATAATGATTTTAAATGAAAATAATTTCAAAAGTCTAAATTAAATTTATAAATCCCAATCAGCATAAAATAACCCAAGTAAGGTATTTCTCATAATGCAAAAATATATCATGCTGAAATCATAGTTCAGTCCCTAAAAATATGTAAAATTGCAAATTGGCCCCAAGCATGTCAAAAATTGCAATTCCATCAAATAATGAAATTATAACTTTTAATTAACCTCAAAATACTTCAAAAAATTGCAAACTTGACACAATTGAACTCCTAGAAATCAATCTATGCACTTCCTATTATTTTCCCTTATAATCCTCATAATTGAATTGCAATAATATTATATATTTCGAAATCATGGGATATTATAATAGTTAAAGTAGATGTGGCAAATGTGTTAGTCGACCTAGCCTGGCCACGGTAGACGTGGAGTCGACCCGACTTGGCCAGCATAAGACAGGCCACACATGAAATATAGCATGTCCTAGTCTAATTTTACACATGCTAGTAATTTGTTGGTCAACCCAACCCGACAATAATTTTTTTACTTTTTTTTATATGTTTTCAAACCAATTCGCAGCGGGAGCGGGAGCAGGAGCGGGAGCGGGAGCGGACCTGGTTGTTGAGACCGATTGGTCACAAATCCAACAACCTTTTTAACCTGTTTGGATTGGAGGGGTGGGGGTGGAGACTTGTGCCATATTTTTATAGGGCCATTTAGAATAAAAAAAAAAAAGGGGGAAAAATTGAGCTAGCCCAAAATAATCTACTCAACCTGAAATTACCCCGATTGGCCAGTGAACTAATCTTACCGTAGTTGTAAACAAACTTCAAGTAACTATAAATATAACTCTAGACCAACAGAAGAACGATCTTAGACTTAAAGTCATGATCTATAAGTAAAAGAATTCAAATTTCTTCGAGGAAAAAAATAGTAAATTCAAAATCATATTAACATATCATATCAAATGAAACACTATAACCATATCAAATGAAACACTATAACCCATTGACAACTAAATAAAATGTGGCATTGTGTATCGAAGAGACGTAAAATCAATGAGAATCATTTTTGTACTTCAAATATACAACTGCACAAAGGGCACATACTTTCAAACCATTAATTTTTTTAAACTTGTTTGAGCTCGATACATGTTAAAGCATAGCAAAGTATGACTTGGGTTGAAGATCGTCTAGACAAAGAAAGCAAAGTATGACTTGGGTTGAAGATCGTCTAGACAAAGAAACTAAGATTGATACATGTGCAAGCTACTTGAGCAAGGATTGGAAAGAAAGAGTTCGTCCAAAATCATCTAAAAAATGAGGTAGTGGAAGAATGCAATATTACATTTTCATTATAGGTTCAAATTAAAAGACGGGTTAAGTCAAACTTGAGTAAGATAAAGCACAGTTGGTTCAGTTCCTATAGCTTGTTTATAACCTTCTTCGTAAGAAGTAAATGTAGTTCAGATTTGAGAAATTCATAAATAATAAAAGGACATATGGGAAGGAGGAGTTCGGCAAAAGCTTGATAGATTAGAAAGAATAAAAGAAAATAAACATCTTACAAATATTTAACTAAACATGCGTCATCGTTATAAACACACTCAAATTAACAACCATAAATTAATAATTCTAATTTTCTCTCTATGGTGCTACTGCCAATTAAGTAATTATCTCTTTTAATTTTTTTATTTATCATCCATGTTAAAACTAAGAACCACCAATCCATATAGACAAACAACTAAACCTATTATTTCACATAATTAAATAATTAGTATTTTATGAGAAAGCTTGCCCCCAAGGTATTTGCTCTTTTCAATGGATAACTTGTAAACATCAGCAGACCTATGAATATCCACAAAATTAATGGTAGCATTTGTATCAGCTTGGTTAATGGTATTATATGTGTGCATTTTCATTTCAATGATGCAAGTTTATAACAATAACAATAGTACGAACAACATGAAACTCTCATATTAATTATCTTCAAATTATTTCCATGAAAAATAGGAACATTACAAGACTATTTTCAATGCCAACAAAACTCATATTTACTACTATTATCGAAGTAGGTAGAGAATCCACAAAATATATAAACAGGTGAAAAGAATGTAAAATATATGGTATTAAAAGTTATCAGAAACATCTTTTGGTGAAGAATGACATATTAGGTAGCATTTCAACCTCATCACCCGTGCACTAACATATTAATAAAATAGAAGTGGACAAAATTCACACACACAACAACATATCACTTCTACTGTTCTACATCAACAATTATGTAACAAAACAGAGGTTCCTTACTAAATTGCAAATTAATAATATAGAAATTATGTTGGACAAATGCATTATACACATCATTGTGCAACTATCCTCGTGATTTTCTATGCAACATGCATTGTTTGCTCATCAGCAAGTAAAAAATTTCATGCACAAGCACAAATATACAATATAGTTGTTATATGTATCATATGTCTTGTGTAAATATTTTCATGTTGAAATCTTGTTTTCTTCACACTAAATATGGGTATGAAATAGGAGGCTCAAGTAATGCAGTAAATCATTATGCAAATTTTTAACAAGAAGTATCAGGAGATCCAATAACAAAAATCTTATACAAATTTTCTTCAGAAGTACAATTGCGCAAGTCATGCCATGTAGCAAGATAATGATCATTTTTCATGCCCATTCCCTAACGGAGGGCTCTCATCTGAATTTTTTATCTAAGAAAATGCTGCAAAACATGTGTTTGGATGACAAATGAGTAATCAAACCCAAGGTAAGATGAATTGAAATTATAAAAGGAGAAAGCAACAAAGGAATATGCTTCATGAAGCGCATGAAGATCATGCAAGTTAAGGACCAGTATAACATACTCACAATGTGAAGATCATGAAAGGAGTCGGAACTGGGGAATCTATCTTGAGAAAGTTTCGAAGGTCCAGGCCTTGGATCAGCAACAATTGATGGAGAGATACAAAGAAGCTCCAGCTTCACTTGTGGGAAAATAGGTGGTCAGAAGGTTGTCTCATACTTATCCAACTGAAAATTGTTATTCTCTAGTTCATTCTTAAGTAGAAGATCACACTCTTCAAAAGGATGTAGCCATCTACCATTAAATACAGATAGAATGGATTCCATGGTTGAGTTTACCACTTTTGAAACACTATCTTTTACTGCCACACACTCGTATTGTCCAACCTGATTTAGGTTACAAACATAGTGACAATTTTGAAATGTTACAAACAATTAACTTTGTATATGCTTATGTTTGAGGTTGTTTAAATATATATGGTACCAATAGCAAAATTTTAAATTATGTAACTTTTTGTTCTAACACTATAATTGAGTTGCAACAATATCATTGTGGTTTTTGAGACTAAGAGACTAAAATGGCAACGATCTACTCAACACACTCCACCCCACAAAGAAAAAAAAATACACGAACAAACACGCACACGGGTGCACACACACAAAGAGAGGAGAGAGAGAGAGAGAGAGAGAGAGCAATTATTTAGTCTTGTAACACTACCTCTATGATAAAGTTTTTGAGGGAGGGAGGGAGAAAGAGTAATTATTTAGTCTTGTAACACTATCTCTATGATAAAGTTTAAGAGCCTCTACTAATTACTACCTCATCGGCTTTATCAACATTGGATATACCTCCACGTGAGTCAAATCTATTCCGTCATCTTGAAAACAAAGAAAAGCATATGATCTTCATGAAATAAATATTAGATCACACACCATATTTATTTACATCATTCTGGTTTTTCTTTTTTAGCTTACAGCCCTTGGTAAAGAGCAATAATATGACAACATCTAATTGTCATTGCATAGAGTAAGGTGGTGGGCATTCAACATTTATCCAAAATTTCATTAAAAAGAAAGAAAAGCATTTATATCCGTAACGTTTTTTGCAACACATCTATTAAGGAGAGATGAAGGCTAGCCATTTAGCTGCCAAGCATTGCCAACTCATCCCCCATAGACATGTTCATTCATATTCATACACAAAAATATCAGACAAATACAAGAGCTAATCCATTGGTATTTAGTCACATTAGAAATCAAAAAAATCAACACTTGGTATTGGGACTTTTAGATTAATGTCGCACAAATATTAAACAAATCGATTTCTTACCCAATCATTAATTTATTTTTATGCAGGGGGCAAGAAAACATAATGCAAGAATGGCAGTTTCATTGTATGCTGTTACCTTGGCATTAGTTTCTGTTCAGTAAAGGCAAATGTCGTTGTATCTTGGCAACCGCATCTGTGGCCTCGTGGCCTGTCTAATCTTCTTTCAACTTCTGCAAATGAAGTCTATTTTAAGACAATCATTTCTTCAAACAAAAATCAAGTATTACGAAGTTATTGCAGATGCACATACATTCTCGATCATGGTTATCAATGGGTTTATTTTTCCTGCGTTCCTCGCGCCATTGATGAATTTCTTGTTTCATATAGTTGAGAGAGAGAGAGAGAGAGAGAGAGAGAGAGAGAGTTCTTAATTTAAAATACTAGAAAAGGAAAACAAGTAAGAGTCTAATACAAGCGGGTGCAAAAGTGAGTGGTTGCAAAAGGCAAGAAAAAGAAAGATACATTGATAACTAAAACAGGTGGGGAATGTAGAAAGGAAAACATTAACAAGTAATTAGAATGGGATGCAAACAAACAGATTCCACAGTTTACAAAAAAGAAACTTAGTGAAATGAGTATTAAACCTAATTGCGGCAAGCCCTAGGTTTTCAGGGTCTTATGAAACAAGTAAAAACACGTTATAGTTGTGGAAAATTGAGAAAAAACAACTCTCACGATTATACTTTTAAGAACTTAGCAAATAAAATAAAAGAAAAACTCAAATCATAAGTTAATTAACCCCCACCCCCACCCCCACCCCCACCCCCACCCCAAGAAGAAAATAATGTGAAATAAATGTGGAAACAATTCATAATTATTCTTATCTTAAAGCAATGGCTATAAAAATGAATTCACTAAAGTGGAGACAAAAAGAAGATCACTCAAATCCAATTCCATCAATATTATCACATTAACTCATATATATAAACTGATTGTCTCTTTATAATCAATAATATCAAATTAATCCATCAATATTGTTAGATTATATTTAAACTTATTATGTATACGTAAGATTCCCTTCATTTTTTCACCTTGATTTCTGTACTCATAGATTTGATCATAAAGATGGCATCTGTACGTACAGATATAGTTTGAAAACACTGTAGGACGGGGGTTTAAAGGAGTGACTATATCAAACAAAATAAAGTTGAACACCAAAATAAACGTTCATATTATTGTTTATTTGCAATTGTTTATTCTCCCACAGGGCATGGACTAAAAACAGTATAACAAATTTCTTCATTAATAGTCAAGACATCAAGTCGCAGATTCGATAATTTGTTCTCTAAGAACCGTCTACAAAAAAAAGCACAAAAAAGAAAAATACGAGGAGTATAAAAAAAAAAAAAAAAGACAGGATTAGCTCCGTACAACGATCATCACAAACCTTGAATCAATGAGACGTAACGAAAAAAAAGTTGTAATCAAACTAGAGAGAACAAACAATGAGGAGGTAATGGTCCATTTGTTTCTTCTTTAAGCAACTCTTGTTAAAGGTGGGGCTCGGGAGAAGTTGATTTGTGTACAATGTGGTTAGCAGCAAAAAGATTGACTTACAAGAAGTTGCTTGGGATGAAACCATCCTCTCCATCGTTAAGTCCAAACTTTAATGAAGATTCATCCTGATTACCCCAAGATTTAGAGTTTTCATAACCAGTCAAATAATAGGATCTGAGACCGGCTGGCATTCTCCAGAGTAGACTCACTAGCATTCTTAGAGCCAAAATATATATACAAAAAAACAAGAAACACAACCCCATGAACACAGAACTTAACAAGCATTTGCTTTCTACTCCATCTGATCTAACCCTCATCATTATATGGCTTAGAACCTCTCAAAGAACCTTCAGCTTCTCATTTAAACTCAAATTTTAGATATTATGGACCACCAAAATAATCTCATAACTGTGATTCCAAAATTTTCCCTTCTTATGATCATTTTAAATAAGTCCTTAAGTAGATCCAATGTAATAAGAATTAGGCACACAAGAAACCAACATAGAAAAGTCAATAACCATATGTTGTAAATTTGACCTCTAAACATATTCATTACATGATTCAAGTGTGAATTTTATTTCATTTTTAAATTTGGCCTCTAGTAATAGTTCATCTACACAAACGACCTAGAATTTTAGACGAGCGCTACTATTCTAAAGATATACAAAAACCATTATCCAACCAAAAATTGAAGTCAAAGCATTGCCCATCTAAGGACACTAAACTGACTGAAATACCCATAAAGCTTACTGGGGAGTACAATATGGTCTAAGAAAAGATGATCATGTATCTGGAAATAATTAAATTCAGCATCAATAACCCTATAGCCTCGTGGTTCCTATGATGTTGGCTTACACTGTCGAAAGAATTAGTAAACAAAATTAAATTCATAAGAGATCAATAGAATATAATTTTGGTAATATCGAAAGCAGAAATTCATGGGAAGATGGAATTAATGCCACTTTTTTTTCCTCACTTGTAGGTAGTTATTTCACTCAGATATCAATTGTATCAATGTCAAGCCGCTTCTTCCTACTGTTTCTTCTCTCCAATGTCCTCGTTATGATCTTTTATAGGGTAGCTTTTGCTCATGACGACATGGCAGCTTTTTCCCTTTTTGCCATGACTGGTGCAATACTTTTTATTTGGACGAGTAGTTGGGATCAGACCCTAGCATACGGTCAATGCTTAGATTCCACCTGGTAGCCAAAGACACTCCACACGAATATTTTAAACATGCACGGAATCACCACCTATCTGAATAGCTCCCAACACTGGCTCAACTACCCCCAAAATATCCTTTCAATTGGTTAAGTGATCAAGTTTTCAATTGGTGGTATTGATTTTAACAACTTAGGTCTAGAATTCTATCAACCTATTATATCCATGTAACCAACCAAAACTAATGATCGTCATGACTATTGTGCTCAAAATTAGTAATCTCACATAGATAAGCATAGTTACAAAATAAACATAAGTAGCACCACCTAATCACAATTTATGAATCAGAAGTAGTTCAAAATAACATCATCATTAGTCGGCAAGGCTATCCAACTAACACACACCCACACAAATAAAAAAAAACCTAAATAAATAAAAAAGACAAAAAAAACTATTATTCCCTCAAAATACATAATTCAAACGCAGCCAAAATAAAAAGTACATATAAATCTAATATTCCAAACAAGACCTAAATAAGAATTTGTTGAAAATAAAGAGTTTACTCAAACTAAAACAGATGAAACAAGTATGCTTGTTAATCATTTACTTGTATTTAGCAACGAAAAATCCATGATAAGATGAATCGTATAAAATAATTGAAGTATTTTTAGTTAATATTATTATCAAGAAAAGAAAAAAGAAAAATACAAAAGAAAAATGTAAAAACAAACGTAGTAGGCCTACAAGTCCATATCGAAATTATATTAGGCAGATGAGTAATTCTGAACAATAACAATATAACCTATTCTATAGAAATCTAACTATTCAAACATGGTCTAAGAAAATATTACGGTGAAAAGTTATAAATGCAAAAAACCTAGATAACAGATATCAATGCCAAACAATATTTGTGTATTAAGGGATTAGTATCTTCAAAAGAAAATGAAAACCCCACCAAATACCCCAAAAAAAAAAAAAAGAGAGAGAATAATGAAAACGAAAGATATAATACTAAGAGATTAAAGAAATTGACCTCTTTGTTAAATTACTCACATGAGTAGATCTTCAAAGTTTTGAAGGGAAACAATTTTGGCATTGTTTTCCTTATGGCCTCCATGAATAGATTGCGTGCAGCACAACCTAAGTGGACAATGGAGAAGTGTGGGCATTGTTTTCTTTCAAGAACCCATAATATATATACATGGGGAGAATCCGAGAAGGGGCACAGACATTGCAATGTTTACTACCACATAGAAACTGTCCTGGCAATCAAAGGCACTCGGTTAGTACTAATTCCGATAGCAACTAACCAACTAATTAAAATTTTCTAAGAGTGAAACACAAAATTTAATGCAAAAGACATAATGGCATAGTTTAATGTGTTGAAATAGCATGCAAAAGATAGCACCGGCATCTAAACAACAAAGGTACTTGATAATATGCAGCAAGTGGCCCAACTGGATATATATAGAAGAGACAGATGGTATCATTTACACTTAATTTGTGGCCAATGAAGCTTATATATGTGATCAAATCATTAATTATTTCGAAAACTCTAATATCAAAATTCTAATATGCAGCAAGTGGCCCAACTGGATATATATAGAAGAGACAGATGGTATCATTTACACTTAATTTGTGGCCAATGAAGCTTATATATGTGATCAAATCATTAATTATTTCGAAAACTCTAATATCAAAATTCTAATTCATTTTCAAAAAATTCTCAAGTCTCCCTTTCACTGTTGAGGTGACTGTGTGCGTTTATTTTATTATCTTAGACATCACCACATCCCGATTTATTGGTACCTTGGAAATGTCTGAAGAGAAGAAAATCGAGAAATTTGAGTTAAAGAAAGCACCATAAATCCAAAAGAAAATTCAAACAACTAAAAGATACACTGATTTTGTAGACTCTAATAAGAAGAAAAAGAGTACTTAGGACCGGAGTTTGCTACCCAGCTTGCAGGACTGATGAAAATGCTAGTTTTGCTCTCATTCACACTACCAACTTACTCGGTAGGTTGTTAAGGCCTCCAACACTATTAATATTATGTATACACAAAATTTAAGCTTCTGTCTATTTTATAGCAATCCAAAACATCTAATCCGCCAATACTTTTCACTTTACCAAAAGGATGCATGCTTAAATATTTAGAAGAATGTACTTTGAGTTCATAGTTGGAGTTTCTTCCTGAATGAAAAAACAAAAACAAAAAAATCTCCAAAACAGGCAACCTTATTTCAATATATGCTCTCGCTTGTAGGATAACATAATATTTTTTATGGGAATTCTATGGAGAGTAGCAACATTTGTCATATGTTCATGTTATCAAGATGGACTTTTTTACACTTTGGCAAACACAAGATAATAGTATTTATGTTATCAAGATGAACTTTCAATATGATTTAACATCACATATCCTATTTAATTATAAATTAAACAGCGGTTTAATAAAATTAATGAAGCTTTAATCTTATTGGTTTGGAAAAAAATTTACCCCGTCCATATTCTTCTCCAACCAGTCAACACTCTTCCGACCTCTTTCGAGCTGAAGGGCAATAGTGATTGAGACTATCATTATTCCTACACAAAATTTAGTTTTTCCTTAGGTGAGTAACCAATCCTTCAAATGTAACCAAGAATCGAAAAAATCAACTGTGTTGTTTTCTAAGGAATTGACATGGAATCTAACAGCAAATGAAAATGTTTCATATTTTTGGATTACCATCATATTTGAGGGAAATAAAGAGAAGTATGCTTACATGAATGACGAGAGCGGGATATTTGACCAGCGGGATTTATTGATGTTGTGCAACACAATGGTGAAACAAAGATTAACTAAACAAACAAATGCAGGAAGCTCTATATTCCACGTTTATAAGAAGATGAATGGTAAGCGGCCTTACAGATATCAAACCAATATGTGCATTTTACAGATACATGACTCTTAAGCCAGACAATATAGGACTGTGCAGTACAACAGTTCTTAATCGAGGCAAATGACATGCATGATCCAAAGTCGGTCCACTTCCAACAGATTGACCGTCCTGCATAGTACCATAATTCTCCTCAAGACACTTATATGCGACTTCAATATCAGCATATGTATGTTGCTCACTGGGCTATAAGAAAGAAAAAACACATTGTAGATTATCTTGCTGGGCACAATAGGTCAAACCACACAACACATTCAAAAGAAAAAACAATGTACCTTTCCAGATGACTGTCCATACCCAGAATAGTCATACCTGATCAAAATTAAAGGGGAATCAGAAATGGTCATTCATCTGCTAGACTGGCAGACATTTGTATCTATTGAAAATATATTACATTATAACAATAACTACAAAGTTTTCTTCAAACACCAAGATTGTTACACAACAGTCGCACAAGATCAGAAACTTGCACTCAAAATGGATGACTGGTGACATTAACATATGCCTAGAAGTATCTAAATTGTATAAAAGATGTCCATGATCATTTAATGGTTAGAAATAACTTATTATGGGCCAAAAATAGGAATTGTTTTCAATTCACAAAAAATCAAATCTGGGGAATCCGGCTCCCATGATTCCCCAATTTGCTGAACACTGTCATCATAACATGTATAAATTGAGCAACAATTGTTATGATGGGAAAATCCCAACAAGAGATTTTAAAAAAACTTGAAACACTGCAGTCAAATAAAGAATCAAACACTAAGCAATTTGGAAAAAAAAAAAATCGGAAACAAATGGAAAATATTGGAACTAAAACATACCTCAGATTCAATTCAATCCAGACCAATTACCACAGAAATGAACGAATGTAGCAATTCAAAGAAGGGTTATAAGATTCCGATACAAAGACTATTTATAACAAAAATGATACAGAACAAAATGAAAGAAAGAAGAAAATTACAGATCGAATTAGTGAGAGCAACAGCCCTCACTGGGTTTTGGGAAGCTTTCTATTGAAATAGAGTTTACAAAAAATTGGCAGGAATATATGAAAAGAAATGGGACTGCGTAGGCAAATTTTTGTTAAAGCCTAAAGAGATTCAGTCAGTTCCTTCTTTGTTTTTGCTAGTGATTTAATTTGTTCAGATTAGCAAATTTAGGTGCCCACAGATGGCGAAAATTTTGTGAATGTTTGGGAAACAAAAGAGTATGGGTTATGATGGGTGCTTGAAGAAGTTTACTCTCATTTCATTTTTCTTTTTATGTACTTAAGTTTTTTATCTTGTTAAAAGCATAAATAGTGGTACACGTTAATATTTTTACTTAGTTCATCTTGTGAAAGAACAAAATAACAGATTTTTTGAAAGGTCGGGTCATTAAGGGCCACGAATGTTCAAAAATAGAAAGGCTAACCAAAATTGAAAATGAGTAAATTACTTATTTTCACATAAATGTAAGAGTAACTTTCAAAATAAGTAACATTTTTTTCCTTGAAAGAAATAAAAAAAGAAACTTATCCAAATATGTGTGAAAATAAAAAGTTATGAAAGGTAACTTGTATTCATTTTTTAGCTCAGCCAAATATGCTCTTACCACACCCTTTTTTTTGCAATTGAAAATGAGCAAACAATATATGTGATCACAGTTTCTGTAACCTAAATCCCATTGACTTGCAAAGGCAGTTTGAAGGAAAGATAGGCCAAATGACGAAGTCACATTATTGAGAAAGTATGTTCATATGTAGTGCACTTCAATTCATGATTTTAAGTATCAAAAATCTCATAAACCTACCTGAATTTATCTCATTCATGGCTCTCTTCAACTGCGCATCTGGTTCGATGTCCACAATCAGGGTCTGCACCATCTCTAACCTATAGGCAGACATGGCCAGCAAAGGCAACAAAAAAATGCATCTAATGTAAAGTAATGTTCATTTAGTAGTCATTGAACAGAGATGGCTTAAAATTTTATAGCTAATATAAGTCTCCTTAACAACAACATCGAGTGCACTAGAACAAAAATCAAAAAGGGCATCAGAGGTATTCATGGAGACAATAGATATGATTGTTGAAAGATCCCACCTTGACATTTTTGTGGTAATATTAACTACATTTAAGACGAAAATTTTTTATTAACATATTTACTTTGAAGATGAATATTGACTATTCAAACAAGAAAACTATGATTTGTATAGTTTGCTGATGTAAATTATTGAATTAATCATACAAAAAGCTTCATGTGGTCTACGAACATGCAGATAGATCAATCAATTGCTTTTTCTTTATTGAACCTAATAAAGCAAGCTTTAAGTGGTACCACCCTCTCGGGTGTAACAAAGTTAGATAATCTACAAAGTTTCCTCATTAATGCTATCGTGTTTGTCACAACATACAAAACATGCAAAGAAAGTGCTTTTAACTACAATATACACGAATTATGTCTCAAACAATTTCTTCTATATCTAACAAAATTTTAATTGTCGTCATCACCAAGTATTGCTCAAATACAATGCATTTTACCTTAATTATTTCTATGAAAAAATATGAGTAGAAGAAGATGATTAAAAGAATTATACACAATATAAACAATTAGCTGCATATAAATGGAAAATGGAAAAACTATATATAGCCATGTAAAAAGTACAATTTTTTATATTTTATTTTTGGGAGGGGGTGGGGGGTTTCAAGATTGCTCTTCCATTAATTTTCTTAGAACATAGTTTCCATAAAAATTGAGAACCACTCTCTCCCTCTCTCACAAATTTTATAGCTACTTGGGGTTCTTGGCATCAAAGTGATTTTGATTGTGATATCAAATTTAGTGACATGCATTAATAGCATTTTTGACTAAAAAATCATGATATGATGCAAAACACATATATACATGATAAAATATAAAGGGATGAGTTAACTGCTTTACCTGAAATATGTGAAATCAAACAACTTAAAAATGATGCCATGCTTTAAGATTATAGTGAATCAGGTCCTGAGCCTACTTCTTAAGCTTCGTAATGACTCATTGGATGTTTGACTATTAAGCTTAAAATAATTACATATAAGTAATTAAATATACTTACAAGTAAGTTTTATAACAAATGATCTTTTTGGGTCAAATTCAAAATTAATTCAAAGAGTAATAAGTATGGGAGGCGGAGCTATTTGAAGCCCAATGAGAGCAACAGCCCTCGCTGGGATTTGGGAAGCATTCTTTTCAATAGAGTTCACAAAAAATTTGCAAGAATATATGAATAGAAATGGGACTGTGTAGGCAAATTTCTGTTACGGCCTAAAGAGATTCAATCAGTCCTTTCTTTGTTTTTGCGTGTGATTTAATTTGTTCATATTAGCAAATTCAGGTACCCACAAATGGCAAAAATTCTGTGAATGTTTGGGAAACAAAAGAGTATGGGTTATGATGGGTGGGGGGCTTGAAGAAGATTACTCTCATATCATTTTCTTTTTATGTAATTAAGTTTTTTATCTTGTTAAGAGCATAAATAGTGGTATTCATCTTGTGAAGGAACAACATAACAGATTTTTTTAAAGGTCGGGTCATTGAGGGCCATGAATGTTCAAAAATAGAAAGGCTGACCAAAATTGAAAATGAGTAAATTACTTATTTTCACAGAAATGTGAGTTACTTTCAAAATAAGTAACATTTTTTTCCTTAAAAGAAATAAAAGAAAAAGAAACTCATCCAAATATGTGTGAAAATAAAAAGTTACTTGAATGTAACTTCTATTCATTATTAACCTTAGCCAAATATGTTCTTACCACACCTTTTTTTTTTTTTTTTTGCAATTGAAAATGAGCAAACAATATATGTGATCACAGTTTTCTTGTAACCTAAATTTCATTGACTTGCAAAGGCAGTTTGAAGGAAATAGAGGCCAAATCACGAAGTCACGTTATTGAGCAAGTATGTTCATATGTAGTGCACTTCAGTTCATGATTTTAAGTATTAAAAATCTCATAAACCTACCTAAATTTATCTCATTCATGGCTTTCTTCATCTGCGCATCTAGTTTGATGTCCACAATCAGGGTCTGCACTATCTCAAACCTATAGGCAGATATGGCCTGCAAAGGTAACAAAAAATGCATCTAATGTAAAGTAATGTTCAATTAGTAGTCATTGAACAGACATGGCTTTTGTAATCAAGAGATCATAACCTTTTCAAGTTCGCCCTCCACACCTTCGCCTATGTCATTCTTTTGCTTGAAAGTAGAATCCAGATTCAATCTTGGAACACTTGCTCTTATGACTAAATGATTCACACCAGATTAAAAACTTAATGTTGATACAAAATTCTGAATTATTATAATCACCATCAGCACTTAGTCTAATACATTTCTCAATCTATAATGATAGCAGTAATGCTTTTAATGCCAAAAGAGTAATTATTATCTAGGAGCCACTGAAAAAAATAATATAAACTTGTTAAACTATATAATGTGCCAAACAAGCATCCTCACTGAATTCAAATAGATCTTATCTCCAAGTAATTAAACAGGCCGATATTTATGCTTCCTACCTTTTGGTTTAAGCCAGCTGCTTCATCTATTGGCAACCTAATGGGCATTCCGTACGATAAAGCTAGTTCCTGGGGAATTCCAAGTGACAATGGAGTTTGTTTCAATATTTTCCACTATGATGTATATCTTCAACAAGAACAGAGGTGGTGGCCTAAATGCAGGCGATTAACAAAAAGCACATATGAAAAAATAATTTGACACTCCAAACTTTCTAGTTAATCAAAAACCTCAATCATTAGGCTCAAAATTCATCAAAAATCCAGAAAATAAAATCTCATTCATAAATTTTTTTTAACCTAAAAAATAAATATAATGAAACAATGACTTAAATTCTAAGTCAAAAATTTTGCAAGTAATGACAACCTAGCTCCTATTGTAGCACAATTTGAAATAGGAACTAACAATGACCATCCGCCCGAAAAACAACCATTTTCTTCAACAACAAAAAGAAAAGGAAAAAATATCCCAAAGAATCTTCAAATTCATAGTATCAACTACATATTAAATTTTTAACCACTCAATATGTACCCAAAAATGACATAAAAAAGGAACCCACTGCTACAAAGATTATGAAACATTCATACATTGAATTTGTATCCAAATTTGAACAGTTGTTTTTATATATTACAATCAAATAAAAAAGCTAAATTAAAAAAAAAAAAAAAAAAAAAAAAAAAGACACCACATCACACAACCAAACATAACCAACAAAAATTATATTAAAAAATAACAAAATCACATGCGACAACCCCTAACTTAGAATAAACATTGTTTTTATTGTGTTTTATGCAAAACAAATGGAAAAAAGATAAGGAGAACAAAATCAATCATCAAAATGAACAATCAACCAATTTAAAACCACGGGCAACAAAAGACACGAGAAAACTATTATTCCTCTTAAAAAAAACAATTATCAAGAAATGAACCAAGGGAATAAATTAACAAATCAAATCAAAATCACTGTAAACATAAAATCAAAATCACACATTCAAATGCCGTGTTTGCCTCAGGTTTTTCTTTTTGAAACTTTCTTTTTGAAACTGCTCACACAATTGATAATTGGCTCCCAAACAATGCTACCAATACTCATGTTTTTGCTTATCCAATGCTCGACCGGTGTGTGTAGTCAATCCAATCGACAAAGGCTTTTAGGTTGGTTATATATCCCTACCCTAAATGGTCAATTATTTTCTTCCCCTTTCGTGGGATGCACACACCCCCAACTTGATATTCAATCTCTTACATAGAGTATTAATTCTAAAGTTGCTCACAAAATGCTTGTTGCTTTCCCGCTCAAAGTTGGTAGGTCTAACCAATGGAAGTAACTATCTAGATCTGTGATGATTCTCCTTAAATTTAAGTGTTCCAACCTTCAAGTTTCTACCAGACAAGTCAAACCAACTAGTTGTCTAGATCCCCATATATATTATCCAAGGCTTCGTCATTCAAAAACACTCATAATTTTTTTTTCTCACTTATAGGTAGCTATTTCGCTCAAACATTGGATTATCAACGCCAGGCCGCTTCTTCCTACTGTTTCTTCTCTCAACTCTTTTTTTTTATTTTATTTTATTTTTTTTTTGTCTGCTCACTTGTAGGTAGCTATTTTGCTCAGATATTGAAATTACCAACACCAGGCCGCTTCTTCCTACTGTTTCTTCTCTCCACTCTTTTTTTTGTCTATTCACTTATAGGTAGCTATTTCGCTCAGACATTGGAATTACCAACGCCAAGTCGCTTCTTCCTACTGTTTCTTCTCTCCACCCTTTTTTTTTGTCTACTCACTTGTAGGTAGCTATTTCGCTCAAACATTGGAATTACCAACGTCAGGCCGCTTCTTCCTACTGTTTCTTCTCTCCACTCTTTTTTTTTTGTCTGCTTACTTGTAGGTAGCTATTTCGCTCAGACATTGAAAATACCAACACCAGGCCGCTTCTTCCTACTGTTTCTTCTCTCTACACTTTTTTTTAGTCTGCTCACTTGTAGGTAGCTATTTCGCTCAGACATTGAATTACCAACGTCGAGCCGCTTTTTCCTACTATTTCTTCTCTCCACTCTTTCTTTTTTTTTTCTTTTTCTCTGCCATGACGAGTGCAATGCCTTTTATGGATGAATAGTTGGGATCAGACCCCTAGCATATGGTCAATACCTCGGTTCCACATGTTAGTCAAAAACACTCCACACCAATATTTAACACGCACAGAATCAACACCTATCTAAATAGTGCCCAACACCGGTTCAACCCTCCCAACTATCCTTTCATTTGGTTAGGTGATTGAATTTTCAAATGATAGTCTTAGTTTTTAACAACATGAGTCCACAATGCTCTCCACCTATTCTATCAATCTAACCAACCAAAGCGATGGATTTTCATAACTCTTTTTTTTTACCACTTTTCACAATCTCACATTGGATAAGTACAGTATCAACAATAACATAAGTAGCAGTACTTAGTCGCAAATCATGATTCATAAACAGTTCCTGACAAGCATCATCATTGGCCGGCAATGCCATCCAACTAACACAAACGCACATGCTAAAAAATATATATATACCAATTTTAAGAAAGGTAAAATAGTATTTTCATATTTAATTAATCAAAACAATTAAATGATAAAAACAAAAAACAAAATCAAAAAGAGTTTATTACCTATTCGGTGGAGTTTAAAAGTAAATTTTTTAAGAGATTTTGATAAAAGATGATGAAATGTGTAGTTGAAAAATTAATAAAAATTGTAGGACATACATATAAACTCTACCAAATATACTCTTATAAAAAAGAAAATGCCTCCATCTTTCCCAACCACTCCTGTAGAAATCCTAAATTTTATAAGTTTTCTCACTTACATTAAATTAGTCAATTTATAAGATTGTCATGTCTAGTCATTATGCAAGCCGATTTGTTTTGCTTAAGAATTAATTGGACTTATATGAGTATTTTTCATAGTTGATGGACCAAACTATAAGTTTGGATAGTTATGAGACCATGAATAATTATTAGAACTTAATTTAGACAAACTAAAAAGAAGGGTAAATAGCACAAAACGTCCCTACCTATTGAAGGTATTGTGGAAAACGTCATTACCTTCAAAATTTTGGCATTTTCACCCTTACCTACTGAATTTCCTGCGCAAAACGTCCTTCAGTCAAAAAATCAGCCATTAACATAGGGGTAAATTAGTCCAACCACTTTTTCACATATATATTATTTCTTTTAAAATTGGGGGGCTTTTCATGCAATTTTCAAAATTGCATGGCAGGCCCCCGTCTCCAAATCTGAAAAGCTGAAACTAGTGGAAACCATGGCCCCTTTGCTCTTGTTCGACGACGACAGGTGGTGGCCGTCGGTGTAAGACACCAGTGCGACCACCGCCAGTAGATCTGTTGGCGGCGCCGCTGCATCTCTTGCAACAACTTGAATAATTCTTCTGGCACATCTTTGCCTTTGCTTTGCCTAGCAACCGCTTCAAGTCTCAACTGATCTTCCCTCTCCACATTTCGGATTAAGGTTTTGGCTGCTTCGACTTCATCGATTCTGGGTCGGACCGGTAAGGATCTATGGATTCTCATTATCTCTTTTACAACCTCGTCTACTGTCGTCAACGAGGACTCCATTATTATATTCTTCTTATCTCCTGCAATTTCTCAAAGACAATAGTATTAATACAAACCCAGAGTGTATAAGTATAATAATACAGTAATACTTCATAGGTGGGAATTGCCCACAGAATCAGAAGGTTGTTTTTCCTTAATTTGTATTTTGAAGAAATTTCAGAAAACCAAAAAAAGTAAAATTTTGCTTTCTCAAAGCAAAATCAGAAGAAGCAGACATAAACAAACAAGAATCAAAAGTGAATTTTTCTGTACAACTTTCTAGAACATCAATATTAACGTTGAAAATTCAACGACTTCTTCATTCAACAACTACTGTATATCATTACGACATTACGCGATGCAAACCACAATTTCTTCCTTGGAAAAATATTATTAAATTGCTTTCAGAAACGAAAAAACACGGAAAAAGTATTTTAGGATAATACAGAAGACATTTAAGATTATGCAAATTAGTAGGAAAAAAATCGTACTCTCTAATCTCTATCAATTGCTGATGTTTTAGAAATCTGAGAAACAAAGGGAGAAAACAGCTCGATTTGGTTATCCATTCATCCAAAAATTAGGGCCATGGTTTTCACTGGTTTGAGCTTTTCAGATTTGGGGACGGGGCCTGCCATGCAATTTTAGAAATTGCATGGAAAGCCCCCTAATTTTAAAAAAAAGTAATATATATGTGAAAAAAGTGATTGGACTAATTTATCCATATGTTAATGGCTGATTTTTGGACTGAATGACGTTTTGTGCAGGAAATCTAGTAGATAAGGGTGAAAATTCCAAAATTTTGAAGTGAATGACGTTTTTCACAATACCCTCAATAGGTAGGGATGTTTTGTGCTATTTACCCTAAAAAGAATTAATCTTCTGACTAGAGTATAATCGTAGGTCAACGATGTACGTGCATGTATTGGACTATGTGATAGAATTCTAATTAAATAATTATTTAGTAGATAAATAAAAGTTATCAATTGGATTAAATTAGGAGTCTAGGTTAAAAACATATTTTAATTAGGATAGATCACTTTTTTAATCGCATTAAAATTTATTTGTTTATTAAACTCATTCAAACTCTATAATTTAATCTAAAGTCTATTTAACTATTTTATTTCTAATTCAACACTATTATTAATAGACGCAGTCACACTATTTAAAAAAAAAAAAAAAACACTCAAATAGCGAGGAATAGCAAAATCAGTCACCTCTCTTTCAAGCTCTTTTTTCCAGCCGCCTTCCACCTTTCGTTTTGCCTCTTTTAAACTCTTATAAACATACAATAAGTATACATACATTGATATTGTTAGCAAAAGTTTTTAATTATTAAGATTTATTTCGTAATATCTGTCGTTTATTATTAGGCAAAAATTCAGACAAAGGACCCCAGCCCAGTTCAAACCTAGTTCAACCCTAAGGCCCCCCAGGCGGCCCCACCCACAGGCTCAGCCGCTCGTCCTTGCTCCCGTTTTGTTATTGAAATTTCGCTTGTACTCTGTTCTGATTAAAACTCTGACACAGTTTTTTTTTAATTCCTTTTTGGGCCCTTTTCTATATATTCTCTCAATGCTCAGGCAGCAATCGTCCTTTTTGCTCCTGCTTTCTACTTTGAAATTCCCGATTTTTGAATAAGTGTTTGGCTTGGCCACAACTAGTATTTAATATTTTCTATTTACACGAGTGAAATCTTAAATCTTTTGTTCTTGATAGATGATTTTCTAATTTAGATCCTTCGATTATTCAATTTAGTGTGTAATTTGAATTTACCATTTTGCAGCGTGAGTTTTTCTTGATTGCATAACGGAATTTTAAAATCAAATAGGTTTTATGATTATGAGTTGTCTTGATTGATACAGATGCTCGTGAATGCATTTATATTGATTTGAAATAGGTTGGCTGAGATTGTAATTGAAGTGATTTGATTTTTGAAAACTTATATTGAAATCTCAAATGGACTTTAGATTCTTTGGGCTCCATTTGAGAGCTTGCAAATGTGTGGTCTTGATCGTCATTGCTTTGGTTCTTAGAGCAGTTTTTCTGTCCAGATTCTCTGGCTTTCGCGGGGTTGAACCGAATAACTTATTTGATATCAGCAAACCATTGAGAATAAATTCTGAATTTCATAGTCAAAAACCAAAGTTTTTAGAGGTTCCGCAGATTGTATGGGGGTTGAACAATCAGAAAATTGCCTTGGCAAGAGCTTGTTTAACTGCAGGATTTTTGAATCGAACACTTTTGATGCCTAGCTTGAGCGCTTCTCTGTTTTACAAAGAGGTCGATAAGTTGAAACCTATTTCGTTTGATAAGGTCTTCCAATTCGAAAAGTTCAACTCTCTTTGTAAGGGGTTTGTCCAATTGGGTAGTTATTCGGATCTTTCAAATCGAAGCAATGTATTTGAGCTTCAAAAGGGAAGTGGTAGGAGGTGGACAATTGAGAGAGATTTAGATCAGCTGAGACAGTTCAGCAAGCATCCCTATGATGATTACCAGGTCATTCGAATAACTGGAAAGAACCCATTTCTGTGGCATGATCATTGGCCAGTAAAAGACTATGCAAAGGTGTTGGAGTGCTTAGTTTTGGTGGAAGAAATCTCTAAACACGCTGATACAGTTATTTCTAAGATTAGACAGATTGGATTGCAAGAAAACCAAAATGGTACCAATTCAGACGCTGGTTATGTAGCAGTTCACATGAGAATCGAAAAGGACTGGATGATTCACTGCAAGAAGATGGAGCAGAGGTCGAATATTACTGAAATCTGTAGCAGTAAGGACGAGATTATTGAACAAGTTGGAAACATAATTGGCCTGAAAACGCCAATGGTGATTTACATTGCTGTGGCTGATAATCTTCTTGAAGAGAGCGCGATACTGTCTGGTTGGAAGGAGGGGTTGCTTCCTTTCGAGAAGAAAAAATTGGGTGTAGTTGAGTTATACGAGAATCAGCCTTATCTCGTTCAATCAGCCATTGATTATGAAGTTTGTTTGAGATCAGATGTGTTTGTAGGGAACAGCTTTTCAACATTCTCAAGCCTTGTAGTTCTTGATAGAACTCAGAAAATGATCAACATGGGTGTTGGAAAATGTTGTGGCATTGATGTGAGATGGCCTTCTTATGCCTACAATTTGCGAGGGGAATCTAAAGGTCCTCGTCCATGGGCGACAAATATGTCCGACTCAAGCCTAAAAGCAATTAGTTATGGTACTAATCACATCTCTTGTCGATAGATTTTGGATATAGTCGAGCTACAATTCTCACGAGCAACTATCTGCTTCCTTCTGATGTCGGATATATAAATCTTGAAATAGCATACGACCATGATACATACTTTTTGTGAATTGCACGAAAAGCTTCTCTCTTTGTGAATTTCTGTGTGTAAAGACAATGATACATTCTTCTTTTCAAGATAATTTACAAAATTAAAGGATCTTCTTGATCATCAATAGTCAATAACTATCCAAGGACATATCTATGTCCATAGTAAATATTATAATGAACAAGATTTTAATTTCTTTTTTTACATTGTACTTTAACTATCTCACCAAACTGTCATAAATGTTTCCCAATGGTTGTCTGAACTCTGACGTGACGCGAGGGATTCGAGCCTACAACCAATCTTCAGTATTGAAACCAAACATAAGACGGGCTACACCAACATAATCTTGACAAAGACAACTTGTATTACTATAAACTTGTTCGTTTCATTGCCTTTAATTTGCCAAAAGCGTGTTCCTTTTCTGTTCAACTTTCGTTTCAGTAGTCTTCCTTCTTCAAAGGAAGTTATTATCGTGCACAAAATCCTAATCCCTAACAAAGAAATTTGTGCTCATATGTTTTGAGCGCAGGAAGCAACATAAATACTACATAAGAATGGACCTTTCCATGAGTGTGAGAGCAAGATACTCTTAACTCCAATATAAAGCCTTCTCGAAATGCTAATCAAGCTTAGCTCATTGGATGTAATCCTCATGGTAATTATCACTTATCACAGAGACAAATCTCTCGAGCCAAGGCAGCTGCTGCAGATCCTTCATTTCATCAACATACGACTCCGTGCAACGAGGTGGGGATTGGCAAGGATTATGATCGGCCAAACTGAAACCTCCAGAAAGAAACCTTTGGATCACTGCCAGTTGTGATCTCTCCTGGTCTGAATACGCATCCATTAACATCGGGAGTGTCTCAAATGAGTCCCATGTCCATTGTTCAAACTGTTGGGTTGGATAAGGCTCCAGGTCATCAGAAAACTCTTCATCCCAGAATGCGCATTGACATGTCTGTTGGCCATCCCTGTATTCCGCACCACAAGAATAACAGAACTCGTGACGGCACCTGTAAAAGAACACAAGCAGTTGGTAAAACAAGCTGTCATACTTCTCATGCACCAGTTGACGTTTTCTTGTAAGCGTGCTTGTCTAAAATAATTTCACTCCAGGAAATAGAAGGTTTCATGAATCTTTAGACAAAACATTCAACCAATAACTAGAGGCCCGCAGACTAGTGACATGAGGAAAACTGAGATTTCCACATTTATTGAAAATCCAAATGCACATTTTATCAACCTTCTAATTGTGGAAAAATCATAATGGTTTAATGGGGTTTATATTGAGGGTCTCAACTGATATCAACGAATTTTGCAGAAAAGTTATTTTGGAGAATATTTACATATGCATTTATATACTCATGGGCTGTATAGATAGTAATGTAACAAAACCACATTGTTAATCCCAGCGAAAACTGTAAATATGTTTATAAAATTGACAGATAGCCAGATCAACCCTCAAAGCACCCAACTGAACAGATTTAGAAAATATTATAGATCAGTATTGACCACAAACATGTCATTCACAGCTCTACATTAACACAATATGACTGAATGATTTGTTATGTCATGATCTAGTTTATTGTTAGCATGACAGCCAAACGTTGAGTATGAATGAATGATTTGTTAAGTCATGATCTAGTATATTGTTAGCATGACGGCCAAACGTTGACTTTTGGGACAATATAAAAGTTTCTGGTAAGGCTATCCCCTAGTCCTTTTATTTTCTGTTGATTGATTCTCTGTGCTCGTGCTATTTTCTCTTAAATAAATGCTGCTACATCTGACAGGTTGTGGAAGGGGGAACACATCTTTAATCATCATTTAACTTTTATGAGTAGACGATCTGTGGCATAAATTGTTACTCATCATGCGAAAACCTAAACAAAAAGGTGTCTACACGAACAGATGCATGCTTTAGTCATTCCATCTCGACAAGGAAAAATATACGTTAAAGGCCTCATTATGTATCTTTACTGCTGCACATTCAGAAAATATTTCGAAGCCTTTCTAAGTTAGGATGCACAATTGCTCCAAAAGAAAATAGTCTTACCAGCATGTCATGTGGTAGCAACCATGAGTGAGCTCAATCATTCTCCGGCATTGCTGGCAACGTCTCCACCTTTTGTTCTGCGCCAAACGGTGCAAACTTAAGTCACTAGCATCCCTCTCCTCCAGCGGGAGATTTTGATACTCTTCACAGGTCATGGAAGAATGCCAAGGAACCCCACAATCCGCACAGATAAACCTCTGACAAACAGGGCACTCCACGCAACTGTTGTGGGACTGACTTGACGAACTTGCCATGGTTGGCAAGCAATCATGAGGATCAAGCAGAACCGAGCAATTAGGATATGGACAATAAATCTTATTTGAGTTGAGAATATTTGCTTCCACAAGAGCTTGTTCCAAAGATTCGTAAGAGGTAACTGGAAGAAAAGACCTACATTCAGCTATAGATATACAGTATTTGCACCTCAATTGAGGACATCTAATAGGAACTTGAGTAGACTGAACTTTCCACTCAACATAGGTTTTCATACAGTAAGAACAGAATTTGTGGGAACATTTGATTGTGACCATCATTGATGTGAACTTCTCCTCACAACATATTGCACAAGTATCTGTAGGTTTATCTCCCTCGGCGGTGGAATAGACAACACCAATAGCTACTTGAGCCAACTCTAAGGCCTTCTCAAGATCAATACTAGGAACAAAATTAAGAACAAAGGCTTCCATGTTACTGGCTTGTTCTAGGATCCTTTGCCTCAGAGCCACGACAAGTGGCTCTTCAAGTCCCTCACCAAGTGAAACCTGAAAAAAGTATGTATCACTTTTAACTATACAAGAAAAGTTGAATGGGAAATGGCTTAAACTCAACAAATAGTGCTGAGAAACATCTATTTGTTAATACCTCAAGGAAAGAGGTTACCACTATGAAGCAATGTGAAGCAATGACATGAAAGGATCAGAGGACAACTGAAAACAAGTCTTGCCGACGTACATTTCCCAAATAGACTGATACATATATAAATTATAACAAATTCAAATCAAATATATTGCAACTATAGAAGGTAAACACCAAAGATAATAATTGCTCGTCATATGAAGCAACATCTAGATATGAAAGACAAAATTTTAGCAGGGAAACGGTAGAAATTTCCCATTTAGAAAGACTTGGCACTACCACAGATTCAAATGCTTGACATAAGATCATAATTAGCAATCAAACAATTAGAACAGCAAGAAACACATATCTTTGAGACTAGAAAATTTCTCACCTGATCATACAAGACCTCAGAATTGGTGAAGGCCGTTACCCGCCTAAAATTGTTTTGTATGGCTTCAGATAAACCATCCAACAAAGCTAAATAATCTGCCACCAATTCCTCCACATAGAAATCGAGCTTTTTCTGCACTCGAATTAGAGGAGTGCTACGGGACCTCTCCATGACCACTCCAATTCCAGAAAGCCTAGAACCAGAATCTCCAGGGCCAACTACAGAGACACCCTTGAAATACATCTTTACAGAATATGCATCAAGATCATCCTCTAAATCTTCCTTTATCGATTCTTCTCTCTCTTTCAATTCATCCTCATCCTCAAAACAGCTTCTGAACTCATCTTCGTCTTCCTCCAGTTTCAATTCCTTAGCTTCACTCACAGATGAACCTTCAATAAGAACTGTTTGTTCCTCCATTGTCATAATAGTGCTTTTTCCAATTATCCACAATTTCTCCGCAACACCAATACTAAACCAATTAATATATTTCAAACTCTGCTAAAACATCAATCTTTCCCAAAATATTTACAGGGACAAAAATAGCATGAAAAAGCCATCTCCCAGATACTCCTTGAATCAGGATTCAACAAACACCCATAAGCGAATGCCAATAAAGTTAAGAAATTCCAGTATTAACAGCGTTCCAAGAAAATTCTGATCTTCACCCTGTCTTCTGCATTAAGCTTCAATAGTTATTCATTATCTACAAGATCCAAAAGAAACACGAAACCGGAGCAACAAAAGTTTTACAGGAAAAAAAATTAAAAAAGACAGACTAAGAGAAAGGCCAAAAAAAAAATATCCCCTCAAACAAAAAAGATAGTAAACAAAAATTCTTTGATCAATAAGTCAACCCAACAAACCCCCTTGTCAACCTAATTATCCCTCCCACTGTCAGTCGTATAAATCTACTAAAAAAACAAATACATATTTATATACCTATAAATACTATAAGTGAAGCTTCCTTACCAATAATAATCGGGCCGACATATTTCATCAGAGTTCCAGCGTCTCTGATTGTTCTTTATTTATATATATATACAAGTTAAGTTATACAGGGGGCTTCAGAACCCTTATCTGACAACTGCTCCGTCATGTCTCCACCCTGGATTACATTATGCATCTTCCTTTTCCTTTGTTATTTTACAGAGTGTGTGTGTTGTAGGGAGGGAGGGAGGGGTTTGGGGGTTGATTAACTACTGCTTGGTAATCGCTTATTTTGTTGCGTGGTGGATTCTAGAAAAAATAAAAGTGTAAATTATGTATTTCACGTTAGTGTAGTTATAAGTCTACGTGACTCATAATTACTATTTAACATTAAAATTAGAGTATCACCTTTCAAAAAAATCAATGTGACAAGAAAGAGAAAAGAAATAGATAGATAAAGAGAGAGAGAGAGAGAGAGAGAGAGAGAGTGTGTGTGTGAAAAGAAAAAATAGATGAAAGAGATAGACACAATTTAATAAAAAAATAGGTAAAATGTGTCTAACATAATGTCTAAACTAGAAGACATGTTAGAAGGTCTTTTACAATAAATACTACCACGTCAATTTTGTCTTCTCCATCTAATCGTCACATCAACTAGACATTGTTATATTGGAGATACTCTTAGGTCTACATTGATAATTTTTGTTACATGGAAATTCAGACTCGTAAATTTAAATAAATTAAAAATATAAAACCCAACTTTTGAAGATTGAGAGAATCCATAGATACATATCAAAGTAAAAGGTTAGAGAACTCAAACATTAATTTTCTATAAATAAAACGTAGTAATTAATCATTTTTAAGAACGACAGAATTCAATTATTGCATTGAATTTTAATTCAATATATTGATTTAATAAAATAATAAGTATTTAAAATATCAACATTTTTGCTAAAGAAAAACTTATCATATATAATAAGTATAGCACATGTTTGTATGTGCTTATAAGTAAATATAAACTTATCATATATTATTTTTATCCAAAAATTTCATATAATTTATAATTTTAATTTATTTTTTATTCACATATTTTATAACACTCACATTTTATAATTAAAAAAAAATTATTGAACAAGCACAGTTTTCGTATTTTTAAAACATAATACTTGAATTAATTCAACCAATTAAATTTCATTTTGCTGAAACATATTAGCCGATTGAGCGAATCAGCCAATAAAAATAAAATAAAATAAAATATTGACGTGGTTGATAAAAAGGCTGTGATCCATGATTTATTCTGTTCACATGTACAATGAAGCATTTATTGGAAATAATTTAACAAAACCAAAGGCACATGGCTAGTCAGGTCCAGTTTGACTTTCAATGTCCTTCCTTTTTTCCTTTTTTTACTTTATCCAAATTAGTATTTTTCCCATCTGTAATTTATTTTTAAAAAAATTGCAATGAGAGTTCTCAACTTTTTCAAATTGTACAACTGATTTCTCAATTTATATTATTTATAAAATATTACTATTTGAAGAATGTAGTGTTCTTCTATGTAATACCCACCTACTGAAGTGTTAGTATATGGATAATCAATTTATTTGATTGTTTTATCATGGACAATCCACTGCTGACACATCAGCAGGTGGACATTACAAAGAGGCAGGAGAATACTACTATTTGAAGAATAACAATAATTATCTCAACAGAATATATGCATGTTTGTTCTAGCTAAAATTCTCAACTACTTATCAAAATCTAATAAAATGATGTTTCGATTAGCCATTAAAATATTGTGTAATAGGGCCTACTTTCAATTCAAACCTGACGATAGTATATCTATGTAACAATTTCAAAACTTTAATCAATTTTTAGTCAACATGGGGCCCAAATCTTGCTTGCACAAATCAATTTTCTTTAATAGCGGAATTAGACACACACTATAATAAGTAAAGAAAACATAACAAAATCTCTCTCGTTCCACAACCCTTACAATCACATTTCACATTCATTTTTCTCATTCAATTTATTCCACATATGTTTGGGATGGCATTTTTGGTGGGTTGTGGGAAAAAGAAAGGAGGTAGTGGGAAATGGCGGTGATGGGAGTTGCTTTATTTTTCTATTTTTTTTTATTTTTTGTTTTTATTGTCGTTTTAGTTAATAATAAGGGTATATGCACTTTCTAAATTAATTTTTGTCTTGTTAATATATCGATAAAATTTAAAAATTGAATATGCAAATGCTATATTAGCTATAGATAGAGGACATATATTACAATTTTTCCTTTTGTATTATAATCTGGAACTTTAATATGTGTGTAAAATAATAATTAGAAGTTAAAAATTAAAATACACGACAATCATTACTCGTCTCTAAAGTGAGATATTATAAGGTATATGTTTTCTTACTTTTATGGGTCACTACAATGATTATTGAGGTTAAAAAAAAAAAAAAAAAACCTATAATTACTGAAGTCTAATAGCAATTCGAAATGATAGTCCAAATTAATTTCGAATCTTGCAATTCAAAACTTATATAAATTGGATTAGAAGTTTGATTTGTCCAAAATTCAAAAAGTTAAGTGATTTTCCTCTTTCCTTTTCAATTTTGAATTTATTTTTAGTTTTCTATTTTAATATTACTAAAAAATTGTTTTTCATAACAGAAAACTAGAAAACACGTTCTATTTGGAATTTTAAAAAATTATTTTATGACATATTATTCAATAAATTTGATTATTCATTAAAATAAAATAATTTTATGGTAATATATTATAAAGTAATATATACATTTTAAAGTTAGTGAATGTTACAATATTTTTTTCCATATTACAAAAATTAAATACAAAAAGATAATAATAAATTGATTTGACAAAATATAAGAAATAAAAAATAAAATTAATGATGTGACTTGGGCTGATAATTACACAATATGATTGTGAATGATAAGATTGCATCAAATAGTTCAATAGCAAGTAGACTAAGATTACAAGCTTTAATATTGATGGCAAAAATAAGTGCACTTGGTAAATTAAAACAATAAAATAAATTTACAAAATCATGTATGAGTCGTTGTGTAACAATTTGATCTATAACTTGTCCCATTTAAGTTGTTTGACTAGCATCAAATTGTATAACTTTATGATCTTGACTTAATTCCGACACATCTAGTAATACCATATTCTATGGAGAATTTTGAGTGAAAAGACTATTCAAAGTGCGCTCTTGGCGAATGAAGTTGTGTATTGTGCAACAGGCAATAGGGATTTGTCTTTACCTACTAAATGGATAATTGGTAATTAATTTCAAAATAAGAAATCTTGCCTTTAACACTTCAATGCAACGTTCAATAATGTTCCAATAGGAGAAGTGACTATAGCTAAATAGCTCTTCATTTTCATTCGGTCTTTTTCATCCACTATAATCACGCAAATGATATCTTCGACTTCGATAAAGGGCAAGAAATCCAGACATGTTTGGATAGCCAGAATCAATAAGGCAAAATTGATCTGTAACAAAAGATATTTGACAAATCCTTTGAAGTAATAGAATATTCCTATCCGTGGCATTGAAAAGTTGTTTGATGTTCTTATAACCGCGTTAAATATTCGTGAATCATTAGCACTACCTTCCCATCCAACATACACAATTATGAATTTCATATCAAAATCACATGCCAACATCACATTTTGTGTTATATTAGTTTTCCTTCTGCTAAAAGATATTTGTCTCGATGCAAGTGCCAAGTTGAAACATTTGTTCCATCTATTGCATCTATACAATCCTAATAATAAGGATATTTGTGCAAGAGACTTTCATTTACAGCATCTCGGTTTGTAAGGCAGATCATCTCTGTGCCCTATGAAGAAACAGCTTGTAAAACTCGCTTAAACCATTTTGTTATTTTAAAACTTACTTAAGCCATTTTGATATTGTATTGTTGGAATGTTGAAATTGATCACCAATAACATTATATCATGTAGTGTGCCCTATAATCATCAGAAACATAGCAAGACCATCTTCAATGCTCACTTTTTTCTCATCTGTCAACAAACCCCTATCTTTCAAAGTATCAAAAAAATTCATAAAAACGTGTTTTTGCATACGAAAATTACGATGACATACAATTGGTTGTCCATTCAAAATTTCAAGTATATATATTTTTCCAGTAAGCATTGATGTCCTGCAACTGCGTCCTGTCCACGATACTTCTTTCATTGGCAGCAAAGTAACTAAGCACCAATATATTTCCAACAGTCACATCGAAATCTTCCGTAAATATAAAAAACATCATCACTTGAATTTCTTTAGTCGAATCGTCATCACTCACATTATGAACCTAACTTGATTAAACAAACATCCATCTGCACAAATATATTCATAATCATCATCATCATGATTATCCACATCAATCATCAGTTATTATAATACTCAAATAAAAATAATTATCATGTTTAAAAAATTACAACTATTATCAATTCCAACATATCGATTAAAATAAAAAAGTAAGTAAGTCTTGAGAATTACAAATGGTCACATCAACATATGAAAAGAACACAGTCCTACGTTAGAAGTTCAAAATACGCAATCCAACCAAACTATCAAGAAAATCAAAAAGTTCCAAGATATGTCCTATCCTAATTTTGGGCATTATCACAAATGTCATTCTCAAATTTGGATCATTAAAAGCCTTTATTGCTTTTATATAAACCTCATTAGAAACCTCTTCCATGCTGTTTAGGATGTTCAGGCACACCATATTTGAATAAGGATTCAGACTTGTAACTTCATTATCTCCTAATTGATTAGATGATTTTTCTTGGATGCGTGCAAGCTTTTCTTTCAGGTAAAGCATCCTAAGTTTAGTTTCATTGTTCCTCATAATTGTAGATGACCACTGTGCCATACATGCCTCAAGTTTTCCATTTTTATTGATTTTGGGTTCCTTATATCAACGTTCATTAGATGTACCATCATCGCACCGATGAGTATTTGTAACTTCGTCATCATTATCATCATCATCATCATTTTCCACATGTACTTGCACTGCCCTGCTCAAAAATTTATCTTCTAATTGCCTTTCTTCCTCTGATATTGAAGGAAACTAAGTGGAAGCATTGCCTAAACATCCAGCCAAATATCTCTCCAAGAAGTTCATAATACTTGCATCATTTCTTCCTCAACATCTTGGTTATCTACAATAATAAAAATAAGCCATATTAACATACTGTCTAGCAAAAAAAATGATATCATAAATAAATAATGTTAAAAATATTCATTTACAATACATACCGTATAAAAATGTTGCTAAACTTTCTGTAGCATTTAACTTGGTTAGTATTTAGATCCCATGTAACACATGTATGCCCTAAAATTTCAGAGAACAAGCAATGTACCTTACGTAAACGGTTTTACTTATCCTTCAATCTTTCTACCCCATAATCCGATTTTGTGACAACAACCATGTCTTGATTGATCTTGCTGTATTCATTTTTCGTGAATGTAGAATATTGCAATTTTCTTGATTTCACATTGTCATAAAATATCTCGATAAAAGCATGTTTATTTTTATCTGACTATGACATTGGTTCCCCAGTCTTACCCACGTGAGTTTGTGACCACCCATGTTTTTTAATGAAGATAATTAATGAATATCAACCACTTAACCAAAACAATTTTGTATATTAGGGTCAATTTGGTATATAGACAAAGATTAAAAATAATTGATAAATTTTATCACATCCTATTTGGGCAGAAGTGATATCCAAATAAACTTTTTTTTCGGATAACAGTTTTGTATATAAGGTCCGTTTGGTATATGGACAAATATTAAAAATAATGAATAAATTTTATCATATCCTGTTTGGGTAGAAGTGATGTACGAATAAACTTTTTTTTTGGATAATAATTTAAGCAAAAATGATGATAAATTTTATCCTTAAAAAGAAGATGACGAAATTTTTTATCCGACAATGGTTTACTCATTTTTTAAAAACAATCGTACCTTTTATAATATTAAAAAAATCCACTTTTGAACATCCATAACCTAGGAAAATCGCTGCCACCCGCTAAACGCATAGGGATGGAAAAATACTCCGATCCCGCCCCGTTAGTAATTGGAGCGGGGACAGAGATCATGGTCTCCGCTCCAAATTCTCTAAACCCATCCCGAATTTCATTTTATTTTATTTTATCTTTATATTTTAAAATTTAGATCGTATTTAAAAAATTAAATTTAATGTTAAAATTTAATTAACTAATTAAACGGCATTAAATGAGGATTTTTTAATTCCCGCCCTGATCCTTGTTTCACATTTCAAAAATCTCTGACAAGACGGAATAGTAATAATGGTCACCCTGGCCCGTTGCTACTGCCACCGCTACCGTCCTCCACCAACGTCCTTCAGCCACCATCCTCCACTACTGCTACCGTCATACGCTGCCAACACCATCTCTCGCTCCACCCATTTTTTTTTCTTTTAATTTTTTTTATTTAATTTTTTTTCGTTTAATTAAGAATAATATTATAATTGTATTTTTTTTATCAAAAAGTAATTTTTTTTTCATTTTTATACTTAGCTGAACCAAACAAGATAATAATAAAGATTTTATTCAGATAACTTTTATTCATATAACTTTTATCTAAATAAATAGTTTTATCCACAAACAAAACAGGCCCTAATTGTCAAATAATTACCAAGTCCAAACCAGATAAAGATAATACAAACAAGTTGAAAAATTAGTTAGAAGAAAGTTCGAACACACAAAAAGTTCAAACTAGGAATGGCAATGGATCGAGCTGGGCCCATGCCAAGAAGGGCATAGCTCGGCCCAAGGGATGGTCCACTGGGCACATGGATTTTTTTTAAAGATTGTTTTTGGAGTTAAAAAACTTAAAATGAAATAAATTATGATAAAATTGACATTTAAAATTTTTCTATTTTTTTTCGAGTTTGGGACCGGCTATTTTTAGTGTAGGTAGAGTTAAAATTGTATATGAACAAGTTATTACGTGTACAATTTTTGATAAACTTAAATTTCAATATTTAAAATTACGAAGAAAAAAATAGCCTTTGAAAAAAAAAAACATAGATTTTTATATATCCATATTTAAAAATGGTTTTATCTTTATGATTTTTAAAGGTTCACTCAGTGCAATAGTTATATTATAGAAGACACTAATAATTATTGTCATGTCAATATAGTATAACTATGATTAAGGAACAAATTATTGTGTTGAAAGTAGACATACTACATAGTACTTTTTCTTGCACATTTGAAATTTAGAATCACATGCACTTGCATCTTGACTTGTCAGAATAAAACATTCGGATGAGATGGACCCTTTTAAATAATTTTAGAAAAGTTGAGTTACCAAAGACAATTTATTAAAAAATAATAAATTTAGGCAACAAGAATTACAGAAATATGGCATACTTTAAGCAATGATATAATCATTCCAGAGAAATATGGCATACTCTCTTTAACTGCTTACTGTTCATTTGAAGCCAAAAAGGCTTGTCAAACCAAAAATACCAATCCAGGAAATCTTATTGCAATACCTCTATTATTAGGTCTTCTAGTGTTAAAATAAGGTGCCAGCACGTTTCAAATAGAAATCCAATTACATTTTGCCACACGAATCTCTTTCAATCTGTATAAAATATTTTCATTTTTAGTACAAAATAAGGTAATAACATCGCATGCATGTTTGACGCCAATTATTCTAAAAATTTGGAATCTGTAATCTGTAAGTTTAAAATACTTCATCCCGCCACCCCAACATCAGTTCAGTGTCTTAAAACCAGCAGCATATCTACAAATGATCGAGTAATGAATGAGTAGGAAGGCATATAGTGACTTACCACCTAATTTTGGCAAGATTTTCTAGGCAATTTACTGTAAGACCTGACGAAGGCCTCACAGCAGGCCCCGTGAAGACCTTGCATGACTGAACGAGTTACAACAAAGCCCACGAAGGGCGTCGACCCTCGTAACCAACCTGGGGTGCTTCGTTGGTTTTCATATTCCACGTAATCCGCAGACAATATGATATTTTGGGACAGTTCAAGAAATATCCCATAAAAGATTGTGTTGGATCATGTTTGATTATGATTCAAACCTAGAAGGAAACTAAATATCAACCTCTGGACAATTAGTAAACAAGATATAGGAAATCAATAGAGATAATGATGGAAAATCTAAAAGGATTGCTTTCACATCCAATTACACTTATCTTATAAGGAATGAAGATTCGATCAAATATCCAATTGATTGCCTGCCAAAATCAATTGGACTCTGGACTTATAAATACAAGGTCCTTGACCGTTATAAGGTACACATTATTCTCACCCTTAAACTCTACTCGATTTTTTGCCTACTTGTCCTCTCTCCCGTATATTTTTACATGCACTGGTAGTTAACTTGATCGTACCAACGATGGTCGACCCTTTTTTTTTTTCCGATGATCTTGGTGCCTAACTGTTGTCTTAGTGTGCAGGTAACATACATGTTGATAGATAATTGACTAAAGTTTTGTTGATACGTGGATAATGCAGATTCTGATGTTAGCAAATTGGCACCGTCTGTGGAAAACAAAAATACGTTACAAAACCAAAATATTTGTGGTAAAACGTGTTTTCTACCAGAAAGAGCATGGCGACAGATAACTCATCGGAAGAAGAAGTTGAGTTCCACCACACGTACCAGCGGCAGAAAAGCATTCATGATCTCCAGAACGTAACTCGCCACAGGAGAAAGAGACAATGACAGAGGCGTATGACCGATAAAGATATTCTGGACCTGAAAAAGGACAATGCCTAGATGAAGGTGGTACTTGAATGGTTGGAAAATTAATCTCCCTAATCTGAACGCAAGCATAACCGTGGTTGGCGAAGCCCTTTTAGGTCCGGTTAGATCGAAAGCCGTTGATCTCAGATGACCCACTAATTTTAGATGGTCGAAATCCTTAGAACCTGAATCTGAGGTCCTCGCATGACAATCAACATGAAAAACCTCTCCTGGTACGGGCAAACTAGCCAGCCGCGTCTGTTAATGTATTTGATAGATTGGGGGTTGGATCCTCTATGGCACGCCCCCAATCATTGAGCAGCAGGCGCAGCGAACATAGCGAGGCTTGCCTAGAAGTAAGGAGGGACCTGAAGGTTACGAATGTGAGGCCCGAGGATGAAAGGTCGGAACGATTGTGTGACCTTGAAGATGATGACGAGAACCTCCCGTTCTCCAAGGAATTGAAGGCTAGAGAACTTCCATACCGATTCAAAATGCATTATATGGAAAATTACAACGGAAGAGGCGATCCTACGGACCACATCAACATGTGTAAGACGAGGCTCCAAAAAAATATATTACAGCAGTCAAGTGTAGGAACTTTCACACCACCATCATCTCTGATGTGAAGAGATGGTACAACAAGTTGAAGCCTATGAGCATCAAGAGCTGGCCACAGCTGAAGCATGAATTCATCAATGCCTTCATTGGCAATCAGTCAATGATAGCAGATGTGGTCCAGCTCCATGACATTGATAGAGGGAAGGAGAATCGGTGAAGAGATACTTCAAGAGGTTCATCAATGTCATCAACAAAATCGAGAATGTCATTGATGACAAGGCGTTAGATTCACTAGTAGCCAGGCTCTACATGCGAACCCTCTTCTGGAGAAACGTCCAAAATCGTGTGCCCAAGACCTATTCTCAGTTGGTGCATCTGATCCAGTAAGAGATTCGCTCAGAAGAAACCATCAAGAATAGAAAAAAAGTTCAAAGAGAGATAGGAGAGCGCTACTGCTGAGAAGGACGATGTTCTCCTGAGCCTCGCAGCAATTGCTATCGCCATGAAGGACGACGTTCTCCTGAGCCTCGCACCAATTGCTTCCAGAGGTTCAATCAAACAAAGGTAATTCTGGCCTCACTGCCTAGACCACCAGCGGTGGTCCTTTCACCAATTTTTCATCACAAGTTCTATCGTATACACCGAACTTGGGTACACAACACAGAAGACTACCCTGACGTACAAGAACTGATTGATCGAGAGAATCAGCACCAAGGAGAAGTGAACTGCTAGGCACGAGGAAGACGAGGACCCCAACCTTTGCATGGGGATGACAGGAAAAACGACATGAACACAGATCCACCTAGACAGGACAGACCCGTAATAGCCTTCCCAGTTCAAGAGATCAACATTATAATTGGAGGGTCTTACGTTGGAGGACATACAATGATCTCACGATGGAACTATGCTAAAGTAGCAAAAGAAGAACCAGAAAGTTGGTAGGTTCACGGTCATTGGCCCAGGGCCCTACCTACCATGTTTACGGAGGAGGATGAGGCTAGTGTCTATTACCTGCATTGTGACGCCTTAGTAATTCGCGCCATAGTCACCAAGAATGGGTTGGGAAGAATGTTGGTTGATGATGGGAGTGCTGTGAATATCCTATTCGACAGCACCTTTCGACCAAAGAAAATTGCTCCACGTATCATTGGGTCTTCGACAGGCCCGTGCTCAAGGATTTATGAGCAGTCACCTCCATCTATCACTTGGCGATGAAATTCTCAACACCAGGCGGACTCACCAAAGTTTGAGGCAATCAAACAGAGACGATGACGTGTTATATAAATGCGCTTCAAAAGGTGGAAAAGTGCGAAGACGCTATCCCGTAGTTATGACTATACAAACTGAGCCAATGGATATTGGCCAAGAAAATGCTGAAGAGGACAAGATCCTCGACGAGGGTCTTGGGTCTTGACTCTCGGATCATAGGCACGATTCACATGCCTCACCAACAGAAGAGTTGGAGACATTCCTAGTAAACTCCTCAGAACCTTCCCAAATGTTGCAGGTAGGACAAACTAGAAGAAGGGATGAATGAAAAGCTGAAATGGTTCTTACGAGAACATTGATGTTTTTGTGTGGAAGCACGCTGACATGGTAAGAATAATTCATCTGTAGCTTGCCACGCCTTGAAGGTGGATCCCAAGATGTGTCTCAAGATATAGAAAAAAGACCTCTGAGCACCGAGAGATATGACTCTCTAAAAGAAGAAGTAGATAAACTACTGGCCAACGGGTTTATCTGAGAAGCAGTCTATCCCCAATGGGTGTGTAACCCCGTATTGGTTAGGAAAAATAACCGCAAGTGGAGGGTGTACATAGACTTTTCAGATCTAAACTAGGCATGCATGTCGGTCACAAGCTACTCAGCTTTATAGACACCTACTCTGGTTACAACCAGATCTCCATGTTTGCATGGGACGATGAACATACATCGTTTATAACAGACCGGGAGCTATATTGTTATAAGATGATGCCCTTCAGTCTTAACAACACTGGAGAAATTTACCAAAGATTGGTAAACCGCATATTCACATAACATATTGGAACACCATGGAGGTATAAGTTGATGACATGCTTGTAAATAGCGTAGACGCTGAAAATCATGTCAAACACCTGGATGAGATGTTCAAGAGTCTCCACAAATACAAGATGAAGCTTAATCTCTTGAAATGTGCTTTTGGAGTCGGGTCCAGAAAGTTCCTAGGTTACATGGTAAATCAGTGTGGGATAGAAGCCAACCCAAGAAGATTAGGGCACTCGTCGACATGTGCTCACTGTCTTCCCTAAGAAGGTCTAGAGCCTAATAGGAAGGTTGGTAGCTTTGAATCGATTGATATAAAAAAATGACTGATCGATACTAGCCTTTTTTCAGACCATCAAGGAGAGAAATCAATTTGAGTGGACAGAAGAGTGAACCAAAGACCGAAGAAACATTGCTTATTTACCTAGTAGTTTTCGAAAAGACAGTGAGTTGATAGATCTTCGGGCGATGCCGAAGCAAAAGTTGGGATCCTGCTGATTAGCCCCGACGGCTACAACTTCAACTGTGCACTTTTCCTAGAGTTCAATACTTCAAATATCGCTGCTGAGTACGAGGCACTCCTAGCGGGCTTCAGGTTAGCACACGAGATGAAGGCTAGAAAAATCCAAATTTATAGTGACTCACAACTGGTGCTTAGTCAGGTTAACGGAACTTTCACTGCATGCGAGCAGTCCATGGTGGCCTACTTGAAGAAGGTCAAGGATTTTCTAGCTAACTTTGTGAAGTTTGAGCTATGCCGATGCCCTCTCCAAGTTGGCGAGTTACAAGGACTTTGACTTGATGAAAGTCATTTCGGTTGAAAGGCTTAGCCAGCCAACCACTGATGAGGCTACTCAATAAAATGCAACGATAATCAATGAGTCTCCCGATTGGATGAAGGAAATCGTTACGTACTTAATCGACCAGGTTTTTCCAGACGACAGAGACGAAGTTCAAAAACTCTGTATGAGGTCCACAAAGTTCGTATTGACGGATGGAATCTTATACAAAAGAAGATTTAGTCTACCACTCCTGTAGTGCATTACCAAAGACGAAGCCAACTATATCGCGCATGAGATACATGAAGGAGTCTAGAGTAATCACACGGGAGGTATGTCTCTAGCACATAAGGCCTTAAAACAAGGATACTACTGGCTGAATATAAAAAACAACTCCCACACCTTTGTGGAAAAATGTGACAAGTGCCAGAGTTTCACCAATGTGCCGAAATTCCCAACTCAAGACCTCACCTTGGTCACCAGTCCATGGCCTTTTTCCAAGTGGATGATCAACTTCATTGGTCTCCTCCCAACTCGACAAGGTGGCATCAAGTTCGCAGTTGTGGTCGTAGACTATTTCACCAAATAGTGTGGGCCGAGCCCTTGGCCAAAATTACGGAGTAGAACGCATGAAAGTTTGTATGGAAAAATATAATCTGCTAATTCAAGATCCCTCACTTTCTTGTCTTAGACAATGGTACGCAGTTCGCTATGAAAAAGTTTAACTCGAAATGTGAAGAACTCGGAGTTTGGAGAGATTTTTCCACTCCTTATTATCCCCAATCTAACGGCCAAGTGGAGCCCGTCAATAAAATTATCAAACACACTCTGAAGAGAAAACTGGAATCTGCTAAATGGGGATGGGCTAAGGAACTCCTCGAAACCTTATGGTCATATCGAACTACCTCTCGAACAGCAACTGGTGAAACCTCTTTTGCCATGGCATATGGGGTAAAGACAATGATTCCTATTGAGGTGGGAATGCCTTCCCCGAGACAATTGCATTTCGATGAGGTAGTCAACAAAGATTGGCACAAGGCAAACCTCCACTTACAAGAAAAGAAGCATACAGATTTACAAATTCGCCTGGCCGTTTGTAAAAGGAAGATGTCTAGGTACTACAACTCTAAAGTCAGGAACAAGGACTTCCAAGTCAACGATTTTGTCCTGAAAAAGATTTTTCTCGCTAACAGAGAGGTTGGGGCAAGGACCCTAGGTCCTACTTGGGAGGGACCGTATAAGATCATTGAAGTGATCTGGCCCGGGACTTACAAATTAAAAGACTCTGAGGGGAAGAAAACAAAGCGCCATTGGAACGTCACCCACCTTCGTTCATACTACCATTAGGCTTCTTGATTACTAGCACTGAGTTGTATTTTTTTTTTTTTTCATTCAGTTTTGTTCAAAAATAGTTATATTCAATACAAAGCTCAATTGATTTGAAGTTAAAGTTCTATCTTCCAGATTAGACCATCCTTAACTACTTAACTCAGGGCAGTGAGGATGTGTGGTTCGCGGCCAGCTTCTTAACTCGCTGGGTAAAAACTTAACGCGTGCAAATACAAGTAACAAAGCAAAGGCATCGAGGGTGTGTGGTTCATGACCAACTTCTTAATTCGTTGGATAAAACCTTAATGCGTGCAAATACAAGTAACAAAGCAAATGCAGCAGGGTGTGTGATTCACTGCCAACTTCTTAACTCGTTGGGTAAAAACTTAATGTGTGTAAATACAAGTAACGAAGCAAAGGCAACGAGGGTGTGTGATTCACGGTCGATTTCTTAACTTGCCGGTTAAAAACTTAACGAGTGAAAATACAAGCAACAAAGCAAAGACAGCGAAGGTGTGTGGTTTGCGGCCAACTCCATAACTTGCTGGTTAAAAATTTAACGCGTGTAAACACAAGTAACAAAGCAAAGGCATCGAGGTGTGTGGTTCGCAGCCAACTCCTTATCTCATTGGGTAAAAATTTAACGTGTGTAAATACAAGTAACAGAAGAAAGACATGGAGGGAGTGTGGTTCACAGCCAACTCCTTGGCTTGCTGGGTAAGAATTATTTAATGCGTACAAGCGAGAGGGAATGATGTCTAAACGATCACATTTTTTGAGGAAAGGAAAAGAACGAAGCGGCAACACTTAAAGTAAAATTAAACAAGTTGGAAGTAAATTTCTCTTCATTTATAAATTCATGGTAAGTACACAAAATTACACAAAATCTAAGTCATACGGCCCCACCGCCTCTTCAGGGTCAACACAAGTCTGGGCTCCTAACTTAAGCAACGATTCCTCGACCTTCGAGAGCTCTGCCACGGCCTTTGCCAACTCATTATGCTTGACATAGGCCATATCTCCGTACACTTTAAGTTTCAGCTTGGCTTGTCTCTAGACGTTGTTACACACCTTTTGCATCGCTTTGGCTCTCAACACCTTGTATTCAACCTGCCGCCTAGCTTCTTTGGAGAGGTTGAGCTTTGAACGAAGGATCTTATTCTCTGAGCATATCTCGTTAGCGTCCTTGGAACCCACGACCCTTTGACTCCTCATAGCCTGCCAAAACTTTGTACAACTCACAGTTAAGTACTTGGCTTCGGGCGGTGTTCATCTCGGCCATTTTTACTAACTCTAGAAGAGTTGTTTGTTCTGATACCTTCCTATAGGTAGAAGTCCAATACTTATGGACAGAGGCCTTCTCTACCACTGAAAGAGCTAGGAGCATATTCAGAACAGACAGATCCAACTCATTCCAGCGGAACCCAATGTTGATGTGCTCGGTCCAACTAGAGGTGTTGGGATGATGAGTCCGTCCCTCACATGAGGAAGAAGGGGTCTGTCTGTTGGCTCCTTGGAGAGGAGTCCGCTCTCCTTCTCAAGGAGAAGGATTCAACACTCCACCTCGCCTGGCCCTCTTTGTATCCCCCATATTGCCTTCATCCCCTGCATTCTCCTTCTGCCCATAAGCCTTACCTTCTTCCTCTGCGATTACCTTTTCTTTGCCCTTTCACCTGACATTCTCTGACTAAGTAAAGGCTCTCTACGGAGAAAGAGAGATGATGTTCCCATGGCCAGATCTGGCGGCAAAGAAGCAGTGACAACCAGGATTGGTCTCGCATCCAGAACCAGAGATTGCAATGAAGGGCTCATGTTCCCGTCGTCATCTTCTTCTTCGTCAATGCTAAAAATAGAGATTTTGGAGAAAGTATACTTAGCCATTGATGGAGATCTGTTCACTAGAAAGGTGTTTTTCGAATGATGTGAATGGTTGGGTTATAGAAAATTTGTGGAAATGAAAAAGAGAAATGAAATGTTGGACGGTTGGGGTATATATAGGCTCAACGCTTGATCCTAGCCACTAATGAGGAATTTGAAATTTGAACCGTTGGACACAAGACACGTGGCAAAGAGGCTGCAATAGTGGCGCTGTCACTTTGAGGAACGTAAAAGCTGCGTATGTCGTTAGTACCAACCCTGGAAAATATTAATGACATAATGGCAATCCTTCAGATTCAAACCCCTATATGCATATGAATATTTAAGTTTAAGTCTTTGCCCACGGTAAGGGTCATCATTCACGAAGAACGCCATTGATGATAAGGCCTCGACCAAATTGACGATGGCATCCCGACAACTGGTTCTGATCCACTCTCCAGGCTATATCCTCGACTTCGAAGAATAAACAGGTTAAAACACTGTTCAGATAAGTGCTTCAACTTCGAAAAGGCAAGGCAGTAACACTTGGAAGTAATTACGTCAACAATGAATTAGGAGCCTAGATAGGGATGGTAATGGGGCGGGTCCGGGGCAGGTTATGTCCGCCCCGCCCCGCCTCGCCTCGCCAGACGTAAGGGGTGCCCCGCCCTGCCCATTGACCCGCCAATTGGCGGGGCAGCCCCACTACCCCTAATAATTTTTTTTTTCAAAACCAACATATGTGATAATCAAAACTATAAAATATTCAAAATATCAAAATTCTAAAACTAACAATATGTGATTATCAAAAACTAACAACATGTGATTTTCAAATTTCTAAAACTAACCTGTGATAATCAAAAACTAACCTGTGATTTGTCCCATATTCAAAATATCAAATTTCTACAACAAAATTATAAACAATAAAATCGAATACAAAAACATAAACAATAAAATCCAACACAACAAAAAATATAAACAATACAACCCAATACAAAAATCAAATAGTTTCGAATAATGGATTCATAAAGTTCAACAACAATGACCAATAAAATTGAAAACAAAATCTACAATCTTTATTCTTCCTCTTGCGTAGTTGTGACATACTCGGATCCCAATAATTCCTGTATAATGAGTAAAAAAAGTACTTATGTTAAATAGTATTGTAATGTAAATAAATTTCAACATTTTACATTGACATAAATAAGATTACCTCGTCCTCAATTTCTTCTTCAGTAATAGTAGAACAACATCCAGTATACGATGACGATGCGGGAGAGTTTTTTAACAATAAAATAAATCAAGTTAACAACAATGAAATGTCAAGAATAATAAATATGAAAAATACTTAATACTTTTTATTATACCATGAATGTTAGCCCACAACCATTTTTGAACACACATCAACGCCTCCAAAGTCTGCGGATATAGTCTGCTTCGTTGTGGACTCACGAATCTACCACTCGTACTAAATGCAGACTTAGAAGCCACGGTAGAAACAGGGATGGCCAAGATATCTCTTGCAAGTTTTTGTAAAGTATTGTATTTGCTTGAATTTGCTTTCCACCAATTTAGTAAGTCAAAATCACTACACCTAGGCAATACCGACTCCTCCAAATATAAGTCAATCTCAGATTTGACATTACTAGTGCTGACTTTTGTTGTAACAAATAAATCAAAATCTTCCAGCTCATCTACTACTCTAACACTTTAAGAAATCCCAGAATTGGAATACGAAGATGAAGATTGAGGAACATTAACACTTAATTGTTGTTGTTTTGTATATTGAGATACCAACTTTCGACAAAGTGAACCAACATTGACAATTCCAACCGCTGCACGTTCATGTCAATAGATCTTAGGAAAATAATACTCCACCAACATCATTTTAAACTTGGGATCTAAAACGGTTGCTACAGCTAATATCCCGTGAATCTCATCCCAATATTTCTCAAACTTGTCCATCATACTTAACGCCATCATTCTAATCTCAGAATAAGCAGAAGTAGTTCAAGTACGAATTGACAATTTTATTTCACAAATTTTTGGAAAAAATAGATTCGCTGTAGGATACTTAGTTCTTGAAAATAAATCAGTTACCAAATAAAACAACTTAAGCCTATCACAAATTTCTCTGGCCAACTTCCAATCTTGATTACTAGGCAAACACTTATATTGGGTTTCTCTTTGCTTCAAACGAAAAAAAACATCAATGTACTCAGAAACAGTGTCAAGCATTAGATATGTAGAATTCCACCTAGTCTTACAATCAAGTACCAACTTCCTACCACAACTAATCTGAAGCTGACGTGCAGTATTCTCAATTTTTTTTCATCTTTTTGGTGTTGAAGTCCAAAAAGATACACTATCTCGAATTTTTTCAACACTACTCTCAATATTTTCTAAGTCCTCCTTCATAATTAAGTTCAATAAATGCGCACAACACCGCATATGAAAGAAATCACAATTTGCCAAAAGTGAATCACTAGAAAGCTTAATATCTAAAAGGATATTGATCATAGTGTCATTTGTTGAACAATTGTCAATAGTGAGAGTAGATAACTTACCATCAATATTCCAATCTAATAAGATAACTTACCATCAATATTCTAATCTAATAAGCTTTCGTACAGGATGGTAGATAATGATTCAGCCGTATGTGGACAAGGAACATATATGAACTTGTATACAAAAACAAACAACAACATTAATTAGAGATCGAAAAAAAAATGAACATATTATTTTTTTAATTGCTTAGTATTTACCTCATAACACGGCTTTGAAGCCTCCAAGCGTCATCAATAAAGTGTGCAGTAATGACCATGAAACTCTTTTTTTTGGTTTGAAGTCCACAAGTCCGTGGTTACAGCAATTCTACTCTTGTTGTCATCCAATATACTCATCATTTTCACTTTCTCAAAGTCATAAATCTTCAAAATGTCATTCTTAATGGTATTCTGGGATACAACTTTAAATAGAGGTTGAATAGATTTCACAAAACTCCTAAACCCAATATGCTCAACCATAGAAAGCGGATATTCATGTAAAATAATCATTTTGCCTAATTCTGTCCTAGCATGTTCTTGATCAAAATGGTAAGTCTCCATAACCACCTTTCCAGTCGCTTGCTTTGTAAGGTTCAATATTGACTGTCTAATATCAGTTTGTTTACAATTACGAAGTACACATCTATCTAAATGTTTTTACAAATAATTTGTCCCATTTTTACTATGACCTACCAACTTTCCAGAACAATAATTGCAAACAGCCTTGATCTCGTTGTCTATCATTTTGAGCTTAAAATGGTCCCATACCTAGGATGTCAACTTCCTTTTTCTACACACTACACCAAGAGTCATTGTATGATCTCCAGCCGAATCTATGCTTATTGGATTTTTGTTTGAATTTTGGTCGGCCGATAATGATGGAGGATTACTAGTATTTGCCGTTGAACTATCGCGATGTGCTTGCGGAGTACCATGTGTACTTCCTATTGAACAATGTTCTTGTTCCGACATCTACAAATAAAATATAAAATTATGATTACAAAAAATCCAAATATTATATCTCTAGTGCTAGTATTATCATTATCATCATTTGCAAAACATTCAATCAATTTCCATCTTGCAGTGATGACCATGAGAGAAGAAATGAATTTGCATAAAATGGAAAATTACCCAAACTTATTTGTAAACGTGCATTGGCAGTTTATTAGATTTCTATTCAATTTTTTTTTTTTGTAAATGGGTCTCTATCATTAAATTCTCATAACAAGTAGATCTTTAAAGATAATTAGTTAATTACGTCCAAAAATAATATAAATATATCACATAAATTTTACATTTTAAATCCAATTAACGCTTATAATCTGACCGGAATCCAAAGCATCTTCTCTGTTAGAAAATTGTAAGTAGAGATCACCTCATTTAAAGATTTAATTGTAAAATAGATAGGAGATAAATAAAAATAATAATATAACACAGTTACCTTAAGACGGCAGCACGGCGCGGTGGTGAATCTGTTGTGAGATTTGGAAAATGAAAGCCCCTTGTTGCTTCAAGCAAATGGAGATGGCGCGGTGGTGCGGTGAATCGTCGGCGGCGACTGCGGACGCTGGTGCCTGGTGCTGGCGCGCGGCTCAGTTCTGGGCAGTGGCGGTGTGTACGGCTGGTTGCTGGCACAGTGACTGATTCTTCTTCTTTCTGTGCTTGGCCGTGGAGTGAGGAGTGCTAACTGGCGATGGCAACTGCGGTCTGCGGTCTGCTGAGACTTGAGAGAGTGAGATGAGTAGGATTTTAGGATTTTTTTTTTTTTTTATTCGAAGCACCAGCACAGTCCCAGTATGGTTTTTAGGCCTCTACCAGGATAGGCTGGTGGGGGTTTGGATGCCCCTACCACTGTATTTATATAAAAATGGTAGTACACAGGAGGGGGATATGAACCTGACCTCCAAGCATACAACGAATGAAAAAATTCCTCAAACTACAGCAAATAAAGAGATAATACTTCCGGTGCATAATTCTGAAAAGCAAATGAAAACCAAAATAACAAAAAAAAAAAAAACTAAAGACCTCTAACTGATGGAAGGCCATATTTGTCAGTCTGAAGTAGTCCACGCGAACGACGAGGCAAGTCTGAAGATCCATACTCCTGATAATGTCGTTGGTCCCAGCCCTCAGAAGCTAAAGAGTCAGCGACCTGGTTTCCTTCTCGAAAAATATGAGAAATTGTGTCTCGATCGAATGAAAGAAGATGTCGGATGCGTCTGAGTATTGACTGAATGACCCACGGCCCCCCACCACGTGAAATGCAATGAACAGCGAGTGTAGAGTCAGTCTCAATCCATAAGTCCACAAGACCCATCCGTCGGGCAAGCTCAATGCCCTGTAAAATGGCTCTCAACTCTGCCTCCAAAATAAGTATGTCTCCGTAGCCGGTAGAGAAGGCCCTGATACAACGCCCAGTGTGATCTCTGATAACACCCCCGCCACTCGCAAATCCATCCCTGACGCATCCATCAGTATTGATCTTGGTAGATCCAGCCAATGGGGCACGCCAATAAACCAAAGTAGGGGGGCTGGGGGTAGGAGAAGTAAGAGTAAAACCAAAATGTGGGGCAAGATCAAGGTCCCCACGCCAATGCACAAATCGAAAGAGTCTTCCCATATGCAGTAAAGAAATAGTGTGATAGACCCGCCAGATGATACGATTGGGCTCCATGCCAATCCTACGATGCTTCGCATCATTCCTAGCTGTCCAAATGTACCAAAAGACCAGCAAAGAGATGATAGTGCGAATATGGCCACTCCTGACAAACTGGCCTGAGAATCTCCAAGTCTGAAATCTATGCTGTAGCATCTCTCCAACCCTGAGGGGAATGCCAAAAATAGCCGAGAAGTGCTGCCATACCTGGTGAGCCACAGGGCTATCAATAAAGACATGCTGGATGGTCTCAATCTCTGAACAGCACTGACACCTTGATGCCATGTGGGCCCGAATCCTCCTCTGAATAATCACATCCACTGGCACTAAACCCTGCCACAATCGCCAACAAAAGAAAGAGATAGTCTGCGGGATGATCGGGCTCCAAATCATGCGACAAAAGGCCTGAAGAGTACTCCCAGTGCGAACAAGCTGCCATGCCGACTTGGTAGAAAACCTACCATCTGGGGTGTCTTTCCACATAGGTCTATCAAGAACATCGGGACAAAGGGGTAGACTTCCAACCTGGATTGCAATATCATGTGGAAGGACCAACAAGAGTCTATCGATATCCCATCCAGTATCATCAAAAAACTCAACTACCTGGACGGAGGTATGCTCCCTATGAGGAAACATTTGAGCTAAAGTCATGTCACCCATCCAACAGTCGTGCCAAAAGAATATGCGCCCATGACCCAACTGCCACGCGATGTGGGGCTCCGCTGTGAGTCCCACCCCCTTTAGCCTCCTCCAAACCGCAGAAGCAGAATGTGGTATGGGTGCTAGAAGGGGATGGGTGCCCCTGCAATACTTGCCCAGTAAAAACTGAGCCCAAAGCGACTGCTGTGATCTGAATAACCACCAGAGCTTCAAAGAGAAAGCATGGACCATGTCCTCTAATCTTCTGAAGCCCAAACCACCCTCATTAGTAGGAAGGCAAATATCCTTCCATCTCTTCCAATGCATACGGTGAGACTGATCCTTAGAGTCCCACAAGAATCTAGCAAATGTACTCTCTAACTTCTTCAACACTGTTTTGGGAGGCTGCATAATCTGAAGAAGATAGAGAGGCAAGGAAGAAAGGACAGACCTCAGTAAAGTAATCCTGCCACCAGAAGATAGCAGCCTAAAGGCCCATCCAGAGATCTTGCTCTTGACCTTTTGAAATAGATCATCATATAAGAAGGTCTTTCGAGCCCCCTTAAACAAGGGTATGCCCAAGTATGTGATAGGCTGCTGCTGACGTCGAAAGCCAGTAATGTGCTCAAGTATCTGAATCCTAGAAGGAGGTGCCCTCTTAGGCACAATAAGACCACTCTTGTCTCTATTCACCAACTGGCCAGAGACCCTCTCATAGTGCTCCAAACAATGCAGTACTCTCTTTACTGACTGTCTTTGGCCATTAGCAAATATGATCATATCATCAGCAAAACAAAGATGTGAGACAAGAGTGTCACCTCTATGAATATATGCCATCGATGGATACTGCTGGAAAACTTGAGTGAGACCCCGAGAGAAGTAGTCTGCTGCAATGATAAACAACGAAGGAGATATGGGATCTCCCTGTCTCAGCCCACGAGAGGAAGGAAAGAAACCACAAGGCCTGCCATTCACCAAGACAGAAAAATGGCACTCAGAAATACAACGCCTGATCCTATCCCTCCACATCCAATCGAATCCAAATCTCTCCATCACAGTCATCAAGAATTTTAGGATTTTAGGATTGAAGATTTGTATTGTATTAATTAGGGTTTAGTAGAAAAAGAAATTTATGGATTTGTTATAATATATTTAGTAAACAAAAAACCTTACATGTTAAGGTTGTGATGTGGTGGATAAGTGTTCTTATTTTTCCTTTGCAAACTGGGTTCGACTCTCAAGTCTCAAGAAATCCATTTGTTCAATTGTTTTCCACATTTTCAGTTTTTTATACAAAAAAAAAACATATATATATCATTAGGGCCGGGTCCGGGACTCACCACGGGGCAGAGTTCTCTGCCCCGTACCCACCCCTACAACCCGAATTTTCGGGGCGGGGCGCGGATCGCAGGTTAAATTGCCATCCATAAGCCTGGAATAAAGTTAATTGAGCTTAATCATAAGTCGATCATATCGTCATAAAGGAACAAATGAATGCCAACACAAAGATGATGACGACTAAGTCGATCTTTTATTTATCAGAGTCTAAATTACAAAGAAAATTGAAGCGTACGTAAACACCATCCTACTGCCTCGCCACCTCTTTTGGGTCGGCACAGGAAGGGGCCCCTAGCCTAGCTACCTGTTCTTTGGTCTTCATAAGCTCTGCCATTGCCTTGGCCAACCACTTATACTTTGCTCGGTTCATCAACGGGCTTCGTCAGCAACATAAGTCCGACTACACCATGATAGGGAGTCTCCTAACAAATTGTTCTACTCCAATTTTGAACCCGTCATCATCTTTCTTTTTTGAAGGATCATAACCGGGCTCAGCAATAATCTCACCCATAGAGTCGAACATTTGTTGGATTCTATGTTTAATGAAATAATTATATGAGTTGATTTGGTGACTAATTAAGCCATACTGCTCAAAAAATGCTGTTGGTACCTTTTTATAGAAACCTTTCAGGATATCTTTACTTAACTCTTGCAAATAGCTTTCAAAAAAGTTTTCTGCCTCGTCATCAGAATCAGAATCATCAAAATATATATCATCAACGTATCAACGTCGATGTCCATTGTGGAGGTACCGTTTGAAAACTTCTTGCTAAGACTACTAGGTCTAACCTCTTCCATGGCATCGAGAGCACCCATAAGATCTGGAGTATGACTGGAATATTTGTGAAGGCATACTTGGCCATTGAAATAAAAAAAAAACCTTTTTTTTCTCTTCTACCAGGAAAGATTGCTGCTATCGAAATGAAATGTTTGAGTTCTGAGAAGTTTTGGAAAAGTGAAACTAGAAATAAAGAAATCTTGGGGTTTATATAAGGTCGGGATATGAACCATTGAAAAGGGTTGTGTGGGAAATACAAAGAATTAAAGGCGGCTCTTCATGAACCACCCTTTAATGGGCATGGAGAATACCACAAGCCATTCGCGCCCCTCCAACTTACCCAGATAATGATCACGTCAATGTCTTGAGCAACGAAAAGGCTGCACCATTAATGCCTTTGAAAACAGCTCTTCAGATTCAAATCCCTTCCAAGTTGTGTAAATTTCTAAGTCCAAACCTTCATCAAAGGATTACTATGTACGAAGTTCATCCTCGGCAAAGGAGCCTCGTCAAAGGTTAGAAACTTGATTGAATACGTGTTTTCATTAATCAAGAAAGAGCATACGACACAATTGAACTTAAAACAAAAGTGAAACCGGTTTCATTAATAAGCTTGAGGTACATAGCAAATACAAGAAAAAAAAAGTCCTACTGCCCCACCATTACTTTAGGGTTGGCACAAGTGGGTTGTTCTAGTACAGAAGGGGTGGGGGCCTCACCTCCAGCATGAGTTTCGACAGAAAAAAGGTGCTTCGAAAGCTTCTAAAAGCCCCGGAGTAAGAGTTTCAGTAAGGGCTGCCAGTAGAAATGAAAGATCCCACTCCGGGTGAACAGACCGGATGTTTTCCGTCAACTGATCTCCCTTGCCTCTATGAAGCGAGTTGCAAGGCGCTTATACTCAGGAGTACCCAAAAACTCCTTTTTGTATAACCTCACCACCCTCGTCTCAGCCTTGAAAATTGAAGCTTTCAATGTTGCTAACTCTTCCCTGGCCCTCTCCAGCTCGCTTGTCCAACTATTTGTCCTTTTCAAGAACCATGGCATCAAACTCCTAGTTAACCAATGCTACAGTTTGCTTGGCCACCACGAAGCTTTCCTCAGCCTGCCTCCTAACACCCTGGGCCTCCAGAGCCTTCTTCTCAACCTGCCTCACATCCTCAATAGCAGCGTCGATCTTAATCTTCAAAACACCCTCGTTTGAAATCAGGACTCCTACTCAGGACCACAAGGCTTCATTTTCAAAACCCAACTTAGTATTAGTAGAGCCCATAGTTTGATCACATAGCCTGATCAAATTTTCCCATAAAGTCCTTAAATGTACTGTTTAACTTGTCATTCTGAACAAGGCCCACTCCGTATTCTTGGTCTCCATTATTATCATATCCTCTAGCGAGGCTTCCTCAGCTGCCTTATCCCAAAAAGATGACCAAAACTTATGTGCCATAGCCAGAGCTGGAGCCTGGACCAAAGGCAACATCTCCAATACAGTGGAGTTCAGCTCACCTCAGTGGGAGCCAATGTTTATGGAAGCAGTACCCCTAATGTCTGGGCGATTATTGTTCTAAGCTTTTCTTGAGTCCATCGCGAGGCCATCTCCATCAGACGATGACGGCCTCATTTTCTTTTCCTGAACGATGTCCTTGTTCACAACTCCATTCTCTTTGGCCTGTATACGATTGGTAGGAGAAGGAGAGGACCGGGCTCCTGGATAGATGATGATGGAAGTATACCATCAGTCAGCGTGGCAGTAGGAGATAATTGAGGTGTATGAGATGGCTAAAGCAAAGGAGACGACAGGGACGGAGGAGGTATGGAATGGAGTGGAGTGGAAAGGCCACCAATACCTCTAGCGGTAGAATAGGTGGTACGTTTTCTTCCTCATCCACGAAGTAAATAAGGATGTCACGAAGTACACTTGGTTGGACAAACACAAAAGGAATTAATATGAGATCAAAGCAAAGCAATGGATACAGAGCTATCACTAAACTTACCCATCAAACTGTATTGAATTAGGTATGTGTTATCTTGTAGAAGACTGTCCAGACTTCTGAACTCACTAGGTAAGCCTTGGATGGTGGACTACTTGGACCACTTTCTTCCAGCTTGGGACCTTATTGGGATTGTCTGTGGCTGTCTCCCAACCTTGTCCTGGTCTAGGAGACATGTTGTACCATTTCCTGGATTTACAAGGTCGATAAATGGTCTCAAAGACCTTCTCTGGGAGATCTAAACCAGCATTTGTTATCCTCCACAACAGGAATGCCTTCACCATTTGACCCCAGCTATTAGGGATAATCTGGCATGGGGAGATGTTGAAATCTCGAAGGACCTTGTGGAAGAAATGGTGGATGGGCAATCGAAGTCCCTATTGCATCGCTGGCTCATAAATGACGACATAACGTTTTGGAGGATCATCGGCCCGTTCATAGAAACGAGGCGCTCGGAGACTGACCGATGTTAGAATGACATAGGCCAGCCGCATAGCCTCTTGGTCCATCTCTTTTATTTTTCTTTGGACTTTCGCAGCAGCATTCACAGACGAAGTAAGTTCGTCATCCAAAAGACAGGCTGCAGGGGCGTCCCTCTGGCCTAAAGAACCCTTCATCTCCGGGATCGTCCCTTGTTTCTTCTTCGCCTTCACTTTTGGTTGAGGCCGCGCCTCTTTCGAGGTGTCGGAGGAGAAAAAGCAATGGTAGGCCCTGAGTGACCTCCTCGTTGTGATCTGACGAGGACGACGCCTCGCCCATTATCTCAGGATCCGTTGGATGATCTAACATGTTCTACGAATCTGAATTCTTAGAGCTCATCTTTGTGGATGGAAGTTGGGAAAATGTTAGATTTTCCTTTTCAGCCAAAATTGGACAAACAAAGGTAGATAAAAATAGAAAATGAACAATAAAATGGAGCTTAAGGGTTATAACTCATGTATACCTTTCAAAAATAACATTCTTCTATAAAAGAGTCACGAATGATAACCTTAAGTAATCGTTGGAGTTGCTTAAAGAAAACCCAAGCAAAGCCAAAGAAGATGAAAATAAAATACTCAAAACTTTACCTAGTCAACAAAGCTCTACCGAAGAACTCAACGGAAGACGAACTAGGACTCTACTCTTGCCAGAATACTCTGAAAATCTATGGTTCTCACTAGAATTTTTTAGAAGTTTCAAGGTAATAGACGAAGGAAAAAGAAGGCTAAATGAAGAGAACCACAGATTATATAAGATGAAGGTTCTTACATCCTTATCGTGAATTCAAATCATACAATCTGAACTGTCGAAATAAAGGGCGCGTAGCAAGAACGAGGCAAAAGGCAGAACCAAAAACCTAGACAATTAATGCAGCGTGCCCCCAAACACCCCTTATGTGCCAGCAGCAATGATGGCGCTGCCGTTTCTAAATTCGACAATACTGTGCCATCATTGATTTTTCCTCACTGACTGTGCTTATTGACGACTCTCTCATGATTATGCCTACCACGAGTCAAATGAGGATACATCAACCTCAACTAACCCAATCAAAGCCCTCGCCTGCCATAAATAATAAGCTTGCACTTGGGGGACTATTGTTACCACCCAATTTTGGCAAGACCTCCTAGGCCCAGTAAAGGCCCAAGCAAGACCTGGTGAAGGCCTCACAGGCCCCGCAAAGGCCTTGCATGACTGAATCAGTTACAACAAATCCTACGAAGGGCCTCGACCATCGTAACCAACTTGGAGTGCTTCGTTGGTCTTTATATACCACGTAATCTACAGACAATATGTTATTTTGGGACATTTAAAGAGATATCCCAGAAAATATTGTGTTGGATCGTGTTTGATATAAGGAATCAATGGAGATAAGGATGTAAAATCAAAGGATTGCTTTCACATCCAATTACTCTTATCTTATAAAGAAGGAAGATCTGATCAAATCTCTAATTGATTGCCTACCCAAATCAATTGGACTTTGGACCTATAAATACAATGTCATTGGCCGTTTTGAGGTACGCATTATTTTCACACCTAAACTTTGCTCAATTTTCTGCATGCTTGTCTCTCCCACATACAAATACTTTCTCATGTATATTTTTACATATACCGACAGTTGACTTGATCGTCGGATTACCAACAATCGCTGACCTCTTTTTCTCTGGTGATCTTGGTGCCTAACGATTGTTTTAGTGTATATGTAATATACTGGTTGGCAGAGGATTGACTAAAGATCTATTGACATGTGGATAGTGTAGATTCTGAGGTCAACAATGCCATCTAAACATAGTGGATTACTAAATTTCCAGGTTTCCAAATAATCCCCATTGTAGATTGACCTAAAAAAATTATCTCATCCTCCCAACAATAGAAAAAAAAAAAGAATAAAAACATCACTTCTTTCCTATATGCCCCCACCCTGTTTCTCCACTCCCGACACCTTCCTCAAAACAAAACAAAAAATAATCTTAGGTTTACAACTAATAATTCTTTGATGGTTGCTCGGTGGTAAAATATGAGAACACAGGCAGTAGTAGCGCATGTGAACAATATTTATTTTGTGGGTTTCCATGTTTCAACATAACAAACAAATCGGAATGATCAAATTTGTGTGCACATAGAACTACAAAAAGAACCATTATGTAACTCGTTGCAAATGGCAGGGTATTGTTGCCCAAAGATAAAGTTAGAGAGGCAGAGTATTCTTCTGCAACCTAATATCCTCATCTTAACAATCATGATGCCATCTTTACAAAGGCATGAGTCATACTCCAACCTAATGTTCGGGTAGATCCCTTAAAGTTGTTACCTTCCAATTAATATAAAGATAGATTGTTTAGCGTCAGACGCTCTCCTAACTTTATTTCCTTTTCAATTACTTACTTTCTAGTAGTGCTTAAAAGTAGCCTAAAAGCCATCTTTTAAGAAGTGTGTATAAGTCTGAAGTTTTGCATCATTATACGTACATAAACTGCCAATTTTAGTGATTACAGGTTCTTTAACTAGTGAATTATAAGAAGCCATTTCAAGAAAATAATTTGTGCAGATTTTGAAAAGACGACTAGAATTCATCTTCTTCCTACTAAAGTAATTAACTAAAACCTCAAAGAACAGTAAAAATAGCAAATTTAGAACCCATTAAGCATCTTCAAATGCCAAATAGTTAAAACTACCAAATGTTGCGTTCATAGTTACAATGGTTTTGTGCTTTACAAAATCATATCATTTGATAAATTATCACTCATTAAATCCACTAGCCCATCACAATTCATCTTTAAAATGAAGAACATTCCAATTAAATTAACTACTATATTTAAAAAAGCAAATATAGTTACAATCATCATAACCAATAAAACCTATAATTGAAAAATCTAAATTAAGTCCTTCGTAAATCGTTTAAATCCTTTTTACGGCGTGCAAGAAGTCATTCACAAAATAACGATTATTTTTGTCGAATCTGGATTTTTCAGAAAAATTCAAACATTCTACAAAGGAATTTCCACCAAATAATACAAGAAAACAGCACAATCCTAGCAATTAAAGATCAACCACGCATAAAAATATCTAGATTTGATGAGAGTGAAAGCCGAAGCTTGCTGTCAAAGATCTGTAAGCAGATGTTGGAACAAATCGTTAGTGAAATCGCAGATGCCCCAGAGAAATGGTGACTCAGCCTTCATTTCTTCTTCTTTCGTAAATACAAACTTCTTACTTTGTTTTTGATAGGTTATTTTCCATTGGAAGGAATGTGAAAATGGATTTCCTCTTTCTGAAGACGATGGGTCTTTCTGTAGACGATGGATGGGTTTGATTTTTTCCATTGGGGGAAAGAATTGGATTATTTTAATTTAAACGAGCGCATTTTGAGCGTTTTCAATATTTTAATTGAAAAAATCAAAACGTCAAATATATGTTTTGACTTTTATCTTTTAAATTTAATTTTATTTTCAAAAATGCATTTTCGAAAATATCAAAGTAAACAAGTTTTGGGTGTTTTAGAAAACTAAAAACTAAAAACAGCAAAGAGAACGGACCTTTAGAGTTTTTGATTTCATTTTCAGTTTTGTGTTTTGAGTGTTTGTTTTGAGATTGCTAAAAATACGTTCTTTTTGTCATTCTGGAAAACTGTTCTTAAAATAGAAAACTAGAAAACGCATTTACTTTGAAATTCTAAGATTTTTTATAATATTTTATTCAAAAGATTAGATTATTCAATAAATTTTAATAGTTTAATTATAATATAGTATTAAATAACATATAAATTTTGAAGTTGGTGAAACTTGAAATACCTTTTTCCAGTTAAAAAAAAAAACTTAAATTAAATTTGACAAATATTAGAAAATATAGAAGTAAATTTGTTGAAGTGCTTGAAAGTTTTGGGATGAATGTTAAAGAAATTTGGAGCAAAAAGGACCAAAATGCTTAACATTGAAAATTGAGAGACTAATATGCAAGAAAACAAGAACTTGTTTGTTTGGACCACAGTCCAACCACGGTTAGATTACATCAAACATCAAGTGCATGGTTGCCCCAGCAAACAGCAGATTACCAAGCTCCACAGTTTAGCCGCAGTTTTTTGACTACGACCCACATTATGTATTTTTTGATTTTTTAAAAGTGAAACTCATGGGTGTTTGTGTCTTTTTTGAATTACAACGGGTTGGAAGGGCGTAAAACTATATGAAGACCTAAACAAAATATAAAATAAATCCACAGAATCATGTAGAACGCCTTAAGTAGTCATTCCACATTTGTGTAGCAATTTGATCCCTGACTTGTCTTATTTGAGCTGTTAGACTAGCATAAAAATGTATAGCTTATTGATCTTGACTTGACTCCGATATATCTTAAAATACCATATTATCTCCTGAATACTCAATGAACAACATATCTAAAGCGTGCTCTTGGCGAATAAAGTTGTGTATTGCACAACATGCAATATAGATTTGTCTTTGCCTACTAAGTGGATAATTGGTAATCAATTTCAAAATAGAAAATCTTGCCTTTAAAACTCCAATAAAACTTTCAATAATGTTACGCCACGAGGAATGTCTATAGTTGAAAAGTTCTTTATTCTTATGCAGTCTTCCCCGTCCAACATAGTTACGCAGATGATATCTTTGACCTCGATAAGGAGAAAAAAAACCAGGCATGTTTGGATAACCAAAATCAACAATGTAAAATTGATCTGCAAAATATAAAATTGACTTACATACTGTAACAGTGTAATTATATTCGACAAATCATTTGAAGTATTAGAATATACCTCCCAGTGGCATTGGAAAGTTGTTCGAGCTTCTTGTAACTGCGTCAACGAATACTCGTGAATCATTAGCAGTTTCTTCCCAGCCAGAACATACATTTTGTGTTCATTCATTTTTCTTCCATGAAACGATGTTTTTCTCAATGCAGATGCCCAAGACGCAACATGTGTTTCATCTATTGTGCCTATACAATCCTTAAAGAAAAGATATTTGCATAAAATCCGCTCATGCACAACATCTTGATTTGTTGGACGGATTATCTCTGTGCCAAATGAACAAACAACCTTTAAAACTCATTTAAACCATTTGTGTATCGTGTTGTTTGAATGATGAAACCTATCACCAATAATATTGTATCATGTAGTGTGCCCTACAATCATCAGGAATATAGCAACACCCTCCTCGACACTCACATCTTTTCCATCTTTCAACATCCCTCGTTTAAATCTCCATTAAGAATTTCTAGCATGTACATTTTTCTAGTAAGCATTGATGTTCTACAAGGTCTATTGTCAATGGTACTTTCTTTGTTGGCAACAAAGCAATTAAGCATCATTTAATCCTAAAATTTGCATCAAAATCAACCGTTAATAAAAAATCATCATCACTCGAATCTTCATCGATGAAATCATCGATACTCACATTATCAACCAAATTTGATTCACTGGCCATCATGTGAACAAATATATCCACAATAATTGTCATAAGCCATTTCAACCGTCATTAATTAAAATAAAACAAGCAATCAAGTGTTTAGAAATTCAACATGAAAGTGAAACACAATAGTTCAAACTAAAAAAAGACAATTATAGTTCAAATCAATATCAGTTCTACAACCAACAACATCACTAAGTTCGTAAATATGAAACAGTTCAACATCAATTTTTAAAAAAAAAAAGGTATTTCAAGCTATGCAAATAACACATTACTTCAACCTTCAACATCACAAATTAAAACAAACAACACTAGAGAAATTAAAACAACAATCATATCAAAGTAGTTCCAAGATAGGTCATCTCCTGGCATCTTCACAAATGACACCCTGAAATCAGGATCCTTAAAAGCCTTTATCACTTTCATATAAACCTCATTAGACATTCCTTCCATATTGTTTAAGATGTCAAGCAAACAACCAAACAATATTTGAATAAGGATCCGGACTGTTAGCTTCACTATCTGATTGATTACATGATTTTCCTTGGATCCTTCCAAGCCTTTCTTTTAGGTAAAGTGTTCTAAGTTCAATTTCTTCATTCTTCCAACTAACTGTAGATGACCACTGCGCCATGAAAGTCTTGAGTTTATTACTTTTACTAATCTTAGGTTCCTTATGTCAGTGTTTACCCGATGTACCAATTTCCTCACTCCGACAAGAATTTGAATCCTCGTCGACTTCATCATCGTTTCCCACACGTACAAGCACTCATATGTTCAAAAAATCGTCTTCTAGTTGCCTTTCTTTCTCTGATGTGGCAGAAAGCTAAGTGGATGCATTGCCCAATCCTCTAGTAGATGTAGTCCCACTAAATATCTTCCCAAGAGTGTGGTAGTGCTTACATCATTCCCTCTTGAATATTTTGTTATCCGACTTGTTAATCTATCATTGAAAAAAGAAGCAACATTATCATAGTATTCAACAAAAAAGGGGTAAAATTGATATGATAAAAAGCTAATGATGAAAATATTCTTTAGTAAACATATATACCGTGTAAAAGTGTTGCCAAACTTTCTCCGTATTATTAACTTTGTTGGTATTTGGATCCCATGTAACACATGTATGTCCCAAAAGTTTAGAAAACATGCGATGAACCTTATGTAAGCGGTTCACTTCCCACTATCTATGACGTAATCCATTTTTATTGAAGCAATCATAGTTTCATTGATCCCGCCCCATTCGTCTTTCGTGAATGTAGAACATTGCAATGCGTTTAATTTCACTTTCTCGTAAAGAATTTTGATAAAAGCATGTTCATTCTCATCAGACCATGACATTGTCTCTTTATTCTTAAATCTGTGACCACCCATATTCTATATTGAAGATAAAAGAAATGAAGCAATTATTTAAAGAATGACATAGTTTGAACTAGCAAGAAAAGCAAAAACATCAAGAAAAAGTAGGCCACACTCATAGTTTCATATACAACAAAGTTTATAGTTACAACTTCTCTTTTTTCACCTTTACTTTTAAATGCATTAAAATATAGAATATGGAGCGAGAAACCTTTTATCCTAACAAAAGAAAAGCTTAAACCTGATTTTCATTTTTTTTTCACCATTGAATATAAAATACTCATTGCCAAAGAAATATAGTTATCAATGAGTGTTTTATATTTAATGGTGAAAAAACTAAAAATTAGGTTTAAACTTTTCCAAAGAAAATATAGTTATCACACAACTCTAAAGTGCAAGATATTCTATGAGTTTCTAAACTCCTAAGCATTTATAATCCATACATGCCATAGTTTCAATATATCAAAATTGTTTTTCCTAAACTATCAAAAAAAAAAAAAAAAAAAGATGTTCTCTTATTCGTTTCTCGTCTGTGACTACAAAATTAATAAAAATACAGATGATACTAGTGAATTCAAAATACTACAATAACAAACAAGAATTATATCCTAATTAGAAACTCCCAAATTATACTATCAAATTGAACCAATTTCCATAAATTAAACCTTAAATATAAATCCCAAATATGAAAATCCTATGTCAAGTTACCACAAAACCAGATTCAATCCTCAAATTATTATAACAAAAAAATAAAAACACTGACCTAATTCTAATAGAGGAGGAAGAAATTGATGGACAAAGTACCTAAAAAGAAGATTACGAGGATGTTCAAGATAAGACGAGAGAAGTAAGAGAAATGAACGAAGAAGAGAGAAGGGAGATGCGTACCTGTGGCTTAGAGAGAAAAAAATAAAGATGGGAGAGTGAAGATTCGAAATGGAGTCAAGCAGAAGTCATGTCCTATTTTTCGTGTTTTGGCCGTTTTGGGTGTCGGCTTTGTTTTGTACAAAAATGGCTTTTTATCATTTTCCCTTTCTTGTGTAAATTTTTTGGGTGTTTTGGAAAATGTATTTTTGAAAATGGCTAAGTAAACACATTTTCACTGTTTTGAAAAATTGAAAACTGAAAATGGCTTGAAAACAACAAAGAGAACATGCCCTTAATTTTTGACTGGTTGGTCTTTACTATTTCTGAACTTTCGACTTTTTCTTGGCAAGGACAAATGTAATTTTTTTAAAAGTCATTTTCAAACATACAAAAAAAAAATTTATATAGATGTTGCGTAATAAACATAGTAAATTGTCCCATTCTTTTTCCTTTCTTCGACTAGTTTAAATTAGCCTAAGCCTCTATCTAGAAGAGATTTTACCAAAATATGTTGAAAACTAAGAAGATTGAGCCGATTGAAGTAGTAGAAAAGATGGACAAATCTGCAGCATTTGCAAAAACATTGTTATTACCATTTTGGTTGTTTGGTGTCATCATGGATAAGGTATTGGTGAGCTGTTGAAGTTGATATGTAGAAATACCATGTGAAGGATAAGTGAAGCCAATAGCTTGTGAATTGCATGTTTGTTAGTTATGTGAAGAGTTTGCTACATTAGATGTGTAAGGGCCATTCCCATGAGATGATTGATTACGATTTACTTGTCCTCTTGGTGTATTGGAGGCTAGGTACCATTCTTGAATCTGCACCTGCACTTGTCTTCTGTGTGTTCCCTCTTATTATGAAATGTGCAATGGAACTTCAGAGAGCAAAAATTCTCGATGTTGTGTCCATCCCTATTAAAATGTTCACAACGCGCTCTTTGATTTGTTACTGTAGCTGCTCTAACTAATTTGAAATGCTGCTGCAATGGAAATTTTTTCTATGATTTTGATGTCATTTGTCGATGAGTCTCCTCTTGAAAATGAGATAATAGACTTGTCGAACATTGGGCAGTGGTATCTTCATGAGAATATTGCTGTGAATAGAGCTAAAGGTGTCGTTGAGGCCCATAAAGAAATACATTATTCGGTCATCTTCTCTTTTTTCCATGTGCACCTAGTACTGATCACAAATAGGAATTGTCTTATATGTATCCAACTCATCCCACAGGCCATTGAGTTTAGTATAATATCCTGAGATGGTCATGGTTCCTTGTGATAGTGATGCCAAGACTTTTGAATTTGGTATATTGCAAGTGCATTCTTTTGAGAAAATTGATCTTTAAAATTCTCCTAAACATGATAAGATATTTTTGACATGAATAACACCCTTTGCTAAATCTGGTTCACAGAGTGTGTAAGCCATGACAAGATCATACTGTTGCATTGATGTTGCTCGATTTTTGAAGGGAGTTTGATGTAGCCGTTGATGAACCCTATTTTATTTTTGGCAGTCAGGGGAAATATGTAGTGACCCCGAAATTTTGCTAATTGTTTTTGTATTCTGTCCAATAGGGTAATATGAACTGGATTTGAGGGTATTATTAACCCTATACACAAAAAGCAATTTAGTTCCTGGGTTCAATTGAAATCTGGATTGAAACATATTTGTAATAGTTTTTGTTACTTTCTTTTGGGAAAACAGTTAGGAATAAATAGAGACAACATCTGTAGGCCGCCCTTTCTATTTTGCTTCGGGTTCGTCTTATTTTTGGATAAGAAAAGACATGTATATTTAATAAAAATAAATACCAAAGGAGGAGGCATAATAATTTAAACATAGCGGAAGAGTGAAATATGTGAATCTCGTCTTTTGTTTCAATTTACCTCCAATACCATAGGTTGCCACAAAACATGGGCTTAAGCAAGGAAAGGAAATACATCACTTCGTACCAAAATGATTCATGACAAATCATTACGTCTCATAACCAATTGTCTTAAACCCGTTTAAAAGTACTACAAGATACTTTGTCAAAATAGGAGGTGCTTATATATTATGGACGAGTTCACTTAACTACTACATTGTTAAAAGCAGGTTGTGAAATACTCCATAGTCCAATAGTCAAATACGTCCACGACAAAGTAGGTAGCTTCATACTTTTGTAGTCCGGGTAGATAGGGACATGAAGACCATACATCAATCTTGGTAATCAAATGCTACTCTTGGCCATCCGAAGCCACTTCCAACCTTTGCCTCCACAACTTCATAGTAATCTCGATCAATTTTCTACAAGAGTCATGAAACGACTATGAATGGTGACATTCAATGAGTAAAATACGGTGCAAGTGTGATGTTGCACATAAATATATCTTTTATCTTTCTTAGGGCCCTTCACTTAAGAAATATTTGTACACCGAGCGCTCAAAATAAACATTCTTTGTGCATAAGCACGATGGCCAACTTCTTTGGACCCTTACCATCTCTTTGTGCGCTATTTTTTCCCTTGGCCATAGTTGATCAACTTTTGGAACCCTTACCGTCCCAATATAGGCTACTGTTGCCCTTGGCCGTTCTTTAATCAAACCTCGTGTCCTTATATGGGTCGCTCTAACCCTTGGTCATAGTTGAATCAACCCCTTTCTTGGGAACCTTACCGTCCCCTATGGGCTACTGTTGCCCCTGTAGTGTACAAATAGGTTTGAGAAAAACTTATTGTGTTATAACATAACTTGTCTTTATTTGCATGTAGACTTTGTTTTTCTCATCTCAAGTTGAGTAAGTATAACACAAAATAACTTCTCCTTTACATTCTTCATTCTTGTTGCATAAATGATATCTAGGCTCAAGATACTCATAATATCTCATAAATCTTTACTTACATCAATCTCATCAAGATAACTCATTTGGAGCATATAGGAGCACATGTAATTTATGTACATATATAGATGTATTTACTTATCGTGTTGCATATAAGGCAAATAACGTAGTTTACTCACAACATCTCATATCTTTAGTTGAATCAATCTCATCAAATAATGTATTTTGGAGCACATTAAATTTATGAAATATATACTTATCGTATTGGACATAGGGAAAATAATGTAATTTACTCACAACATCTCATATCTTTAGTTAAATCAATCTCATCAAATAACGTATTTTGTAGCACATCAAATTTATGAAATATATACTTATCGTATTGGACATAGGGCAAATAATGTAATTTACTCACAACTCTTTGTGGTTAGCCTTGATCCACATGAAATAGAAGATTCTATATATCACAATCTTATAGGAGGTGAATATTACTTGAGTATGTAGGTAGGGTAAAGGATCGTGCAGAAACTAGTCTCAGGTATTCATGATGCAGAGATTTTGAGGTACTGATACCCTATTGAAAAACAGTAAATATGGGGTACCAATACCTTTCGGGGCAAGGAGTTATTAAAATTATTTTTATTTTGAAATCTAAGTTCTCAGCCCCTTAGGATCTAACTTCTCCACCACAAAACCTGGAGTTTTTGGTCCCCTTTGCTACTGCCCGATCTGGGGCCAAGAGACTCGGGTGTGGGGATTAAATTAGGGACCTACCACACCAAGTTCTTTCCTTAACTATTTACTCACCTCTTCTATTAGATGTATTTTCTCCCTTAAAGTGGGTTCTTTCCTTCTTCCTTAGTGTTAGAGAGTGTGTGAAAATGTTATGAAGATTTTAGAGAGAAGAAATGGGTAGGTTGTGGCTGAATTCGAGGGGTATTTATAGGAAGAATTTAACCCTCCCATCATAAATGCTTTTATCCCCATTGTGACACATGTAAAGTTGGATAGATTTTCTTAAGATTTTCTCTTCAATTCTTTCCCAATTGCCCATAGTTTTGAAGGGTGTATTAAAGGCACTAGGGATAGCTCCTAGGATAATTAATGTAGAAACTCCAATTATTGGTAGATTTCTTAACTTCTTGGACCCATTTTTGGGTCGATTTTGAAGATCGATGCATATTTGTTTTTCGACGTCTCTTATACCATCTCGAAGATCTCACGGAGATCTTTGCAACGTACTTTGAATTGTAGAAAATGGACCACCACAGTGATTAAAACATTGTTCTAAAAATGGCTACCCGAACATAGTTTTGCTGGAAACTCTTTACTGTTTTCCAGATTTTAGCTTTCTGGAATGTTTTTGACATAAATATTTGGGACTAATTCCTTAGTCGAATATAGGCGTATTTGGTACCATATCGAAGGTCTCGTTGTGTACTTCACAATACCGTAAGAGTTGTAGAATTTTGACCAACACATAATTCATATGGTCGCTCCAAAGATGGCTACTTGACTTATCCAAAAAGCTTAAACTTTACTTTCTCAACTTTTTGGGTTTCCACCTAACTTTTCACTTTTAGCCAATCAAGCCCTATCATTAAGTCTTAACTTAATTGATATTAGTCCCTTCATAACTCATTAAATTTGAATTTTCCCCATTTTTATAATTCAGATTTAAATTAAATTCTAAATGTTGCGACTTTTGAAGAAATTTTCGGGAGAACTCCACTAAAATCTTCGTTTCATTATATTTTTCATATTTAAAATAAATTTATTAAAAATACGAATTTTTGCGTTATTACAATATATCATGGATTTGCTCCATAATTAATAAATGGCTCCATTTAACTTTTTTGGAACATGCACGAGTCCAAGATTATCCGAATAATGAATAAAGTATGGACTTGAAGAATCCATACTAGTTATTGAGGATGATGCTGGAGATTGATTTGTTTTGGTGATTTGAAATTCCTGCTCTGATACTATGTTGAAAAACAAGAAGATGAAATTGAATATAAAAAAATGGAGAGCTATGGAGAAAATATAATTTCTACGTTTTGTTCTTTACAATTGATCACTTATATATACAAGAGACTCTTAAACTAATTACCTTAAATCTCGTCTAATATAATTACAGGCTAATAATAGAAAACTAAATATTACAACAAAAGGAAAAAATATCAAGAAGGAAGAAAATCCGCGTGTATTGAAAAGGGGAACCATGCGAATCGTATGGTTCCCAAGGCTGGTGATCATGAGATGGAATCTAGGCAAACCACAGACCAAGCGCATGAAACCATGTGATCGCTAGCCTTTATACCATGTGATCGCATGGTTGTTTTGTTGGCCCCCGGACTTTAATTTTTAAAAAATGAATTTTTTTGTGCACAAAATGGACCCCGAATTTGATTGCAAAATGCAAAAGTTAGGCGATCAATAATGCCTGATGATAGAAACGATGACAATTACTATATTTTGTTTGCCAATGGTGGTGCATCTAGGCATTCGGGCCTCAACGATTCGCCTGCCTCATAGGCTTGCACACTCCGATGGTCTCATAGCTCGTTTTTTAGATCTGGACAGTAGTCCAACCATTGTTGACTCACTCAAACCCGCCATCCTCTAAGTGACCGTTACTACTGACGACTGAAAAGTTGTAAAGTCCATCATTAACTCTAATTAATGAGGGAGGTAAAATGGCACATGTTATTAAAGACAGTGACACGTGTCCTCATGATAATACCTATAAATAGAAGTAAGTTCCCCAGGTAAGACAGATAACTCCCATATTTTACATAGCTATTTTGCATAGTTAACTCCATCACCTACTCATTATCACACCAGAGTGGGCACGAGGGATAAAAGCCAGCCACTTTTTCCAGGTTTCCACCATTGTCATCACCGCGATTGGAGGATGAAAAAAACTTTTATCATCAATTGGCACCGTCTATAAAAAATTTGCACAAAAAGTCATGGCTCGAACCGAAGAGCGAGTATGTAACCGCCCTCCATGCCCCATCGTAGATGTTGACACTGAGTCCAACGCCGACATTAACCACCCATATCAAGAGTTTGCCCCTGTCGCTCAACTTACAACACTGTAAGGTTAGGTGGCAGACTTTGGCGGCTCAACTCTAGGATCGAAACATTGTTGTTTCTCAACCGTCCCAGGATACAAATCTTTCACTACTGGAACCATCACCACTAGGTGCTCTGTCTCAAGCTCCTAGTCTTTCACCAGTAGGACCATCACCACTGGGTGTCATGAACCAGGCTCCTAACTTTCCATCAATTGAAACACTGCCAACAGTGGCTTTGCCGTTGGCCCCAAGTTCTTTGGCTCTATCATTTGTACCCACATTCATTCATTAACGTCTTACCCAAATCTACTCTGGGGACAACTGTTATGGGTGGCTCCGTTTATGCTAGGTAAGACACCAGTGTTAGACCTCGAGCAACGGTTAGAAGACATGAAGGGTTACAAAATAGCAGAGGCTATGTTTAAGAAATGCAAAACATGTTCTAACTTTTCCTTTTAGATCCACCATTCTTCCTTAACAACGATCTTATTGTCACGATGACTATACTCAATGTTGGTACATCATAGTAGCTTGTGTAGCTGTTTGTGTTCTCGTTGCACTACATCCCAATGATTCTTGAGTTGGGTACAATTCCAAATTTTTTCGGCCAAGTTGTTGAATAGAGTCACCAACCTCTTGCATCTATATTTGCTGAAGCAATTCCCTTTGGGGTGACCCTCAACAATAATAGTTTCACAAGCCGTGACAAAAAGATGATGCTCCTGATAGGCCCTTTTTGCGTTCTTCCTAACATTTGAATCCGGTCCCCGAGACTTGCCCGACACTACAGAAAATGGGTACCAATAAGTAGTGGTAGTTCAGTATTGGTTTATTCGGTGTATAGCACAACGGTGGACGTGGGCAAAGATTTCAAATTTTCAACCAAACAGGTGAGTGATTATTAATGTTCTTACTGTTAAGAATCAAAACTCAAGCAACAACACAATTCTGGAGGAATGATTTCTCTTATTGAAATGAAACAAGTTTGGCTATATAGCCTTACAGAGACCTAACAGAAAAGCACAAATGCAGCCTACGTATTACATGACCCAATTATGTGGTAAATGCTAAAGAAAATAGTCAAAGCATTAACTCAACTACCCTAGTTAATAGGGATTTATTCTAACAGAAGCAAATTATCATCGATCCCTCCCTTAAACTAAATGATAACCAGCAATTAGTTTATACTTAGAACTTGACAAACTCCTAGTTGTTCTCGAAGCTTCAGAAGCACATCCAACTTGAGAGGCTTGGTCATTAAATTTGCAAGTAGATCTTGAGTGCCACAATGAACTAACTCTACAGCTCCTTTTCTAGTGAGATCACGCAGAAAATGGAAACGCACATCAATGTGCTTGCTGCGCCCATGCATCACAGGATTCTTTGAAATCTTGATAGTTGAGCTGTTGTCAGATAGCACTGTAGTACATCCCTTTTGAGTAAGACTTAGCTTCTACAAAATTCTTCTCATCCAAACAGCTTGACAGGTACAAGAAGCTACAGCTACGAACTCTGCTTCGGTTGTTGAAAGTGTAACAATTGGCTGCTTTCTTGAGGACCAAGAGATAGCCCCTGAAGATAGCAAGAAAACATAGCCCGATGTACTATTTCTATCTTCCACATCACCAGCATAATCACTATCAGTATAAGCAATCAAATCTTCATTTCCTCCATTCTTATACAAAATTCCAAGATTGGTTGTGCCTTTTAAGTACCTCAAATCTCTCTTTGTAGCTTGCATATGTAACTCAGTTGGTTGTGCCATGTAGCGACTAATGAAACTCACAAAAAACATTAAATCAAGTCGTGTTGCAGTGAGGTACATGAGATTGACTGCCTACAACCTGTTTGTAGAAAGTTGCATCGACTTTGGCTCCATCTTCATCTTTACACTTTAAAACCTGGAACAATTTGATTCAACACAGAATTGCTTTCATCCATTCCAAACATCTTCAACACATCTAATGCATACTTTCTTTGACTAATGTAAATCCCATCAGAACTTTGTAACACTTCAATACCAAGAAGAAACATCATCCTTCCCAAGTCAGTCATATCAAACTCCAACATCATAGATCTCTTAAACTCACATATCATGGACTTATCATTTTCAGTAAAGATAAGATCATCAACATAAACACTGACAATCAAAATCTTACCTCCATTGCTTGTCTTAACGAACAAAGTTTGCTCACTGTGGCATCTTTCAAAACCCTCACTGACAAAATGAGCTTCTATGCAACGAAAACCAAGCTCGTAGAGCTTGTTTAAGTCCATACAAAGCTTTTTACAATTTTTATACCTTGTGTTCAGCACCCTTCTGCTCATAACCCCTTGGTTGCTCTACATATACATCTTCATTCAACTCTCCATGAAGAAAAGCTGAATACACATCAAGTTGATAAATTATCCAACTTCTTTGAGCTGCAAGAGCTATGATCATACAAACAGTTTCCATTCAAGCCACATGAGCAAAAACTTGTGTATAATCCACTACATGCTCATGTGCATATCCTTTGGCTACTAGGCGTGCCTTGTACTTATCCACTTCTCCATTTTCATTGAGCTTGGTCTTGTAGATCCATTTCACACCTATCTTCTTTGCTCCAGCTGGTAAGTCAATCAACATCCACGTTTCATTCTTCTGTATAGCTTTTATTTCTGCATCCATGGCTATTATCCACTTAGAGCTTTTTACAGCTTCCTGAAAGTACACAAGATCTGCAAATGAAAACAGTGCTAAATTGTCTTCATTCTCTTCTTCTAAAAGGTCATCTTCACTTTCATAGTCTCTCACCCAAATCGGTGGCCTTCTAAGTCTTTCTTCATTATGATCAAGTATACCTTCTTCATTAGCATTCTCCTCTTCTTCCACTTCATCATCTTCTTCACTAACAGCCTCATCGGCCTCATTCATAGATCCATTGTTTTCATCATCTCCCCAATCCTAATCAGTTATCACCTCTTCTCCATAGCTTTTGTCCCAATTCCACTATTTATCTTCTTCGAAAATAACATCCATGCTAATCAAAACCTTTTTAGAGATTGGATCATAGAGCCTGTAAGCCTGAGACTCCTCAATGACTCCCAACAACACACAGCTGAAACTCTTGTTCTCCAACTTGGTTCTCTTTGCATCCGGTACATAGACATGTGACACTCAACCAAACACCATAAAGTGTTCTATTGATGGCTTAATTCCACTCCAAACTTCTTCAGGAGTCACATTCTTCACAGCTAGAGTTGGACACCGATTTAGAACATACACTTTCCAATTGACAGCTTCTGGCAAGAACGTTTTGGTAATCTTCTTCTCTAAAAGTATACATCTGACCATATTCATGACATTTCTGTTCTTTTTCTCTACAACCCAATTTTGTTGAGGAGTATAGGCTGCGGTCAACTGCCTTTTGATCCCATTCTTCTTCCAGAACTCATTAAACTCTTCAGAATTGAACTCTCATCCATGATCAGTGCGTAAACATTTGATAGAAGAACCAGTCTCTTTCTCGCAATAACTTTTGAAGTACTTGAAAGAAACGAAAGCCTCTGACTTCTCCATCAAGAAATAAGCTCAAGATTTTCTACTGAAATCATCAATAAAACTCAATAAATACCTCTTCTTACTATTTGAGATGGGAGTAATTGGACCACATATATCTGCATGGATGAGCTGCAGTCTTTGTGATGCTCTCCATGTATTCTTATTTGAAATTGGATCTCTATGTTGCTTCCCTATTATGCAGTCTGTGCACACTATTGTTGAGGCAGGAAGTTGAGGTAAACCATGCACCATCTTCTTGAATTGTAGGGTTCTTAAAACCTACAGGTTCTGTTGCCAGGGACATAGCGAGAGACGATGGTATGGAAGTTGGTGACTGTAAAAACCAATACAAAGAAATATGGTGAAACAGTGAGGATGACGGTGGCGATTTGGGGATTTGGATTTAGGTACACTGGCATAGTGAAGAAGACAAATGCATGAAGGAGAAATGGAAAATGGGTTTTGACTAGTCAAATCAAATGTAAAACTAGAACTCCACACAAAATGCAAGACATGGTCATTTTTTGAAGTCCAATCTGAGCCGAGTCTATGAATATTTTAATGGTATTTTCGAATTGCAAACTATCAAATTTTAATTAGTTTAGACCAGTTGCGTTTTCCTGCCCACGGTGAGCAGGAGTTATGATGGCCACAGCTGATGTGGCTCGGCCAAGTCAAAAAATTTTGCCACATCAACCGTTCCACATCAGCAATTAAATTGTTAGAGTTCACACCAAACCCATTAACTCTTCTCTTCCTCTTTCAATTCTAACCACCACCACCACCACTTTTCAGTTCTAATCACCACCACTCGCAACCTTTACCACCACGTCGTAACTGCCTGAAAAACCACCTTTCAACAACCCCAATCACACCATTCGTTTCCCAACAGCACCCTGAATACAATTCAATTCAAAAACTCACCGCACACCGCCGCTGCCCCAAAAAAAAACCCACATTTTGTTATGCCGCAAAATAGGGAATTTCATTTTGGGAAAGTACATTGGCCACCAGATCTGCAATTTCTGTGGTAATTTTTTTGGTGGTTGGAGGTTGGAGCAAATCCAGATTTGAAAATAGATCTGGTTTTTGGCTTCGACAAAGGATTGAAGGTTGGCGGTTGGAAGCGGTGGCGCAAGTCATTGGAGGTGGTAGTGGTGACTTTTTTGATGGTTGGAGATTGGAGTAGGTCCAGATCCATCTATAGACTGGCGACAATTAGCGTGGCGCAAGTCTTGAGGTGATGGTACATGGAGAATTTGACGATGTTGGCGGCGTTGATGGCCGGAAAATAGCAGAGCAAGCGGGGAAAAGAGTTCTTGGACTGTTTTAGGTATGGAATTTGGGCAGAAATCAGAGGTGAAGAGGGAGGCTGGATAGTTGTAAATGATAGATGGTATATTTAATTGCATTTTTGGTTGTCTGATATGGCGCCACATCAGCTGTAGCCACCATAATTCCTGCCACCGTGGGCAGGAGAATGGGATTGTAGTTTAGACATGGGCTAATTCACTTTCCCTTAAAATTATACTTTTAAGGAGAAATTTATCGAAATTATATTTTACATATTACTCTTTGTTAAATGATAACGAGAAAAACTTATTTTCTAAAATATTTACTAATATGTCATTATAATTGTATGTACATATTAAAATACTTCTGTTTACGAATTACAAATCACACTCAATACATTAAATTATGTAACACTTTAAATTTTTAACTATCTTATTTACTTTTTTTTCCATAAAAATTGTTTCTCTTTCTCTTTCATCTATCTTTTACAAATTTATGTTTGTTAGAGTCTCTTCATTACAATATTAACATTTCTTTTTCATTTTCATGTTTTAAATAAATTTATATATCTTTATTAAAAATATTTAAATATTTATTATCTTTTATTAAGCTTCCTTGTAGAAAAGAGAAGAACAAAAATCAAGAAATTTACACTTATATTCCTAATTAATATAAAACTAACAACCCAGCTTAAAATGAATAAGAAATTAATTTTAAGCTTACAAAATAATAAATAATATCAAAAAATATTTTATATGATTTTTTTAATTTTATATAACGAACATAATTTTTTAGTTAGAATATGACAAGCAAGAATTTCCATTATCCAGTTTACAATATTGAAAAAAAAAAAAACACAAATGAAGTTTTTTTTTCTTTATTTTTAATACGTTATTAACTTGTTAAAATTAATTTCTTCTTTATTTCAGTTGGAACCCAAGAAATATGAATTAATTTTGTAAACAACAAAGTATTTAATGAAACACCGTACCTTCAAGTAATTAAATTTCGAAGAATGATGAAATAATTAAAGATATAGTATTCAAATTAATACATTATTTAATATACAGGGTGTGATTTGTAATTTAAAATTAATGATATTTTAGTCACTTTAGCTATTTATGATGACATATTTGTAAATCTGTGTATTATGTTATCATAGAGAAAAATATAGTATATAAAATGTAAAGGGCGTACTTTTTCCACAGAAATTTACATGAAGAAAATAGAAAACATCAACTTGTACTGAGTAATATGTTACAATCAAACCAAAAACAAACTCAAAAGAAGATTATAACTTTTGCACATTATTTCTCTAAGCCCATTTGGCCATGAGAGACATCCCTCCAGCACCCAACAAAACAGCTATATAAGATTTGATTTGCAGCTTGATGCTACCTTGCAACTTTGGTCCCATGAAATCTGCTGCAAGAAGATCCACCAAAGCCATGTAAACCAAAAGTCCAGCCGACGAAGCATTAAGCAAACCAACTGTAATCAAAGCACGAGGACTGTTTTCTTTGTAAGTAGTCGATAGTGCCATTCCAAGTGCAATCCCAAATGGGGTTGTTACTGAGAAGAAGAAGGCCATTACAGCTTTCTTCATAAACTTGTAATTAGCCTGTGCATGCATTTCAAATTTCATTAATTTATAGGAACGTTAAGTATGACCTGACTAGTGTAATTAATAAGTAATTATTTTCTGCTTGGTTTATGCAATGATTAACCTGGAGAATGCAACCACCAAGTCCCATTCCTTCAAACATTTGATGGAAGCAAAGTGCAGCTATAAGTCCTTTGATTGAGCAAGTGTTGTTTGAGGCACCAAGAGAAAGCCCGATCACAACTGAATGAACAATGATTCCCAACTCCAAAACCTGCCAAAATATTTTATCTTGTTTAAAAAAAAAACGAGTTCTATATATGACATTGATGCATACAGTGTTAATGTAGAATTGACTCTTAACATCAAACTTTTATATTGTTTGATTTGGCATATAACCTTAAATAAAACAACTTGTGGCTATATTCAAAGAAATTTAGCTGTGTAAACCCTCACAAGACGTTAAAGCCCATACAAATTTTCATTACCATCATAGTCGACTCAATCTCTAGACAAATTAGGCAATTGCCTAAAATCCCACATTTAGATATAAGACCACCAAATTTCATGATATTTATTTCCAAATAGTTTTAGTATCGAAATCTTTGAGTCAAATTTTATTAATTATGTGATAATTAAAAATAATTACTTTCATAAATTTAATTTACTTATGTCCTAAAATAAAGTGATACAAAATAAATTAAAGATTATGGACGAAAAGGTCTAGATAACAAAATAATAAATTAAGATTTAAATGGACTTTTTCATTAGTGGTAATTTAGAAAATTTTAAAAAATTGATAAAACTTTCATTTTTAAATAAAATAGTCAAAGAGATAAAATTATTACCAGAGTTAAATAACAGTTGAAAAATAATTCAAGATTACTTACGAATTTTTAGTTTGTAATATTAAAAATAAATATTTTTATAAATTTAATTTATTGACAAAAATTAATCCATAAGTTAATGAAAAATAAAAATAAAATATTAATGTCAAAAAAATTGTCCGAAACATAGTTACAATTAAAAAAAAATATTAGTCAGTCATCCGGCATTAATATTATAAATAAAAAATTAAACGATACCTTAAATTATCGATGTAATATTTCGTCATTTATAACTTTTCTAATAAATAAAAAAGATAGAAAGAATAAACTAATGTTGGTGATACCAACAACTTCTTTGTCAACAGTACCACGTCGATGATCATCAACGATATTGTCGTCGATAATTGCTAGTAGAAGTAGCTTGTTATCAATGTTGATAATTCTGCCTAAAATCACCGACAAATATAGATTTCCATAAGATCACTACAATAATATCGTCAACAATCATCGACGAATTTTTGTCTATAATCATTTGCTCCATTTTATTTTTTATTGTTATTTTTAAAAATGCTCTCTTAATTTATTTGTTTAAAAACAACTCCAAGAGACTCTCTATTTATAAATCGCATCTATAAATTTGAAAAGTAAAATTTTAAAGTACTCCATCAACCTTTATATCTTTAATACTTTATTTTACTTCTCTAATTGTATTTACTACTTTATTTTCTTTTGACATGATTTCCTTCTAATTATTAAATAATTTTCTTCCATATGATACACTATTTAATTCAATCACAATCATTATATAGAGTATTGAAAATTGAAATTATTTGAATGCATTTAATGATAAAGAGTTTGAAGAGTCAAACTTACTCTCTATTTTAAAAGGTTCATTTGGAGAGTCTTTTGGAGCATAATTTTACGGATTGACTATTAAAAACATCTTAGGCTAAAAGAGCCTTTTAGAAATGTTCTAAAATTCTTAAATTATTTAAGCTGCTTTTAAGTAGTCGTATAGTTATGTTAATAATAGACAATAATTTAGTAAATGGAACAAGGCGTCTATGTAAATTATCCATATAGAAATGACATATAATAATCCTATTCCTTAATGGTCCTTTGTTTAATTAATGTTGAAAGGCCAAGAATTAAGAATTCATTTATAATAAATGGATCGACTCTTACATCGTCATTAAGCAAGTGTTTTCAATTGGTGGACCAGATCTAGTTTGATAGTTGGTTTCATGAATTGAATTAATAATTTTATTCCCCCCCCACACCCATTATCGGTTACTTAAAAGTAGTTCAAATGTACAAATTAATGCATGCTTCCATGTATTGGTTAAACAGTTTTTTTTTTAATATTGGCTTTAAAAGTGATGATTTGCCGTACTGTCTTGACGTCTTCTTATTTATTAACGTATCAAGGTGTTAAAAAATAAATGAGAAATGACTGATGAAACAGCCAAACGGAAAAAAATATTGATTTAGAAAATGACTAACCATGGCAATTACACGATAACGGAGAAGTTGTGATCCCTCAACATCAAGTTTGGATCCAAAGTGGTGGCCATGAGAATGAGCAGTATTGGCTACAGCCATCTCTTGATCTCCTTGAGACTCAGGAAGAACTTCATTTTTGTTTTTCTTAGAATAGATACTTGTTGCCATTGAGTCAACTATCAGTGTAACTAAAGCAGACAACATGGCCACAAATCCAGTAAAAGGGAACTTGTGCCATGGATTCTCCTTTAAGCAACTCGAAGACAACATATCGAATGAATCTGGTAAAACATGCATGAACCCAGTACCCAAAATGATCCCTGCGGCAAAACACTTAACGATCACAAACAGACTTCGTTCAGGACTCAGGGCTGGGATTGAGCGTGTGATCAGAGGTAAGCTCACTCCAATCATGCTCGTGATCAGAATCGATACGATAGCTATGATCTTCAGTGGTAAAGCTTTCTTTTTGTCATTGCAGCTGTCGTTTTCTACTGCGCCGCACTCTTCGACTACAGACAGAACTTGCACTGTGAACATTGAAATCAAGAGGAAGAAGATGGAGATGATTTTCAACAGTTTAGAAGCCATTGACTCTCTCTCTTTTTGATCTCCTTGCTGCCTATTTGATTGTTTGGTTTTAACAATGCTTTGGTGCCAATCTATATATATAGAATTTTTTGAAATCATCTACTTCAATTTGACTCAACCAATTTGTTTAGTTATGGCATGAAATGGCCTGCATTGAGTTTAATAAATGGCGCCAGGGCAATGTGGCATATATATTAAAGCCGATGTGTGTTGGTGGCCATTGGGAGTGAGGTATGGTTGAGGAAGGCATGTGTTTTCAAGCTTATCTGACGACTTTGTTTGTACGTAGCCGTACATAAAACACGAGCCGTACATCTTGTTATCTTAAGATGCTTGTGAAATTTACGAATAGTTTTATTTATCACGTTACTTAGTTCACTTTGTTTATAATCATTTCGTATTACAAAGATAATTTTACTTTTTTTATTTATCTGTCTCATATTATAGTCTTTTTTTTTCTTTCTTTAGAATATAGTTGATTTTTTAGTATGAATATATTAGAAAAAATATAAGTAAAATTTACTATTACAATTATATTAATTATTTTTTCTTAATCTGTATAAAAATATAAGTAAATATATCTTTGTAATATGAATAGAGTAATTTAATATGGTTAAATTGGTCCAACATAGTTTTTATGGACCTACAATTTACTATTAACTTATTATGTACACAGGACTTACGACTTATAAGTACTTAAAAAATAATTTTAGTACTGCCCAACATCTTGTGATACTTAACAGCAGTGACTCTAGTGCCACCTAAACTGGTGCTAAATAGTAGTATTTGAAATTTATAAATTAGACTCCCATTAAGATGTCCCTTTATATATTTTAGTAACTTCTAAAAATCTCGCCTAAGCTTTGTTTGGTCACGTCTCACATCTCGCTCTCACTTTACTCTTATCTCTCTCTCATCTAAGTTTCACCTAGGTCAAAAAAGCTTGAATCTTGGCCTTTACGCCTTGCCACGCTTTATGCTTTTTAAAACATTGATTTTAACTATAATATATTTGCACTTGTGATGATAATAACGACGTCTTTGCATATAATTTTTGGAACATCGTTTAGAAGTTACCAACTTATTTCCACAAGAATTAAATTTCAATATATCAAATTTAGCAAATATGCACAAGATCCATATTCAAGAACAAACTAAATGATTCATAAAATTTGTGGATGCAAGAAACAAGGGATTACAATTTGCTTTTTTACGTTGCATTGGGGATTAAAGTCAATAAACTACCAAATGAATATTCATGTTGTCGAGATATTTTAATAATAGGTGGGGTATTAGAATAATCTGTATCAATTTTGACTTTCGATTTTGTCTTGCTTTCATGCTAACGAATTTCGTTGACTTTAATTATTCTTATTCTAATTTTTGAAAAATAATTAATTCAATAGAAAATTTTCGATTTAGTCTCGATCCTGATAATTTAGATAAAAAAATAAAATAAAATAAAATAGATTATTTCTAATTGCCCTTGCCATCATTCTTTGCATATAAGGTAAAAAACAACTCAGATTATGCGTAGAAACTACGCATGCTCAATCTATTTTCGGAGGCCAACGAATCAATTAGAGAAATTTAAATATATACATATCGAGCAGCCTCGCCCCAACATAGATTCAATTTAAGCATTTGTCAACACAATAAATAATCGGGATAATACCTGGCCCATAGAGCCCTACCCCAATATGAATGTATGCAATATATTCAACAAAATTCTAAAAAAGAATGAGTTGCAATATTTTTTGTGATAAAAAAATAGACTAATCCCATATTTCATCTATGAATATGTTTGGTAAATATTTTTATATATTATAAGTAGTGGGTCCTATAAAATGTGTAAATAAAAAATAAGTAAAAGTTGTAGATCTTACAAAATGTGTTAATAAAAATAATATTTAATCAACTTACAAATACTTATAAACATTGACAAAGATGCTAGCAAAACAATCCTACATAAATAAATTATAAAGGTGACAAGGGCAATGATATTGGTGGACGGATAGCACCAAAAAAGTTGTACCATCTTGATACTTCTCCAAGTTCACTGACTTATTCTCTTGATTCCAAAAAAGTTGTACCAGTCTTTCTCTATTATGCACATCATGACAAGATAACCATTGAATAAACTTGCAAAAACCAGATAAAAAATACTGAATTTAAATTTGAACCAACAACTTTTCTGAGAGTGACTTTTACAGAAAATGAAGATAAAAATACTTTAGTGCAAATTTGGGAATTAGAGTGTTAGAAGTACTAAAATTTTGTGAGAAACACATCTTCCACAACTTTTTTTTTTTTTACTTTGTTGTCATGTGTGCAAATTTGGTAGAGTGGACGGAGGTCATTATGTCCAAAAATCACTACAGTCCACATGGATAAGATTTGGATACCACGTGAATCTCAAAGGACACGTAGCGAAGGTGATCAGCCCTACGGATAAGTCCGATCTAACGCTTAAGTCAAATGGCAACCATAATGTCTCTTGTAGGTTGGCACAAAAGAGGAAGTAACAGCTACAATAGCTACACAACGATCGATGCTAATTGAACTTCTATTGCAAGAAAATCATGTAAAAGAGAAACGTCCATGCCGCATCTAGTAGGGTTGGCACGTATAGGGAACTATATATGAGTTGAAATTAGGCATTGGAGAAGACACGGTTGCAACTTTCCTTCTAAGAACTACTAGTTGCATCGGCCGCCAAAGCAGAACCACTTCCCAAATTCTTTATCCTTTTTTTCTTCTTTTCTAGTAAGCCCTAGCCAAGGTCGGCTGCTTACAAAGCAAGCGCGTTTTGAGAGGAAGACCTTCTCTCCCAACTATTGCCCAAATTATCAATTGCTTCTCTATGAAAACGACATCTAGAACTCGTATAGTTTCTGAGACAGAGAGGGAGAGAGGTTATAGTGTCTTCTCCACCTTTTTGTCGCTGACAGATTTCTTATAAATAGTTACCGAAAAAGTCTTAGCTTCTCTAAGCACTGGATCACTTGATATGAGGAATGCCAACAACAACAAAAGAGGGCGAAGCGGATACATAATGGACGTTAAATCCCCGCTCCGCCCTCTGGCGATACATTAAATCCACACTCCATCCTCAGTTCAGTGTTACAATCACATTCAACAACAAAATCTTCAGAAAATGCTTTCATTCGTTTCCAAGCCACCTTCAACAAGGCTACAATTAATGGCACATTCCTCGTCAAATAAATATATTATTCTTGAACAAAAATTCGCAGAGTTTGTGCTTTATAAAGCATGGAAGGAGTAAATGAAAATGATCGTAAATCCATTCCTCTCATTTATAGGCAACGTCCCTCAATAGTCAGCTATTGGATCTAAATCGCTTCAGATCCTTCGCTTCAAGTTTGTCTTATTTATAGTGAGTTAAGCGGGGACACTTAATAATACCAAAAAAACCAAACGATTAAGACACGTATTCAAATGAACATAGCAAAATAAGATAATAAGTAGATCCCATCTTTTGATCCATTATGTAAAACATGGAACTTGAACAAAAGCTTAAGATACATTGTTCCAAAATTACACATGACAAATCATTAATTCTCATTCATGACTCACATGTTTTCAGCTTATATTCAAGCGTTCTTCAAAATGTATTAGCAAAAGAGGAGGTTCACTTAGTTATCTAAAGATGAGTTCATCCAAGCTTTGCATTACATAACATAAAAGTTGGTTACAAGAAACTCCCTAGTCCAAGCCTCACAAATGTCTACAAAAAGATAGGTTAAATCATATTTATATAGTCTGGGTCGATGTGGGTAGTACGATCATACATCTGTCTCGGTAATCAAATGGTATTCTTAGCCATCTGAAGTTACCTCCCACATTTGCCCCACAACTTCAAAGTAATCTTGTTCTATCTTACAGGAGTCATGAAAATACTATGAATTCTGACAATCAATGAGTAAAATGCAGTGCATGTATGATATTGCACATAATTATAGCTTTTATATTTCTTAGGGCCTTTCCCATAAACAATATATACACAAACACTCAACATAAAAAAATTTGTGCTACTCAAAAACCATAGCCAAAACTTGGTGGCTACACATGCCCTTGGTAGACAGCTCTCGTCCTCTGATGGGGCTCTCATGCCCTCTTGTGGATTACTCTAACCCTTGGCCATTGTTGATCAATTTTTTCTTTGCCAGCTTTCGTCAATAATTTCTAGGAAACTCGTGTTTTGTATTCCTGACATGAGTACATCTCTGGTCAACTTTTAGAGAATTCGTGCCGACCATGTGAACGGCGAAATGCGACAGATCTTCAAACTTTCTTATGTATTTGGATATTTCATTGATCCTTGCTGTAACTGGATAATTCATTTAGCTTTTGGTTTCTAGTAAAAGTGGAGAAATATTTGTTTTCTAAATATCTCACTGAACCTTTCCCAAGTTATGTCCGTTGTTTCTCTCATACTAGTCAATGTATCTCATCAATATCCAACACTTTTCCGTTGCATGAAAGATGCACAAGTCAATTTTTCATCATCTGCTATGTACGCATAAGAAAACATAAGCCCCATTGTTCTTAACTAGTTCTCGGCTTCAATTGGATATTTTGCCTCTGTAAATGTAGGGAGATTTAGACGATGCAAATGATCACTACTAAGATCTCTTTCATGATGTGGGTTTACATTTGGGAGATGTTGATTCATAAACTATTCTAATTGACGAGCATGATGCTCTAGTAACTGGGTCAATCGATCAATAGTTTGATTTGTTGGGGCCATACTTGATTATCTAAAATAGATAAGATTTTTAAAACTACGCTTAGAAATTTTATTCTTTGTTTTCAAACTACGGGTATTAATATCACATAAGTAGATATTAATACCTTAAAGGAAAATAATTTTGAATTCAAACCTTTTTAAACATAGAAATATTTCAAAAAATTCTATTAAGAATGATACCCAATTTTATGGATATCACCCATCGCTGAATTACAGATTCCAAACCCTCCTTTTTTAAAAATAAAAATCCTTTTCATTTTACATTTCTTCTTTTCCTTTTTATTCTCTTTTGTTTTATGAAAATGAAGGTAAAATTCTATTTTGACCGCCCTAAGTTTTTACTCCAAATTAAAAAATTTACTCTCTCTCTCTCTCTCTCTCTCTCTCTCTCTCTCTCTCTCTCTCTTGTCCATTCCTTCTCTCTTCTCCAAATCACCCAAACTTAAATTTCTTCCAAAAATTCTTCAAATTGTTTTACGGATCCAACAAAGAAAGCTTTTACTACGGGTACGTCTGTTAATTCTATAGTTTCTAGGAAAAATCGACCGGGTCAGTAGCGGAAACGGCAGCGACAATAGAAGGGATGAGAGTTGGTCTGTCTCGGATTGAAATTTTGGCCAATGAGGAGGAATTTTCTTCTATTTGGTTCTAAAACAAATTTGCTTCCATTAGGTACCCTTCTTTTGCTAGTTGTATAATCCTACCGGATCGATAAATAGATTTTTCTTTTCTTGAATCTCTTAATTTTGTTTATCTTGACCAATTTCAAAAATTTGGATGAATACTGTGAAAATGTGGTTAGGCATTAATATGCTAATGTTGAAGTTGTGGAATCTACTATTGAACACATTAGGACTTTGTGAAGGGTAAGGCCTTTGTTGTTTATGAAAATGTGGTCTCGGGACTATGGAATTCTTGTTGGGAGTGAGTTTTATATTAGAACGCTTAATCGACTTAAGGCTTGTCGGGTAATTTTTAAAAATGAAGCGATCTCTAAGTTTTCTTGATTTCGCACCCACGAAGAATTGAATCATGGAACCCACAAAAGAATTGATCTGAATCCCAATAAAGCTAAAATTTAGTCGCAAGAACTTGACCCGATGATCACTTGAACCAAAGAACCAGAGTTATGAACGCCACAAAGGTTTGCAAAATCTTTGATGAGTTTTAAGCTAGTACAATTAAGAACTCGGAAGAAAAGTGAATCTTCACTTTTAATTAATCTCTAAAAAAACCAAACTTGTGATTGTTTACAATGAAAAGTGTCTAAATAGTAAACATTAAAGAAATCCTAATTTAATTAGAAAATATAACTAAAAACTAATTAAAATAGAGTTCTAAATGAAAAAGGAAACAAAAACTGTCAAAATCGAATTTTCGCTAAAATTGGCCTGAGCAAATAAGTTTATGTTTTCAAAAAGGTGCATTGGGCGATCGCCCAGGTGCCCAGGCCATTTTTGGCTCATGCGTTGTTTTGACCTCCAAACTTTGTTTTGTGCTTCTGGTCCTCCAAACTTCTATTAGCCTCTGATTTACCTTCAATATGGTCCTTGGTACTTTGGATCGCATCATCCCCTCCTTCTTCAAAAGGATTCGACCTCGAATCATCATCTCCATCAAAGGAGAGAAGAATGCCTTCCGTAGTCATATGAACCCAAACCCAATCACCAGGCTTAAAAATGAATCTGTGACCTTTGTTGGCTTTAATTTGTTGTCTTTGACGCTCATTCGTCTCATATGGATTGCTTCTATATGTTGTTCATTTTGGAAGAACAGCTCTAAGTACAAAGTGAAGTTGATGTGCAATGTCTCGAATAGGTGATAACCTACTAGACATCTCATTTGAAGATACGTCCTCAAATTCATGCATTAAAGAAATAGCCAAATTGGAGAGGGATTGGTTAGTTTTTCATTGTACAATGTGGGATTTTTTGTGTAGTAGAAAAATCATTTGTTGACTTTTTTCTTCTCTCGTTGTCGTTTCTTGTACATCTAATTCAAACTACTGTTATAAATTCTCTATTTTAATTTGTGCCTAAAGAGCATGCTTTGCAATTGGAGCTTAATCATTTACAGGGTATTCTACACCATCATCTTTCAACTCAAGCAGCATATCATTATCACACTCATCCTTAGATTCCACAACCCCATTATCACGCGACAATCCCATTATATTGTTGCTAGTTAACTCATCTCTTCACTTAGGTAGTTCGGTCGCCTCCTTTGAAATAACCCTATCACTCACATTATTATTATTCCACTTGAAATAGACTTTAGAGTCATTCCTACATTGGCAGGAAGATATTTTCATTTTTACATTCCCAAGGTTTCTATCTATTCCATCGTGGACTCTATAGTCTCCTCATCTAGGTGCCCTTTCACGCCTATCTCATCTACGCCTCATCATACCCATCTCAGACAAATAATTATAATCATCTTCATCCTCAAATTCAGTCATATGATTATGATCACGCCTATCATGTCTCCTAATATTAGGGACCCCGTGATATTTCTTCCTTAGTAAGTTTGTAAGCACCGTATCATGCCTATCGATCCTACCCATAATCTCTTTATTGTTATCCCTCATCTCGCCAAACACCATGTTCATCTTCTCACATTGTTGTTGCATGGCTCCTAACAATAAGGATTGGTGGTTCTCCTTTCTGGGCATTTTAGGATAATAAAATAGAAATTAGGAAAGAAAATAATATTTGTCTCATGTGTTTGCACTCATGTTTAACTCTTTATGGCTTTTTCCCGATAATAATCTCACCACTCTCGCATTTTACATCTCTTCGTGTTTCTTGCCGAGTTCTCTAAAGAACTAACTAAACTTAATAAGAAATTCGGCCTTCGTAACGTTAAGAACAAGAATAAAGAATTAAAAGATAACGAAAACGATCAAGAAGAAAATTCACAAAAAGGATAAGATTTAAGCACCGGATGATAATATGACACAAATTTCAAAAGAATGTGTTTCTTGACTTTTCTTTAAATTTCTTGAAATTTTTGTTTTTTTTAACTTTTGCGGTCCAACGCAAGAAATAAAAAAAAGAATCACAAAAGAAGAAAATATATTTTTTTATATGATTCAAGATGAATCTAAACAAGAAAAAAATAAAAAGATTCTATGGAAGAAGATGAATAACAAAAAAAAAAGGAATATTTTTTTATATGATTCAAGATGAATCTGATAGAAACAAAAATTAAACGATAGAACTTGATTTTAGAGCCAAAGCTCCGATATCAACTAATGCGAACCCACGAAGAATTGAATCTTTGAACCCACAAAAGAATTGATCTAAACCCCAAGAAAGCTAAAATCTAGTCGCAAGAACTTGACCCGATGATCACTTGAACCAAAGAACCAGAGTTATGAACCCCATTAAGGTTTGCGAAATCTTTGATAAGTTTTAAGTTAGTTCAATTAAGAACTCGGAAGAAAAGTGAATCATCACTTTTAATTAATCTCTCAAAAAACCAAACTTGTGATTGTTTACAATGAAAAGTGCTTAAATAGTAAACATTAAATATATCCTAATCTAATTAGAAAATATAACTAAAAACTAATTAAAATAGAGTTCTAAACAAAAAAGAAAACAAAAACTGTCAAAAACTGGATTTCTACCGAAATTGGCCTGGGCGATTACCCAGGCTTAGAAATAAGTTTCTATTTTAAAAAATGTACCTTGGGCAATCGCCCAAGGTTTTGCTTGACTCTCGCGTTGTTTTGACATCCAAATTTTATTTTGTGCTTGTTTTGGTCCTCCAAACTTCTACGAGCCTCTGATTTTCCTTCAATATGGTCTTTAGAACTTTGGATCGCATCACTTCTAGGGATGTTTCTTCGTTCGATCGAATTATGAGATTGTTTCACTTGATTTTTATTCATGTGCTTAAGCCACATGTGGGAAAACTCTCTTCTTTAACTAACGAGGATACATGGATGATGTGGAAAATTGTATTTGGCCAAATAAGTGATTTATGTGATTTGATTGTTTCGAAGATGGTAGGGTATCAGAATAAACTGGAATTGAGGCTGATTTTTCATCACTTGATCACTAATATGGTGATTAAATTAAGAGTGGATCTTAGGAGAGAAAAACTAATCTCATCTAAATACTAAAATCAGAGCATGCTATCTTAAGAAAGCTGATTTGAAGTTGTAAATGGGGTTTGGACAAAACTCAAGGTAGATGTTGGTGGCTTAGGGTTGAAGGGGCTGCTCATTTCGTGCCATATTCACCAGCTAATTGTGGTACATTTGAGACTGATTTTTGGACTTTTCAAGCTAATGTGAAGGAAAATCTCTCGGAGTTGTGTGCACAAAATTGGGAGCTTTTGGTTAGGCAAGCTCATTTGGACCAGATGATCAACAATATGAAAGAGTCAGAGGATGAAAATACTTAGTTATTCTCCTACCCTAATTATGTGTCCCTCTAAGTAATTTAAATTTAACTCTCATGTATTTAAACAATGTCTTATTCTTTTTGGATTGTTATACTTTTGATCAGCACTTGGAAATTGTCTTAACTGTTTAGTGGTAAATTAAGAGGTTCCGGCCTCTAGTTCTACTTAGTCTTGATTATGCTTTCATGAATTTTTTAAATTGCTTTCTCTTCTATTCTTAGCCAACTTTAAATATCAAATTTTATCTTAATAGGCTCAAAATGTCTATGTTGAATTGTCTGATCTGAGCTATTATGTAAGTAGACAGTTTATATACATTGAAATAACCATCATACTAATTTATATAGTCGGGGTCGATGTGGATCATTCAAAGCTAGCTCTCACATTTACCCCACGACTTCAAAGTAATCTCTTTCAATTTCCTACAAGAGTCGTGAAAAGACTATGAATGGTGATAATCAATGAGTAAAATATTGTACAAGTTTGATATTGCACATAATTATAGCTTTTATCTTTCTTAGTTCCCTTCCCATAAGAAATACTTGTATACGAGTGCTCAACTTAAAAATATGTGTGTTACTCAAGCTCCTTGGCCAAAACTTGGTGGCTACACGATCGCTTGGTGGACAACTCTCGTCTTCTTACGGGCTACTTATGCATTTTTTAGATTTATTCTAACCCTTGGCTATTGTTGATCAACTTTTTCTTTGAAAAACTCTCGTCATCTGATAGGCTACTCATACCGTCTTGTGGGTTTACTCTAACCCTTTGCCATAGTTGATAAACTTTTCTTTAGACAACTCTGGTCCTCTTATGGTGCACAAGTATACTTAGGGAACTTATTGTGTTATAAAACAACTGTCTTTGTATATGTCTTTTATTTCCATACATCAAGTTGAACTTGTTTAACACAAAAGTAAACTTTTCATACTATTTCTTTCTTCTTTTTGCATAAATAACAAATAGGCTCAAAATACTCACCATGTCTTATATCTTAAATTGGATCAATCTCATCAAAATAACTCAATTTGGAGCAGATATGATTTATGCACATATATAACTTATCATATTACACATAAGGCAAATAACATAATTTACACATAACTTGTTTGATATTGTCTTTGATAAATCTGAAAAGAAAAGGTTCTATGTGTCACAACCTTGCAAATGGCAAGATTAGTATTGTTGCCAAAGGATAAGGCTAGAGAGGCAGAGACAATCAAGAAGTCATCTTTGCAAAGACAAGAGCCAAACTCCAATTAATAGATCCCTTGAAGTTGTTACCTTTCGAAAGATAGGTTGTTCTACGGCAGAGGCTCCCCCTAACCTTCTTTCCTTTCTGATTACTTACAATTACTAGCATGTCTGATAATGCTTAAAAGTAGCTTAAAAGCCACTCTTTCAAGAAGTGTGTATAAGTTTGAAGTTTAGCACCATTACACGCAAGGTTCTAAAAAAGGTAAACCGTGGTTAGGTGTGAAGGCCAAGTTTTAAGTTTTTTGGGCCTAGATGAGACTTAGGCGGGGGTGAGAAGTGAGCGAGGCGTGAAAAAGCGTTTTCTTATTTTTAATATTATTTTAAATATTAAAAAAATATATAAAAAAAATATTTTTAACTAAAAAGCATGCGTCTAAGCGAGCCTAGCTTAGTCACGCTTAGGCACACTTAGTTATGCCTAGGCGCGCGTTTTTTAGTTAAAAATATAGTTGACCAAAAAAATGCGCGCCTAGGGCCTAAGCGAGGCGTGGAAGTCACGCTTCGCGCCTAAGCGCGCTTTTTAGAACACTGATTACACGTACAAAAGCTAACAATTCTAGTGATTACAAGTTCTTTAACTAGTGAATTATAAGAAGCCATTTCTAGAAAATAATTTGTGCAGATTTTGAAAAGAAACTATAATTCATCTTCTTCCTACTAAAGTAATTAACTAAAGCCTCAAACAACAGCGGTAAAAACAGTAAATTTAGAACCCATTAACCATCTTAAAATGCCAAATAGTTAAAACTACCAAATATTGAGTTCATAGTTGCAATGGTTTTGTACTTTACAAAATCATCACTCATTAAATCCAAGAACCCATCACAATTCATCTTTAAAAAATAAAGAACATCCCAATTAAATTGACTACTATATTTAATAAAGCAAATACGATTCCAATCATCATAACCAAGAACTTATAATTGAAAAATCTAAAATAAGTCATGTGTGAATCCTTTAAATCCTTTTTAAATGGCCTGCAAGAAGCCATTCACAAAATAACAATTATTTTTGTCGAATCTGGATTTTCAGCAAAATTCGGACAACCCACAAAGACATTTCCACCAAATAATACAAGAAACACAAGAAAACAACACAATCCTAGCAATTAAAGATAAGCCACGCATATAAATATCTAGATTTGAGGAGAGTGAAAGCTAGATCTTGCTTTCGAAGATAAGTAAGTAGATAATGGAACAAATCATGAGTGAAATCGCAGATGCCCCCAAGAAATAGTGATTGAGCCTTCATTTTCTTCTTCTTTCGTAAACATAGACTTATTACTTTGTTCTTGATGGGTTATTTGCCATTGAAAAGAAGGTGAACTGGATTTCCTCTTTCTGGAGACGATGGGTGGGTTTGATTTTTTCAATTAGTTGGAATAATAATTAGATTATTTTAATTTAAACCAGCGCGTTTTGAGCATTTTCAATGGTTTAAGTGAAATTACTCAAAAAGTCAAATATGTGTTTTGAGTTTTGTATTTTAAAATTAACTTTGTTTTTGAAAATACGTCTTCAAAAATACTAAATTATGTTTTAGAAAACTAAAAACAACAAAGAGAACGGAACCTTAATTTTTGACAGTTTTGTATTTACTATTTCTAAACTTTCGACTTTTCTTGGCAAGGAAAAATGTATTTTTTTTAAAGTCATTTTCAAACATACAAAATAGAAAAAAAAAAAAAAACATTATTTAAATGTTGCGTAATAAACATAGTAAGTTGTCCCACTCTTTTCCATTTCTTCGGCTAGCTTATATTAGCCTAAGCCTATATCTACAACAGATTTTGCCAAAATATGTTGAAAAAAAAAAGAAGATTGAGTCGATTGAACCAGTAGAAAATATGGACAAATATGTAGCATTAGCAAAAGCATTGTTATTACCATTTTGGTTGTTTGGTGTCATCATGGATAAGGTATGAGTGAGCTATTGAAGTTGATTTGTAGAAAGACCATGTGAAGGATAAGTGAAGTCGTTAGCTTGTGAATTGCCTATTTGTTGCTTCTGTGAGGATTAGCTGCGCAAGGGCCATTCCCACGAGATGACTGATTACGATTTCATTGTCATCTTGGTGTATTGGAGGTCCATGAACTATTCTTGAAACTGCACCTGTCTCATGTGGGTCCCCTCTTATGACAAAATGTGAAATGAAATTTCAAAGTGTGACAATTCTCGATGTTGTGGCCATCCCCATTACAATGTTCACAACGATCTTTTTGATTTGTTATTATAGCTGCTCTGACGGTTTTAGAATGCCGCTGCTATGGAAGAAGTTTATGTGGTTTTTAATGTCATTTGTCAATTATATTACCAACACTGGATAAAAATCTGAATTGATTTTTCAAGTTGTATATACCTACATGATTGTAATTTTTGAACAGATACCACAACTATCTTGATTTTACCTTAACTATTTTCATGACAAACTAGAAATTAATCACTCTAATCACAAAACCAAGTCAAAACCTGACCTCACACAGGCCATTCTCGACTTCCATATTTTAAGGAACAAGCAAACGAGATCTCCAACATTATTACTATATGATACAGGTGTCATGCCTTTGTTTAGTAGGCTTTCTAGTCAAATCTGAAACCAAAGAGATGCTATCAATTTCAGAGAAGCTAAAAGCTAGACAAAAAACACAAATAGGAAACCTGCTAATTGAGTTTGCATTTTTTCTTGCCTTGTTTTCAATTAGTTCTTGCAGTTTGGGTCAATTTATCACCATTAATGCAACATTTGATGTAAATAAATATCTCAAAACTAATTAGTAAAGAAGTGAACAATTGCATACACAAAGCCAATGAAATAAGAAAAGCCAAACATTCTGCCAATAAGAGAACATGTTCCAACTAATTGTGATATTATCAACAAATCATCATAAGAAATATCAAATCCTACCACCACGATCCTCCTAATTTATCAAAATTTCAAAATCATAAGAACATCTACATAATCACCCCAATTAAATGGACATCAGAATATTAAACAAATACTAAATAGAGACCTTTTTTTCCCTTATTAAACCGAATAAGCTAATTTGAAGCCAAAACATGCCACTGTACTGAGTAGATTAAAAGAAATATCTGGCAGGGAACGAACTTGGCGGTTGCGACAAAATTGTTTGCGGAGGGAGAAAAAGGAAAGAAAAGTGAAGAAAAATAGGGAAGAAGAAGGTATCTGCGGTACTAAAGAGGTTTTATCTATAGTGACGACATGTTTTTAATTTTTTGATGCACGCGTTAAACATGCCGCCTTTTATCTCCCAAAATTTTTAGCATATAGCGACAACATGTCGTCGCTATTAATGTCATCGCCATATGTTAAAAGTAATTTTATAAAAATAATAAATATTTTTTATTTGCATTTAGGTACCTCATATTTCAATCTTCTACAATTTGGTCCCTATATTTCTTCTTTTATTTCATTTTCATCCCTTTTATTTGCAATATAAGTCCTTTAACTTTATGAGGTTGCATGTAGGTCCATATTCTCATGTTTTTGTACAATTACGGTCCTTCTTCGCCTATTTTTCGTTAACAAATGTTGAGATTCCATCTGAATTCGGATTTTGACCTAAAGTAATCATTGTAGTGACGATCTGATTCACTAATAACAACAAAAACAACAACAGAATTTTTATAAATCTAATTCATAAATTTTAATGATGAACAACAACATTCAATCTGATTCACTATCATTATACCTTTGATCTTCATTGTTGTCACAGTCATCCTCATCGCTTTCACTTCATGTTTCGTCATCATCGTACTCTACAAAACTTTCGTCTTCATCATCCTCGTCGTTAATGAACGAAAACAACTCATGAACTCCTTTTACAACACATGCCGTGTAAGACATAACCTTCTTGTAACATCCACTAGCCAATGAAAACAACTCATGAGAAATTTAAGGGGTGTGGCTTTAGTGCAGTGCATATACCTAGATAAAGAGGAAGTTGGTTTTAGTCAATGTTACAGAAAAGAAAAATGTGGACATATTTGAAATGTATTTGATCGTTGTTCATTTACCTTCCTGTAAAACTAATCGTGAAAGTCTTTTCTATGCATTTTGTCAATGTTTGGGCAGCCATTACGCAATAGCTCATGCCTATGTTCCCTTTACAAGGCATATAAGATCAACTAATTAGTTCGTTTAAAATGACAATGATATGAAGAGAATTGAATAATATTTAAGAACAATGTCTTACTGGAAGAATGTCTCAATTTTAGTACAGTTGTTGAGGACATAAAACTTTGCTTGACTTCGAATATCGGTAGAAAGCGTCATTGGTGTCATATTTCAAATTGGGCGACACTACGACTGAAAAATAGAAAATTTTCTCCGTGGAACACTTACATCCTCGTTTCTGTCTGGTCGGTTAAACCTTGTTTCTATGTCCTTGAAATACCTTGAACAAAAAGTCAATGCCTCGTCAATAACATATCCTTCAGCAATTGAACCCTCGGGCCAAGCTCAATTTTTAATGTAGTTCTTAAATTTCTTCAGGTATCGTTCGAATGGATACATCCATCTCATGCACACCGGACCACCAAGGATTGCCTTATGTGGCAAATACATTACGAGGTGAATCATGATGTTGAAGAAGGCTAGCAGAAAAATTCATTCTAACTTGCCGAGGATGAGTATCAGGTGATCGTGGGCAGCCATCACGTCGCTAACCTTTAGTTTTCTTGCACAAAGTTGCTTGAATAACGTGCATAGTTTAATAATTGTAGTGGAAATAATTTTAATCAAGAACGCGCAACATTTGACTGGCAATACCCGTTGCATGATAATGTGGCAATCGTGTAACTTCAACTCAATAATGCGGCTGTCATTAGGAGCAACATTCTTCCGAAAATTAGAAGCGAAGCCATCTAGAAACTTAACCGATCCAATGAAGTTGCAAAACCTCTGATGATTTGCAATGAACGTGGTGTAACATGCGGCAGGCTTCATATACATGTTCCCAATATGATACAAGTGTAACTCTCTTTTTATCCCTAATTACATCAGATTGCGCCTGGCATTGACTGTGTCCTTTGATTTTAATGCATCGTCCAGAATTATGCCGATCAAGCTGTTACAAACATCTTTCTCCACGTGCATGACATCGATGTTATGTTTTAGCTCAGTAGAAGACGAATATGACATCTCTCTAGCACCCCCATTGTTAGGGTGCTTTCCTAGAATAATATGTCTCACACGGCTTAACTGTGGTAAAATGTCTGCAGGTATTAACCGATGTGGAGGTGGTCGCCTCTCCATCCTCTCATCGAAGTCTAAATTGCTCCTAATAATAACTAGACGGCAGGAACCATCGGTGACCTACGTAAGCTATCTTACCTATCACACGGACTGAAGGCGTCTCTTCATTGCACGTAGGACATGCCATGTACCCCTAAATCATTAACTGTCCACAACAATGCTACACGCATTCTAAATACCGACCTATAATTGGTTCCAACATCACGGGTATCAATTCCATTGGCCCACAATTCCTTCAACTCGTCCACTAATGATCGTAAGAATACATCAATGTCCTTACCTGGTGCTTTGGGGCCAAATATCAAGAGAGTAAGTATGAGGTATTTGGGTTTTATGCATAACCAAGGTGGCAGATTGTAAATTGTTATAACTATTGGCCACATGTTGTAAGCCTAACTCATGTCTCCAAAATAGATTGAGTCTGTTTGCAGCCAAACCTAACCTAACATTTCGGATCTCACCTGCGAACAGTGGATATTTCATGTCAAAATCCTGCCACGCCTTCCTATCCACGAGATGTTGCATTTCATCTTCATTCCTAGACCTTCATATACTGTGCTACCACTTGAGTTTTGCAGTATCCTTCGTTGTGAACATACGTTTTAGTCTAGATGCTAAGGGAAAATATCTCAAGACCTTATGCAGAACATTCTTCCCATTCACTCTCCCAGAAATGTGCACCCAACAACTTTTCTAGAAGATCAGATAAGTTTGTCTATCAGCATACTCACCCAAAACAGTGCACAGTCATTCTTGCAGGCGTGAATAGAATTGTAACCCAAACCAAGCTTCATTATCATCTTCTTAGCTTCGTAATTAATAATTTTTTAAAATAATTGGACCAAAAATTACAATTATATACAATTGGAATGTGTTAGTCACTTACTCACAAAGAAATTCCAGTTTGTTGACACCACGAAAGCTTACCTTTCTGTAAAATAAATATAAGATAATATAAGTATGTTTTGTAGTAAAAGAAAACATTGGAGTTTGAAGGGGACTATAATAAAAAAGAAAACATGATGAAGAAAATGACAATTTTTGTCTAAGGGTAATTTTGTCTTTTTTATCAAATAATGACCAATTTCGCACTAAAATACATAGGTTAGTGACTGATGTGCCAAAACATGTTTAGGGACCATTTCTGCACTAAAAATAAATATCAATGACCATTTGCACAAAAATGCATAGGTTAGGGACTGATGTGACAAAAAATGACTATTTCCGCACTAAAAACAAAGGTTATGGACCAATTGCACCAATTTCCTAATAAATTATGTATTGACTTTACAATTCAAATAGTACAAAGAAAGTCAACTTGTGTTGGGATCCATCCAAATAATTTACTTATTGATTATGTAATAATACATTTATTTTATTCATTTAAGTAATATTTTGTCAAAATGGAAATAATATGAAAGACCCTTCAATAGTAAAGAAATTATAATAAAGAACTTATTCAGTGATGGACCAATTGATGTTTTCTTTTGTTAGTTGCTACTATGGCTGACGTCATGTCACACGGAGGTGATGGTGTAGGCGATCCTCCACATTAGCCACCCCACTGGATCCATTCGTCCTGCGAGTCCGGCAATAATTTTTGTTTCAATATTATTTATTTTACAATTTTTTACAGTAACTTCATTATCGTTGAATTTCTTATCACATATATTGTATTTGTTCTTTGTCAGCACCGTCGTCTAAGCGAAGGGGTATCTCTCGAGGCGTTAATCCTGAGAAGGTTTGGCAGACGAACAGGAAGATGCCACTTCCCATCGTGTTCGACAATGTCGAACAAACAATGCAGTTGATTGGGAATAACGCGAAGTACTTTAAGAGCTTGGTTGGGAACCAAGTCAGGTTCACTGTGCCCCCTTGCTACCCTTCCTGGACAGAGGTTCTAAAGGAGCAGCAGGGACGGTTATGTAACATGATGTAATATATACAATAGTCTTTACATTAGCTCATTCTCTAAACACATTGTTCTATGTAATATACATTAACAAATATTTTTTTGATGTTGCAGAGCTAATTTGATCTTGAAGACGATCGATCGCCCGACGAGTATCGGATGGTCTGTGCCGCTGTAGATCGTCTGGTCGATGATCATTATCACGATTACAAACTTAAGGTGCATAATCATTTGAAAGAGCATGGGCCGAGCCATTCATACGGCGAGTTGTTTGTCGAAGAATGGCAGAAGTGCATTGACTTCTTCACAAGTCCTACTTTCATGGTACATACTATCATTTAGTTTTTTAGTTTTTATGTTAATATTTTTATAAACTTTAGAGTTACGTAATCAATTATTTTTTATGTCTCCAGGAACAGTCGACAAAGAATATGGCCAATCGGGATAAAACTAAATATCCTAGCGTATAGGGGACGAAGAGCTTCTCTGCCACGCATTACAATCAGGTACAAGTAAATTTTTATTTTCATTTCACAAATCTTCAATGCATTACATATTCACGTTTTTTAACTAAATTTCACACTGAAATTGTTGTAGAGGGACCCCGAGACCCAGCAATAGCCAGGCATTATTGAGTTGTTTCGAATATTCCATACCTTCCGAGATGACAATTGGGTGAATCCGGAGGTGGCTGGTGACTACATGATGACAAATTTCTATTTTTTAATGTTGCTAATTTTATCTGACATTATATTATTATTTATAATTTATTTTTTCTCACTAAACAGGATAAACTTGTTGAGTTGAGGGAGACTCAACAGACTCAGGTCACCTCCAGTGGCGTGTCATTGAGCGTGTCCGTTGACGAGCGTGTTATTGTGAGGGAGGTTCTCGAAGAACAATGAGAACACGTCTGTGGGGTTGGACGGGTTTCGAAGGACACCTCTCCCTCTTTGGATTCGACCGCCGCATCGAATGCCCCATGAGAAACATCCAACTAGTTTTGTAAATATGCCAGTTTTGTAAAGTGGTGTCAAATTTTAATTAACTCGCAAGTGTACAAATCTATTGGAATATAGATAAGTAAAAACGAGGTCGATCCCACAGAGACTGCTATGAAGAAGGTCTAATTTAATCCAAATTAACTATTATTCTAGGCTAGTTGAGTTGAAGAGATTTTTGTTGAAAGATTTTGACTTAAAGATTAATTAAAGAAGCTAAATAAATGAGTTGAGAATTCAAGTTGTGTAAAATACCAAGGTTTTGGAATCCACCATTATCCATTTATCAATTAATTCCCAAAAACATACGACAACAAGAAATCAATCTATTGTCGTCTCTAAAGATTTATCAATTAAGTCCAAAAGAAGAAAATCAAATATAGGCTCCCCTTATGCTTCAAACATAAATTACTTAAGCATTTTTCATATCAAATTCCATTGAAAGAAGACAAAGAATCAAAGATTACCTAAGCATTCTATGTATCCCAATACGAATAAAAGAAGATAAAAAATCAAAAGAAATTAATAGAACCTATTTAAGCATCAAGCATGGATTAATTAAACCAATATCTAACTATCAAAAATACATGATATTTAAGATAAAAGAAATTATATTTAATTAATCTCATTAAGAACAAGCCATGAACGTTAAAGCTCTTAAGAAGGAATTAACCGAATAATTAAATAGTTACTTAATCAAAACAAGGTTTCATCGTCTACCTTGGCTAAGAAAAATTAGAAAAACATAATTAAACTAGAAAAACAAGAATTAATAAAACCCGGCATGGATCTTAGGAGAAGAAATCTTCGAAGAAGTCTTAATCGTCAAGGAAGTCTTGTTCTCTTGTTCTCTTCCGTCTTCTCTTGATTTGCTCCCCAAAAATCCAACCCTTGAAATGAGTTAATAACTCATATATATACTTACCTAATTGTCCCCTAAAAGATCCCAAAAATTCATTAAAATCGTGTCCCAAAGGTTTCCTAATTGTATTAGGACTCAAAAAGGAAATAAAATTATGTTTCTGCCGAAAATATACTGGGAGATCGCCCAGTGCAAACCCGGGCGATCGCCCAGGCCAAGGAAAAGCTTTCTGCTATTGAAAAATAGGGTTGGGCGATCGCCCAAATTTAAGCCTGGGCGATCGCCCAGCTTACGCTGTTTCCTCTGCGGCGGCTATTTTTCAAATGGCCATAACTTCTTGTAGGAAACTCCAAATTGAGATCCGTAAAAAGTGTTGGACTCGTAATTAAATTATCTTTCTAATGGTATATCATTTGCCTTGTGAATATTTTAATATCAAAAGTTGTACTCTAATTTCTCCACATACTTCGGTAGGTAGTTTCTCAATTCAGTTCTTTGGCATTCCGGCGTTTGATCCATTGATTAAACTATTCGTTGTCACTCCAAAACACCTTAAACTTATTGATTTTTCCTTCTTCCTCATCCTCAAATGTTTGGCTCTTGATATTCATTTCAAAAACTCAACTTACTCGTCGATTTCACCAAATTGTTGCTCTTTCCGTCCATTCTTCCCCATTTGCTATTAAACAGGTCCAAAACTGAAATATGAAGAATAATACAATAAATTAAGTATAAAATCAACTATATGACGGCATAAATGATTAATTCAAAGGCCAAAATAAGTGCATAAAATGCACTTATCATAAAGATCCCCAGAATGATGATACTCAGTTTGCAATGTATGAGGCCCAACTCCGCTGAATGGAAAGGACAATTGCATATCTTATGGCTACTCTGGAGCAGAGATTACCGAAGGTTGTGTCAAATGATGCTGAGGAGGTTGGCGGGGAGGTTGGCGAGAATGACAATGGGAGTCTGGGGGATCCGTAACATTTATGTACAATTGAATTGTTTTTATTTTTTAAAAAAAATTTAAAATCTTTATAATAGCGACATAGTCGTCGCTAAAAGAAAAACATGACATGTCTTTTAGCGACGACGAAGTCGTCTCTAATGTCTAAACTTATAGCAACGACATTTGCGATGACTAAGTCGTCACAATTTTTCTAATTCCTAGAAATTGAGCACAACAATATAACGGCGACATTGTTGTCGGTATAGATTCAAATGCATTTAGAGACGACAATATGTCGTCACTAATTACCTAGAAGCACTAATCTATTGAAACGACATACAACAACAACATTGTCATCGCTATAAATAAAAAAGGATGACTACTAATCTTTTAGCGGCGACTTTTGTCGTCACTAGACTTCTTTTCGTATAGTGTGTAGAAAAGAGAAGAACGAAAATCAAGAAAAGTATACATATATTCCTAATTAATATAAAACTAATAACCCAAAGAAATTAATTTTAAGCTACAACATAGTAAATGATTTCAAAACATATTTTGCATGATTTTTGTAATTGTATATAATTAATGGACATATTTTTTTAGTTAGAATATGACAAGCAAGAATTTCCATTATCTAGTTTACAATATTAAAAAAAAAAAAAAATGAAGTTTTTTCTTCTTTATTTTTAATACGTTATTAACTTGTTAAAATTAATTTCTTCTCTATTTCAGTTGGAACCCAAGAAAAATGAATATTTTTTGTTAAAAAAAAGTATTTAATGAAACTCCATGCCTTCAAGTAATTAAAATTCGAAGAATGATGAAATAATTAAAGATATAGTATGCAAATTAATACATAATTTAATATATAGGTTGTGATTTGTAATTAACAATTAAGGATATTTTAGTCTCTTTAGATATTTATGATAACATATTAGTAAATATGTGTATTATGTTTTCATTAAGAAAAATATAATATATAAAATGTAAAATTTCAAAATATGATACGTGAAGATTATAAATTACTGTATATGTCGTGCCCGTTATTGTATACATTATTTTTTCTCACTTATTAGTAAAACATGTTACATATTGTCATGGTTTATTTCTAACTTTGATCAATGAAATTAGGGTACCTAATTTATATTAAAATTTTCTTATTTATAATTAAACTTTTTCAAGCTTAGCCTGTTAGCCAAGTATAGACTGAAACAAAATGGAAGGAGTACTTTTTCCCCAGGAATTTACATGAAGAAAATGGAAAAGATCAACTTGTACTAAGTAACATGTTTCAATAAAAACCAAAAACAAACTCAAAAGAAGATTATAACTTTTGCACATTATTTCTCTTAAGCCCATTTGGCCATGAGAGACATCCCTCCAGCACCCAACAAAACAGCTATATAAGATTTGATTTGCAGCTTGATGCTACCTTGCAACTTTGGTCCCATGAAATCTGCTGCAAGAAGATCCACCAAAGCCATGTAAACCAAAAGTCCAGCCGACGAAGCATTAAGCAAACCAACTGTAATCAAAGCACGAGGACTGTTTTCTTTGTAAGTAGTCGATAGTGCCATTCCAAGTGCAATCCCAAATGGGGTTGTTACTGAGAAGAAGAAGGCCATTACAGCTTTCTTCATAAACTTGTAATTAGCCTGTGCATGCATTTCAAATTTCATTAATTTATAGGAACATTAAGTATGACCTGACTAGTGTAATTAATAAGTAATTATTTTCTGCTTGGTTTATGCAATGATTAACCTGAAGAATGCAACCACCAAGTCCCATTCCTTCAAACATTTGATGGAAGCAAAGTGCAGCTATAAGTCCTTTGATTGAGCAACTGTTGTTTGAGGCACCGAGAGAAAGCCCTATCACAACTGAATGAACAATGATTCCCAACTCCAAAACCTGCCAAAATATTTCATCTAGCTAGTATTAATTATTTTATTTCCTTATCTAAAAAAAACACGAGATCTATATACGTCATTCTTAACATCAAACTTTTATGATGTTTAATTTGGCATATAACCTTAAATAAAACAACTTGCTGCAAGATTCAAAGAAATTTAGAAGTGTAAACCCTCACAAGACGGCAAAGCCCTTAAAAATTTCCATTACCATTAGAGTCGACTCAATTTCTAGACAAATTAGGCAGTAGTCTAAAATCACACATTTAGATAAGACCCCCAAATTTGAGGAAATTTATTTCCAAATAGTTTTAGCATTGAAATCTTCGAGTCAGATTTTTTATTTATTTTTTTGATAATTAAAAATAATTATTTTCATAAATTTAATATACTTATGTCCTAAAATAAAGTAATATAAAATAAATTAAAGATTATCGACAAAAAAGTCTAGAAAAGAAAATAATAAATTAAGATTTAATATAGACTTTTTCATCAATGAAAATTTAATGTATGGATAAAACTTTTCTCTTTAAATAAAATAGTAAAATAGATAAAATTATTATCAAAGTTAAATAACAGTTGAAAAATAATTCAAGATTACTTACGAATTTTCAGTTTGTAATATTAAAAAATTAATATTTTTATAAATTTAATTTATCGACGAAAACTAATCCATAAGTTAATGAAAAATATAAAATATAATACTAATGTTAAAAAATTTGTCCACAACATAGTAACAATAAAAAAAAAAATTAATCAGTCATTCGGCATTAATATTATCAATAAAAAATTAAACGATATCTTAAGTTATTGACGTAATATTTCATCATTAACTTTTCTAATAAATAAAAAAGATAGAAAGAATAAACTTATGTTGGTGAAACCAACAACTTCTCTATCAACAGTAGCACGTCGATAATCATCAACGATATTGCCGTCGATAATTGCTAGCGGAAGTAACTAAATATCAATGTTGATAATTCTTTCTAAAATCATCAACAATTATAGATTCCATAAGATCACTACAATAATATCGTCGGCAATCATCGACGAATTTTTGTCTATAATCATTTGCTCCATTTCATTTTTTATTGTTATTTTTAAAAATGTTCTCCTAAATTTTTTGCTTAAAAGCATCTCCAATATACTCTCTATTTATAAATTGTATCTATAAATTTAGAGAGTAAAAATTTTAAAGTATTCTAATAGTCTTTTTATCTTTAATACTTTATTTTACTTATCCCAATACTTATTTATTATTTTTTCTTTTATTTTTTTTTAACATGCTTTCCTCCTAATTATTAAATAATTTTCTTCCATTTTATCTATTATACACTATTTAATTCAATCACAATCATTATATAGAATATTGAAAATTGAAATTATTTGAATGCAATTAATTATACAGAGTTTGGAGAGCCAAACCCACTTTCTAGCTTAAAAAGTTCATTTGGAGAGTCTGAGTATAATTTTACGGGTCGATTATTTAAAATAAAGAGCATCTTAGGTTTAAAAAACCTCTTGGAAATGTTCTAAAGTCCTTAAATTATTTTAGCTGCTTTAAGTAGCGTATAGTTATGTTTGACTCGTAATAATAAACAATAATGTAGTAAATCGAACAAGATGTCTATGTAAAATATCCATATGCTAGACAATAAAAATAGAACATATTATAATCGTATTCCTTAATGGTCCTTTATTTGTTTAATTAATGTTGAAAGGCCAAATAATTCATTTAATAATAAATGGATTGATTCTTACATCGTCATTAAGCAAGTGTTTTCAATTGGTGGACCAGATCTAGTTTGATAGTTGGTTTCATGAATTGAATTAATAATATTATCCCCTCACCACCGGGATTACTTAAAAGCAATTCAAATGTACAAATTAATGCATGCATTGGTTAAACAAACGAAAAACTTTTAATATTGACTTTAAAGGTGAATAGGTGATGATTTATGTACTGCTTTGTACTGTCTTGACGTCTTCTCATTTGTTAACGTGTTAAAGTGTCAGAAAATAAATGAGAAATGATGAATCAAACAGCCAAACGGAAAAAAAATATTGATTTAGAAAATAACTAACCATGGCAATAACGCGATAACGGAGAAGTTGTGATCCCTCAACATCAAGTTTGGATCCAAAGTGGTGGCCATGAGAATGAGCAGTATTGACTACAGCCATCTCTTGATCTCCTTGAGACTCAGGAAGAACTCCATTATTGTTTTTCTTAGAATAGATACTTGTTGCCATTGAGTCAACTATCAGTGTAACTAAAGCAGACAACATGGCTACAAATCCAGTAAAAGGGAACTTGTGCCATGGATTCTCCTTCAAGCAACTCGAAGACAACATATCGAATGAATCTGGTAAAACATGCATGAACCCAGTACCCAAAATGATCCCTGCGGCAAAACACTTAACGATCACAAACAGACTTCGTTCAGGACTCAGGGCTGGGATTGAGCGTGTGATCAGAGGTAAGCTCACTCCAATCATGCTCGTGATCAGAATGGATACGATGGCTATGATCTTCAGTGGTAAAGCTTTCTTTTTGTCATTGCAGCTGTCGTTTTCTACTGCGCCGCACTCTTCGACTACAGACAGAACTTGCACTGTGAACATTGAAATCAAGAGGAAGAAGATGGAGATGATTTTCAACAGTTTAGAAGCCATTGACTCTCTCTCTTTTTGATCTCCTTGCTGCCTATTTGATTTGTTTGGTTTTAACAATGCTTTGATGCCAATCTATATATATAGAATTTTTTGACATCGTCTACTTCAATTTGACTCAACCAATTTGTTTGGTTATGGCATGAAATGGCCTGCGTTGAGTTTAATAAATGGCGCCAGGGCAATGTGGCATATATATTAAAGCCGACATGTGTTTGTGGCCATAGGGAGTGAGGTATGCTCGAGGCAGGCACGTGTTTTCAAGATGATTTGACAACTTTGTTTGTACGTAACCGTACATAAAACACGAGCCGTACATCTTGTCATCTTAAGATGCTTGTGGAATTTATGGAAAATGTTATTTATCACGTTACTTGGTTGACTCTTTGTTAATGGGAAAATCTTGAAAGCGAAACTCTCCAATTTGTGTCAGAGGTTTCTTGACCAGGCGGGTTGTAAATCGAGGGATGTGCACAAGTGGTAGGGACCTGAGGGAGAGAGCCAACAGGCCAACCCCCACGACAAACCCCCACAATATTTCAGTGAAAATATACTCCACACAGGAATCGAATCTGCGTTGCCGGATGATTTCTCTCCACATCACCTCAAGCCTTACCAACTCGCCTATACCTCTAGAGGCGTTACTTGGTTGACTCTGTTTATACTCATTCTTTATCATAAAGATTTTATTTTTTTTATTTATCTATCTCAAATTACAGTCAACTTTTTTTTTTTTTTAATAATATAGTTGATTTCTTAGTTTCCTAATATATCCCTATTTAATGTGCTTTGTTATCAACAAATATGAACTACCATGATATTAATGTAAGAATATATTAGAAAATACGAAGAATAATCTCCTGCCCCATTGTGGGCAGGAAATCTTGCCCACCTGCTGACACCTTAGGAGGTGGGCACTTAATTATAATTAAGTGTTTTATCATCAAGTGCCCACCTACTGACACCTCAGCAGTTGGGCAAGATCTCTTGCCCACAAGGGGCAAGAGATCGGTACTCAACTAAAATTTATTTTTCCAACTGTATTAATTTAATTTTTTTTAATGTGTAAAAATATTAATGTTCTAAAAAGCTCGCATAAGTCTTGTCTAGGCTCCGCCTAGGCTTGAAATTCAGCCTCTACGCCTAGCTACGCATCACGCATTGTCCTCACCTTGCCCTTTTCTCGCTCTCGTTTAGGACTCGCCTAGGCCCGAAAAACTTAAAACTCAGCCTTCACGCCTAGCCACGCTTTACGCTTTACGTTTTTTAGAATATTGAAAAATATAAGTAAATTTATCATTATGCTACGGGGGGAGTAAGAGCATCTCTAATGCAACAATGTTGATTATATTGTTATATATATGGTAAATAAAATAGAAACGGAGAGAATAGTGAATTAGAAAAGTTGTGGTCCACATGTATAAGAGATATAGGTAGATAACTTAAAAAAATTAATTAAAGAATTAATAACACACATTTCGATGTAGATAAATTAAAAAAAAATAAAAATAAAAAAGATTTAACACACATTTCGATAAATATTAAATAAGTGGAGGACGTTTAGCACACCGTCCAAATTTAGACAGTGTACTAGATATCTTCCACTTTTTTCTTTGCCATGTAAGTAATTTAAGGTGACGTGTCATGACACTTTTGTTTGAAACTAGCACGAGAATTAGTCAGAAAATAAAAATTTTCTTTAATTCAATAAAACTAGGATCTTTGCTAGGTGTTCACTTATTTATTATAATTAAAATACTAATGGATTAGTATTATACCTGAATCGATAAACGATATTGTTCTGGATTTGATCCACGAACTTGCTGCTTTTTGATTCACGAACTTTGTGCTCCCAATGTTCAAGCCTTTTATGGTATTCTCCCAAGTCTGGATTACACCGAATTATCGGTACCTTTTAATTTTAATCAAAAACAAAACTAAGTTCTAGACTGGTCAGATCTAGAAAACTGAGAAGCTAAATTTCTTTTCTTTTCTTAATTGAATCAATTGGAATTAATTTATGTCACAAGCAATGTGATATAAATAATGGCAAGTGATCTGATTGCAAACAACGACAAGAGAACTAATTGCATCCAAGTCCAATTAGTTTAGGATTGATTTAATTACACATGTAATCCCTAAACATATATCACAATTACAATTAAGTCCAAAACTTTTATAGTAACTGTAATTAAGTCCAAAACTTTATAAAGCTACCACAGGAACCTGATCAGACACATATTTTCCAAGCTCCAATAATTAAATTCCGTCTAGTCGACCCTAGACCCCTCAATCTAATTATTAGTCTTTTGCTTTTTCCACTAAAGGCAAGAGACTGCAATCTCGGAATATATAAAATTACAGAAGCTGTAATATTTTTCTCTGACCTACCGTATATATAATTCATCCCTGTCTGAGATCTGATAATTAGGTATGCGCATAAATGACCGTTTTGCCCTTCTAATTATTGTCACTAACTTTAAGTTATATTTTTTTCAACGATCTTGTAAATTAATTCACAGATGTCGAAGTTTAGCCATCGCTAAACACTGAGCTCAGATTTAGAACTGTTCAACAGAAAATACTTAAGTTGTCACTCGACCAATTTTTCAGGGTGACAATTCCCGACATGAATTCGTATTCTCTACTTCGCTTATTCTCAAGTTCCCAACTCTCCGAGATATTTGATCAACTAAATTGATCTTACCCATTGGTGAATCAAAGAACCATCAAACTAACGAAAAGATATATATAATCCTGTCAAGGGATTTAGATGAAATACTCGATGATCAAATATAATTTAATTATTCGCATGGTCATGCTATATAATTAAATTCGACACATGGTCCGTTCAATAAACTCTAAGTGTACTAGTGTCACCATTAATTCATTTCTACGATAAAGACAAATTGCAAACCTGAATGATTAAATAGTCAACACTACAACCTTCTGGTATAATGCGACAACCCTTATACATTAGTTGTGAACAATTTTATTGATGATCAAAATATAAGTTGCGTCACACTATGCTTCTCAACGCAAGCATCCAACTTATATTATCACAAGTGATCATTGACACTTTATTTACATACTCAATATTAAACAAATGCAATAATAATAAATGAATACAAACCAAAGTTTTATTCAATATAAAATTGTCATCTCATCACAGCAAAATTATACTATTTGGGCATACAACCCAACAACTTTTTAGTGCAATTCACGATTGCATTGGAGAAGCTATAAGCTTCGCCTAGCCACTCATTACGTCTCACTCACACCTTACATTTATCTCGCTCTTAACTAGGTCCAAAAAGTTTGAAGTTTGGCCTCTATGTCTAGCTACGCTTTATGTTTTTTAATACAATGATTTTAACTCCAATATATTTGCGATTTTGATGATAATATCGATGTCTTTGCATTAAAGTTCTATTTGACATATAATTTTTGAAACATCGTTTAGAAGTTACCGATTTATTTACACAAGAATTAAATTTCATTAGATCACAAATTTAGCAAATATGCACAAGATCCATATTCAAGAACAAACTAAATGATTCATAAAATTTGTTTATGCAAGAAACAAGTTATTACAATTTGCATTTTTACGTTGTATTGGGTATTAAAGTCAATAAACAATCAAATGAATATTCATTTTGTCGAGATATTTTAATAATAGGTGCGGTATTAGAATAATCTGTATCAATTTTGACTTTCTATTTTGTCCTGCTTTCATGCTAACCAATTTCGTTGACTTTAATGTTACCCGATATGAATGTAAGCAATATATTCAACAAAATTCTAAAAAAAGAAAGAGTTGCTATATTTTTTGTGATAAAAAGATAGACTAATCCCGTTAAAAATAAAAATAAAATAGAAGTTATTTCTATATTTCTTTTCACTAAATCCTTGCAAGTTTTAATGGATATAATACACACAAATTGATGATAAGAATACTCGTATTTCATCTAAAAGTATGGTTGGTAAATATTTTTACAGATTATAAGTAGTAGATCTTATGGAATTTGTACATAAAAAATAGGTAAAAATTGTGGGTTCTACGAAATGTATAAATAAAAATAATATTTAATTAACTTACAAGAAAGATGATATAGCACCCATGGTGGGTAATAATTATAGTACCCACTTAACACGTAGCACCACCACATTGATTATTTTTTAAAAAATTGTTTATAACTTTTTAAAAAATAACTAATATAGTGATGTTATGTGTCAATTAGATACTATAATTATTATCCACTATAAGTGATTTATCATTACTCTAATTTATAAATACTTATAAGCTATGACAAACTTACTACCAAAACAACCTTAAATAACTACATTATAAAGATGACAAGGGCAATGATATTGGTGGACGGAAAGAACCAAAAAGTTGTACTGTCTTGATACTTTTCTAAGTTCACTGACTTTGACTTGCTCTCTTGATTTAAATTCGATTATGACCCAAGCACCCCAATCTTTCTCTATTCTGCACATCATGACAAGATAACCATCGAATAAACTTGCAAAAACTAGATAAAAAATACTGAATTTAAATTTGAACCAACAACTTTTTCAGAAAGTGACTTTTACAGAAAATGAAGATAAAAATACTTTAATGCAGATTTCGGAATTAGAGTGTTAGAAGAAGGAAAATTTTGTGAGAGAAACACGTCTTCCACAACTTTTTTTACTTTGTTGTCATATGTGCAAATTTGGCAGTGTGGACCGAGTTGGTGATAAATATTTTTTTTTCTCATTCGAGTACGGTTGTAATAGTAGTGGAGACCTGCAAATTATGGTAAGGCTTTTTTTTTCGGTGTCCACTCCGGTGTGATAATCAGTATATGATTGTAATATTTGTGCAAAATAACAATATAGAGTGTATAAGAGTTGCGTGTTCTATTTTTACATGAGGGTTGGCCTCTATTTATAGGGATAACATGTAGTTATTGATGACAGATGTCCCTTCATCTCCCTTATTTGATGACGGATGTCCTTTCATCTCCATCATTATTAGGAATTAATGAGGGATGTTTCATCTTCTCAATTGCTGGTATTTCATCTTTCCAATTGTCGATGGTAACTATTATTTTATGGGTCGCCTATCTGACTTGCCTAATGGCAATTGGGTTATTGTTGTCTATCTGTCAGAGATGAGATTATGATACCAACGAGGCGGGTGTTCCTTCATCTCCCCCATTATTAGGAGTTAATGAGTGATGTTTCTTCTTCTTAATTGTTGATGGTAACTGTCATTTTATGGGTCGCATGTATGGCTCGCCTAATGGCAGTTGGGTTATTGTTGTCTATCTGTCAGAGATTAGTTTATGATACCAACGAGGTGGACGAGTCGATGAAGGAGGCGGACGAGCCACGACGTGCCACTATTGACAGACAACATATAGCAGCTATCATTATTTCTATTATCATAAGCCCCTCTACTTTTCATAAACTGTCGTCAAGAGAAGTACAAATAATATACTACATATGCTTTTATCTAAATTTTTCAGACAAGAGGCTCATCACCTTGATTTTTAAACAGAGGCTTATCGCCTTGTTTTTCGGACAGAGGCTCATCACTTTGTTTTTTAGACAGAGACCTATTGCCTTATTTTTCAATCAGAGGCTCATAGCCTTAATTTTTAGCATGACTCGTCGCCTAGCCTTGTTTTTCAGTAGGACTCTTCGCCTAGCCTTGTTTTTCAGCAGGACTCTTCGTCTGGCCTTGTTTTTCAGATAGTAGCAGCTGGCTTTGTTTTTCAGACAGTAGCAGTTATCATTAATTCTAGCCTTGTTTATTAGACAATAGCAGCTAGTTTTGTTTTTCAGACAGTAGCAGGTGTCATTATTTCTGGCCTTGTTTATTAGACATTAGCAGCTGGCCTTGTGTTTCAGACAGTAGCAACTGTCATTATTTCTGGCCTTGTTTTTCAGACAGTAGTAGCTGGCTTTATTTTTCAGACAGTAGCAGCTGTCATTATTTCTGGTCTTGTTTTTCAGACAGTAGCAGCTGGTCTTGTTTTTCAGATTGGAGTAGCTGTCATTACTTTTTGTCTTATAAGCCAATCTACTTTTCATAGACTATCGTCAATGGGAAGTAGAAATAATCTATCACATATGCTCTTCTCTATTTTTTTTTTTTTTTTTTTTTGTGGTTGAGGCTCGCCTAGCTTGTTTTTTTTGCTTGCCTTGGCATTAGCTTAGCTCGCCTCGTTTGACTGTTTTAGTAGTTGAAAATGTTTTTATCACAGGTCAGATCTAGTAGGTGTGTCAGAACTTCCTAGCTAGCCTGATCCTTCTTTAGTACCCTCATCATTTATTTGCCTTAGATGGTTTATTTTCTGCTTGCCTTTATCATCTCAAGGTTCGGGCTCGTCTTGAGTCTTTCTTTTGTTAGACTCAGGTCATGTCTTTGGTAATGATATACGCTACTTCAGCGTCCACATACTTATCTCCTCTCCTTAATAACTCATACATCGTATCCAACGGGTTTTTGGAGAGTGACATCTTGAAAGGGCGACTTCGAGTTCCACTCATCATGGCAGTGACTACAGCAGACATCTGCAGATTTTTGATTCCTAGTGTGACCCTATTGAACTGGGCAATGAAATCTTTCAGCATCTTATCTTTGTCTTGGGTCAATTGCATCAGGCCGATGGTAGTTTTCTTAGCACGTTTGCTACTGGTAAAGTATGCAGTAAAACTGTTGGAAAAATCATTAAATATATGGATCGATTTTGGGAGAAGGGTAGCTACCCAGTCCTAGTCTCCCGCCTAAGTGTTGGTGGGAAAGCCCTGCACATAATCATATCAGGGGTGGCTTGCAACCTCATCAAGTCTACAAAAATCCTGAGATGATCAACAGGATCAGAGGATCCATCATACTTCTCCATCTTTGGCTGTTTGAGGTCTCGTGGCAAGGGGACCGCCATCACTTCTAGGAAAAAATGATCTTCTTCAAACACCGTAGATTGTTGCCTATTACCTTTCTTAGATATAGCCTCAGGTATTTTGTAACTCATCATATCTTCTAATCGTTGTTCCAGGTTTAACAATAGTGTCTCAACCAGCGTAGGTGTGGGCACCCATGACGGTTGCTCCCAATGTAGATTTAGGCCAGATGTCAATGAATAGAAGTAGGGTGCGGAAGGTGGAGCCAAAGAAACTGGAGCCAGCGATGGAGCTACCATTAGCGGTATTTCCATAGTTGGAAAGTTATGAGCCTAGAAAAGAGCCCTTGGTGGTGATGACTATACCGGTAGAGGGCTAGGACCCTGGAGCGAAGTCCCTGGTGGTAATGATCCTATCAGCAGAAGGCTAGGACCTTGTGATGGCTGAGAAATAGCAGTGTTCCGATCTCAGAGTAGAGTCGTTAAGGCCGCCACCTGAGCTCGCAGTGCCGCAAGTTGAGCGGCAGAGGCAAATTCTTGTTGTGGGTGATTAGTAGCGGCGTTAGACTCGGTATCTACATTTCCAACGGGGGCTAGTGGAGCGGTTACATTTTTATCTCTTCTAGTTCGAGCCATGACTTTTTGTGCGGGTTTCTCACAGACGACGTCAAATGATGATAAATATTTTTCTCCTCTTTTGAGCACGGCTGCAACAGTGGTGGATACCTGCAAAAGATGGCAGGACTTTTTTCTCTCGTGTCTACTCCAGTGTGATAATCAGTATATGATTAAAATATTTGTGCAGAATAGCAATATGGAGTGTATAAGAGTTGTGTGTTCTGTTTTTACCTAGAAGTTAGCTCTATTTATAGGGACGGCCTGCAGTTATTAATGACGGGTGTCCATTCATCTCCCTCGTTATTAGGAGTTAATGAGAGATATTTCATCTTCTCAATTGTAGATGGTAACTGTCATTTTATAGGTTGCCTGTCTAGCTTGTCTAATGGCAGTTGGGTCATTGTTGTCTATCTGTTAAAGATGAGTTTAAGATACCAACGAGGCGAGCGGGCGGGCCAAGACGTGCTACTATTGATAGACAACATATAGCAGCTATCATTATTTCTATCATCAGTCATTATGTGCAAAAATCACCACAGTCCACATGGATGCGATTTGGATGCCACGTAAATCTCAAAGGACACGCAACGAAGGTGATCAGCCCTACAGATAAGTATGCTTGTGTCAAATGGCAACCCGTGCTGTCTCTTGTAGGTCGGCATAAAATAAGAAGTAAGAGCTAAAATAGCTACTCGACGATCGACACTGATTGAACTTCTATTTCAAGAAAATCATGTAAAAGAGAAACATACATGCCTCATCTAGTAGGGTCAGCACGTATAGGAGACTATGAGCTAAAATTAGGCATCAGAGAAGACACGGTTGCAACTTTTTTTCTAAGAACTGCTACTCACATTGGCCGCCAAAGCAGAACCGCTTCCCAAATTCTTCATCCTTTTTTTTTTCTTCTTTTCTAGGAAGCCCTAGCTAGGGCCGGCTGCTCACAAAACAAGCGCATTTTGAGATGAAGACCTTCTCTCCCAACTACTGCCCAACTAATCGATGGCTTCTCTTTGAGAACGATATCTAGAACTCGTATAGTTTCTAGGGAAGAGATGGAGGGAGGACGTAGTGTCTCCTCCACCTTTTTATCGTTGACGGATCTCTTATAAACAGTGAACGAAAAAGTTTTGGCTTTTCTATGCCCTAGATCACTTGATATGAGGAACGCCAGCGGCAACAAAAAAGGGGTGGAGCGGGCACAAAAGGGATGTTAAATCCAAAATCCATCCTCAGTTCAGTGTTACCATCACATTCAACAACAGAATCTTCAAATAATGCTTTCATTCATTTCTAAGACACCTTCAACAAGGCCACCATTATTGGCACATTCCTTATCGAACAAATATATTTTTCTTGGGAAAACAATTTTTCAGAGTTTATACCTTATAAAGCATGGGGTGTAAATGAAAATGATGGTAAATCCATTCCTCTCATTTATAGGAAACGTCCCTCAATAGTTAGCTATTGAATCTAAATCGCTTCACATCATTTTCTTCGGGTTTGTCTTATTTATAGTGAGTTAAGAAGGGGGACACTTAATAATACCAAAAAACCAAACGATTAAGACAAGTATTCAAATAATCATAGCAGAAGAAGATAATAAGTAGATCTCTTCTTTTGATCCATTATACAAAACAAGAACTTGAACAAAAGCTTAAGACACATTGTTCCAAAATTACAAATGACAAATCAGTACGCCTCATTCTTGACTCCCATGTTTTCAGCCTATATTCAAGCTTTCTTCAAAATTCCTTAACAAAAGAAGGGGTTCACTTAGTTATCCAAAGACGAGTTCTTCCAAGTTTTGCATTACATAACATAAAAGTTGGTTACAAGATACTCCATAGTCCAAGCATCACAAATGTCTACAAAAAGATAGGTTATATCATATTTATATAGTCTCGGTCGATGTGGGTAGTACGACCATACATCTATCTCAGTGATCAAATTGTATTCTTGGCCATCCGAAGTTAGCTCCCACATTTGCCCCACAACTTCAAAGTAATATCGTTCTATTTCTTACAAGAGTCATGAAAAGACTATGAATTGTGACATTCAATGAGTAAAATATGGTGCAGGTGTGATATCGCACATAATTTTAGCTTTTATCTTTTTTAGGGCCATTTCTATAAGCAATACTTATACATGAGTGCTCAACTTAAAAATCTTCGTGCTACTCAAGCACTTTGACCAAATCTTGGTGGCTACACAACCCTTGGTGGACAACTCTCATTGTCTGATGGGCTACTAATGCCTTCTTGTAGGATACTTTAACTCTTGGCCATTGTTGATTAACTTTTTCTTTGGACAACTCTCGTCCTCTTATGGAATACTCATGTCTTCTTGTGTGCTACTCTAACACTTGGCCACAGCTGATCAACTTTTATTTGGGCAACTCGTCCTCTTATGGTGTAGAAATACGATTAGGAAACTCATTGTGTCATAAAAAAACTTTGTCTTTGTATATGTCTTTGATTTTCATAACTCAAGTTGAACTTGTATAACACAAAAGTAAGTTTCTCGTACTAATTCTTTCTTCCTTTTGCATAAATAAAAAAATAGGCTCAAAATGCTCACAGTGTCTCATATCTTTACTTGGATTAATCTCATCAAAATAACTCATTTTGGAGCACATATAATTTATGCACATATATAACTAATCATATTGCACATAAGACAAATAACGTAATTTACTCACAACTTGTTAAAGATTGTCTTGATAAACCTGAAAATAAAAAATTATATGTGTGACGACCTTTGGAAGATGAGCATTAAATAAGTCTTTAAGCCGGTGTACTAGAATTGTGCAGAACCAATTTTAGGCCTTCATGGTGCAAGATATTCAGGGGGTCTGCCTAGGTACCAATACCATCCGGAGTAGGGAAGTTTAAAATGTGTTCTTGTTTGAAAAAGTAAGTTTCAGCCCCTGAAACCCAATCATTTTCTCCGCCATCAAACCTGAGATTTTTGGTCTATTTTTTACTACTGCTCGTTAGGATTCTTGATACTCGGGTGTGGAGATTACTCTATTAACTTAAGGGACCTCCACACTAAGTTTTTTTATTTAGGATTTTAGATATTGACTCACCTTCCTCTCTTATATAGATTATTCTCTCATTCTTCTTGAGTGTTAGTATATGAGTGTAGGGAGTATTTACATGTGTGGAGCCGTACGTCTATATATATATATATATGATTGTGAGAGTTGTAGAGAATGAGAGGGTAAAATGTTATCTTTGTTTAGGGAGTATTTATAGAAAAGTCACACCCTCAACTACACATATAGACGTACGGCTCCACACATGTATATACCCACTTATAATTATTTTTTCGTTTGAATTTTTCTCTTGTGATTTCAATCAATTTCATTGGACCACTTGTAAAACATTTCTTGATTTGTTTAAGGATTTTGCTCATGTCTCCAAACAACCTCTTCACATTCTCCTATAACAGTGTAAGGCATAATATGGACAATAGAAGGGCAAATTTCTGCACAAAATTCCACTTGGCCTACTTGACAATTGTTTAATATAAAATTGACAAATTTCTTATTTCTTAGGCTCATTTTTGGGCCATAATTTGGAGATCGATTCTCGATTATTTTTCAATGTCTCTTATACTGTCTCGAAGATCTCACATAGAGCTTTGCTATGAATTTTGAATCATAACAAACGGACAACCACAATGGTCATACGACCGCTCCAAAATGGCTGCTCGAACACCGGTCGCTGGAAATTACCTAAGTGTTTCAGATTTTCAAATTTCTAGAACACTTTGGCACTCGATTTTGGAGTTCATTTCTTAGTCGAATGTATATATAATTGGTGCAATTTCGAAGGTCTTATTGCATACTTCGCAACACCATAAGAGTTGTCAAATTTTGACAAACACAAATTATACGATTGCCTCAAAGATGGCTGCTCGGTTTGGTTAAAAAAAGCTTAAAATTTCACTTATTCAACTTTTTGGCCCCCAACCGAACCTTTACACTTTTTTTCAATCAAGTTCTAACATGAATCATTAAATATAAATTTAATTCACACTAGCCCTTAAAAAATTTATTTAAATCCAAATTTTCCTTTTTTTTCAGATCTAAATGAAATAATAAACGTTATGACTTTTGGAGCACTTTTCGGGATAACTCAACTAAAATCTTTATTTTATTCTATTTTTAAGCTTCTAAAATAAATAAAGCTACGAATTTTTGGAGTGTTAAATCTTTCCCTCCTAAAGAAATTTTGTTCTAGAAATGTACCAAGAATAACTTAGAAATTTTGCTTTCATATGGTGTTCTCATTCCTAAGTTTCTTCTTCAATAGCTTTACTTCTCCATAAGACTTGGACTGCATGAATACATAAGCTCATAATTTCTCCATACATGGACATATTTTCTTCACGTACTCGAACTAAACTCCTCATAATACATCAAGTCAAGCATGAGATTAAATTATAATTTGTTCGTGTAATATAACACATAAATGTGTTTGTTATCTTGTTTAGAGCTCGTCTTAAAGTAACATTTGTACACCGAATGTTTAAATTGAATATCTTGTGCCACTTAAGCTCTGGGTTAGCACCATATAAGCCCTAGATTGCACCACATAAACTCTAGGTTAATGCCACTAAGGTCCTAGAATCAAGTCATATAGGCTATAGGTTAATGCCACATAGGCCCTAGATTGCACTACATAAACTCTAGATTAATGTCACTAATGCCCTAGAATCATGCCATATAGGCTCTAGGTTAACGCAACATAGGCCCTAGATCCCTAGGTTACGCCACTTAGGCTTTAGATTGGGCCATAGAGGCTCGATTGGTGTACAAATTTACTTAAGGAACTTAGTATGTTATCACAAATGTTATGTTTCCTTTTAACATAATCTCAATAGTTCAACCGATTTCTTGATATAAGAATGTTTTTGCATAGAACACGTACTACATACACATAGCTCTCGGTTGACAAATAAGTTCTATATTGTCAACATGTATAGATAGATATCACATTTCTACATAAAGGATCAAGTTGGATAGAGCAACTATGCCACATAAAGTTTGCATTTAACATTTTGCTCATATAAGACTTAGATGTACTCAAAACTCAACTTTCCACAGTGGATCTAACACGTGAGTATAGATGCACATAAGATATCTTATTACATAGAAGACATTACTTTGACTCTTCACATTACTATGTAAATATAGATGTGTGTTCCTCATAAACCATCATATTACATAGAGGTCAAGTAAACAAATTTTACATATTCATCTTGCATATTAAGTAAATGAGCATTATCCTATTATATCCCACATTAAGAATAGCTCATTGGTCAAATAATCATATTTTTCCCTAAGTACGACCAACTTCATAAAATAAGCATCTTGTATTAAAAGCACATAGGCAACTTTTACTCATAACTTGAGTTTCTATGGTAGATTATGTCAAACATACTACTATACATCATCTATCTATATGAAGTTTCATTACATGTAAGATAAGCAACCATTTATCATAACTTAAAGGCAAAAAACAACACATAACATTCTCCGCTAACAATAGCTAATGAATTTCACGATGTATCAACTTTAGTATTTATTTGTTATAGACTAACTTAATAGTTTAATTGTCATGAGCATAAAGATAATGAACTTAGAAGTTTCTCGAGTCAAGGGATAACAAATTTAGATCTAATTCTAGGATCCCTAATGAAGGTATTGAGATAAATGAACGCATACTTCTGGAGTCAAGGAAGGCTTATGTGGACGTTAGAGTCCATATAGATTATGCCTTCAACTGCTCAAGTGTTTTCTTCAGCTCATGGTCTAACCATTGCATATACTCTTGATATCCCTGCTCTCCCTTAGGTTTGGTTGGGAAATCTTTAATTATGTGTCCTGGTTTACCGCAAGAATAGAAAAACTTTTTCTTGCTCAACATTCACCGAAATGACGCTTTCCACACTTGGTATATTGAAGGACATTTTGTTTTTTTTTTTTTTTTTTGTTTTGTTATTTGGTTTTCCTTTCTTGAAGTAGGGTTCATTTTCCTTCGAACTTTTCCCTTGTCGTTTGCTTGCCCATTTCTTCTTATTCTAATTCCAATTTATATTGACCTTATATCCCCTTTCATTCTGATTTTGATTTTGATTTCTCATCTCACGGGCTCGAATAATTTTAACATCATCCTACTCAGCTAGTAGTGCCTTGTCTGTAATTTCTAAGAAATTCATGTTTTGTATTCCTGACATGAGTACATCTATGTTCAACTCGAGTCTTAGCCCTTCTAAGAAATGGTCAAATTTTCGAGAATTCGTGCTGACCACGTGAGTGGCAACACACGACAGCTCCTCAAACTTCCTTATGTATTCGGATATTGTCATGATCCTTGCTGTAGCTGGATAATTCATTTAGCTCTTGGTTCCTAGTAAAAATGGAGAAATATTTGTTTCTAAATATCTCACTGAACCTTTCCCAAGTCATGTTCGTTGTTTCTCTCATACTAATCAACGTATCCTATCAATATCCAACACTTCTCCGTAGCATGAAAGATGCTCAAGTTAGTTTTTCATCATCTACTACGTGCGCATAAGCAAACATAAGCTCCATTGTTCTTAGCTAGTTCTTGACTTCAATTGGATATTTTGCCTCTGTAAATGTAGAGGGATATAGACGATGAAAACAATCGCTACTAAGAGGGATTTAGACGATGGAAATTGGGGATGTTGATTCATAAACTATTCTAATTGGTGAGCCTACTGCTCTACTAACTAGGTCAATCGATCAATATTTTGATTTGTTGGGGCCATACTTGATTATTTGAATGAGATAAGATTTTTAAAACTATGTTTAGAAATTTTATTCTTCGTTTTCAAACCACAAGTATTTATTCCACATAACTAGATATTAATACCTTGAAGAAAAATAATTTTGAATTCAATTTTATGGATATGATGTCCCATCGTTGAATTACAGATTCGAAAACCTCTTTTTTTAAATAAAAAAAATCCTTTTCACTTTTCATTTTTCATTTCTTCTTTTCCTTTTTCTTCTCTTTTATTTTACGAAAATGGAGGTAAAATTCCATTTTGACTGAACCCTAGGTTTTTACCCCAAATTAAAATAAAAATTCTCTCTCTCCTCTCGCTCATTTTCTCTTCTTCTCCAAATCACCCAAAGTTCATTTCTTCCAAAAAAAAATCTTCAAATTATTTCATGGGTCCTTCAAAGATGGTTCTACCAGGGGTGGGACTGTTAATTCTACAGTTTCTAGGTAAAAATCAACCAGATCAGTGGCGGGAACAGCGGTGACAAGAGAAGGCTGAGTGTTGGTCCATCCTAGATTAAAATTTTGGCCAATGATGAGGATTTTTCTTCTATTTGGTTCCAAAACAAAGTTGCTTTCATCGGGTACCCATCTTTTGCTAGTCGTATAATCCTATCAGATCAAGAAATAGATTTCTCTTTTCTTGAATATTTTAATTTTGCTTCTCTAAACCAATTTCAAAATTTTGGATGGATAACTTTTATGGGATTAACTAGACGTCACTGTGAAAATGTGGTTAAGCATTAGTATGCTAATGTTGAAATTGTGGAATCTAATGCTGAACACCTTAGGACTTTGTGAAGGATAAGGCCTTTGTTATTGATGAAAATTTGTTCTCTGGACTGTGGAATTATTTCCGGGAGTGAGTTTTATATTAGAACGCTTAATCGGCTTGAGGCTTGTCGGGTCATTTTTTAAAATTGAGGCGATCTCTAAGCTTTCTAGGGATGTTTTTTCATTCGACCGAAATATGAGATTGTTTCATTTGATTTTTATCCACGTGTTTAAGCCACGTGCAGGAAAATCTCTTCTGAGGATACATGGATGATGTGGAAAATTGCATTTGAGCAGAGAATTGATTTATGTGATTTGATTGATTCAGAGATGGTAGGGTATCAAAAGCTAGAATTTAGGCTGATTTTTGTCGCTTGATGACTAATGTGGTGATCAAATTAGGAGTGGGTCTACTAATCTCAATGTATCTAAATACTAAAATTAGGGCATGCTCTCTTAAGAAAGCTGATTTGAGTTGTAAACGGGGTTTGGACAAAACTCGAGGTAGATGTTGGAGGCTTAGGGGTTGAAGGGGATGCTCCTTTCATGCCTCATTCGCCGGATGTTTGTGGTGCATTTGTAACTAATTTTTGGACTTTTCATGCTAATGTGATGGAAAATCTCTGAGTTGTGCGCTCAAAATCGAGAGCTTTTGGCTAGGCAAGCTAATTTGGATTCAGATGATCAAGACTTTGAATGAGTCATAGGATGAAGATACTTAGTTATTCTCCTACCCTAATTATGTGTCCCTCTAAGTAATTTAAATTTAACTCTCATGTATTTAAACGATGTCTTATCCTTTTTGGATTGTCATGCTTTTGATAAACACTTGGAAATTGTCTTAACTGTTGAGTTGAAAATTGTCTTAACTATTGGAAATTACACATAAGTATCTTACTCAACCTTTCTCAAGTCATGTTCATTGTTTCTCTCATACTAGTCAACGCATCCCATCAATATCCAACACTTTCCCGTAGCATGAAAGATGCACAACTTAGTTTTTCATCATTTGCTACGTGCGCATAAGCAAACATAAGCTCCATTGTTCTTAGCTAGTTCTCGACTTCAATTGGATATTTTGCTTCTGTAAATGTAGAGGGATTTGGATGACAAAAATGATCGCTACTAAGAGGGATTTAGACAATGGAAATGGGGGATGTTGATTCATAAACTATTCTTGCTCTACTAACTGGGTCAATCGATCAATATATTGATTTGTTAGGGCCATACTTGATTATTTGAATGAGATAAGATTTTTAAAACTATGTTTAGAAATTTTATTCTTCGTTTTCAAACCACAAGTATTAATTCCACATAAGTAGATATTAATACCTTAAAGGAAAATAATTTTGAATTCAATTTTATGGATATGAGATTGTTTCATTTGATTGTTATCCACGTGTTTAAGCCACATGCGGGAAATATCTCTTCTTTAACTAAAGAGGATACATGGATGATGTGGAAAATTGCATTTGACCAAAGAATTGATTTATGTGATTTGATTGTTTTGGAGATGGTAAGGTATCAGAAACTGAAATTTAGGTTGGTTTTTGTCGATTGATCACTAATGTGGTGATCAAATTAGGAGTGGGTCTTAGGAGAGAAAAACTAATCTCAATGTATCTAAATACTAAAATTAGGGCATGCTCTCTTAAGAAAGCTGATTTGAGCTTGTAAACGGGGTTTGGACAAAACTCGAGGTAGATGTTAGAGGTTAGGGGTTGAAAGGGATGCTCCTTTCATGCCACCTTCACCAGATGATTGTGGTGCATTTGTAACTAATTTTTGGACTTTTCAAGCTAATGAGATGGAAAATCTCTCGAAGTTGTGGGCACAAAATCGGGAGCTTTTGGCTAGGCAAGCTAATTTGGATCAGATGATCAAGAGTTTGAATGAGTCATAGGATGAAGATACTTAGTTATTCTCCTACCCTAATTATGTGTCCCTCTATGTAATTTAAATTTAACTCTCATGTATTTAAACAATGTCTTGTCCTTCTTGGATTGTCATGCTTTTGATCAACACTTGAAAATTGTCTTAATTGTTGAGCTGTAAATTTAGAGGTTCTAGCATCTAGTGCAACTTAGTCTTGATTATTCTTTCATGAATTTTTTTTAATTGCTTTATCTTGGTGTTCTTAGTCTACTTTAAATATCAAATTTTATCTTAATAGGCTTTAAATTTCTATGTTGAATTGTCGAGGTCTAAGCTAATAAGTAAGTAGACAATTTATATACATTGAAATAATCGTCATAGTAATTTAAGTACACACATATAATTTGCAAAAATATAACTATTAGAAGTGGAAAGAAGTCGTGTCGTACCTAAGGTGCAAGTTATCTTCGATAGCTAAATACTATTGACCAATATTTGCAAAATTTTTAAACTAAATCTCTGATACCAAGCCTTGTGGCAACCCCGAAATTCGGTGTGATTTTTTTTTTTTTTTTTGTGGGTATTCTATCCAAGAGGGTATTAGGGACTGATTAAAAGGATAGTAGTACCATTATACGTAGAAAACATATATATTTAGAAGCTGAATTGACTTGTTTCTTATACTAATTCCGAACACTTCTTCTGATGAAACAAGTTAGGAATAATCAGAAAATACATTTGTCAGTCACCATTTCTCTTTTGCTTCAGGTTTGTCTTATTTATAGGGAGTTAAGTAGGTACACTTAGTGCCTCTTTGGTAGAGTTTAAAAGTAATTTTTTAGGAAATTTTAAAAAAAGTTGGTGAAATGTATTATAATAAAGTTGATAAAAGTTGTGGGTCCCATAAAATATGTGGTTGAAAATAAGTTTGAAAAAAAAAATTTAAACTATGCCAAACATGTTCTTAGTGATACCAAAAAACCAAAAGATTAAGACATGTATCCAAATAAACATAGCGGAAGAAGATAATAAGTAGATCCCATCTTTTGATTCATTATACCTCCATTACGAAAGACCATTATACAAAACATAAACGTGAACAAAAGCTTGAGATATATCCATTACAACATTTTTCCAAATAGACATGTGACAAATCATTATGTCTCATTCATGACTCACATGTTTTTAGCCCATATTCAAACGATCTTCAAAATGCCTTAACAAAAGAAGAGTTTTACTTAGTTATCTAAAGACGAGTTCATCCAATCTTTGCATTACATTACATAAAATTTATGTGATTGAAAATGGGTTTGAAAAAAAAAAGAGTTAAAAAAACTTTGCCAATCATGTTCTTAGTGATACGAAAAACCCAAAAGATTAAGACATGTATCCAAATAAACATAGCGGAAGAAGATAATAAGTAGATCCCGTCTTTTGATTCATTATACCTCCATTACAAAAGACCATTATACAAAACATGGACGTGAACAAAAGCTTGAGATATATCCATTATAACATTTTTCCAAAATGACATATGACAAATCATTACGTCTCATTCATGACTCATGTGTTTTTAGCCCATATTCAAACGTTCTTCAAAATTCCATAACAAAAGAAGAGGTTCACTTAGTTAGCTAAAGACGAGTTCATCCAAGCTTTGCATTGCATTGCATTACAAAAAAGTTATGTGGTTGAAAATGAGTTTGAACAAAAAAAGTTAAAAAAAAATATATGCCAAACATGTTCTTAGTCATACCAAAAAACCAAAAGATTAAGACATGTATCCAAATAAACATAGCAGAAGAAGATAATAAGTAGATCTCGTATTTTGATTCATTATACCTCCACTACAAAAGACCATTATACAAAACATGGACGTGAACAAAAGCTTGAGATACATCCATTACAACATTTTTCCAAAATGACATATGACAAATCATTACGTCTCATTCTTGACTCAGATCTTTTAGCCCATATTCAAACATTCTTCAAAATGCCTTAACAAAAGAAGAGGTTCACTTAGTTATCTAAATACGAGTTCATCCAAGCTTTGCATTACATTACATAAAAGTTGGTACAACATACTCCATAGTCCAAACATCGCAAATGTCTACAAAAAGATAAGTTACATTATATTTATATAGTTGGGGTCGATGTAGGTAGTACGACCATACATCTATCTCATATGATCAAATAGTATTCTTGGTCATCTGAAGCTAGCTCCCACATTTACCCTACGACTTCAAAGTAATCTCGTTCGATTTCCTACAAAAGTCATGAAAAGTCTATAAATGGTAACATTCAATGAGTAAAATATGGTGCATGTGTGATATTGCATATAATTATAGCTTTTATCTTTCTTAGTGCCCTTTCCATAAGAAATACTTGAATACAAGTGCTCAACTTAAAAATCTTTGTGCTACTCAAACTCCTTCGCCAAAACTTGGTGGCTACAGGAGCCCTTGATGGACAACTCTTGTCCTTTTATGGGCTACTTATGCCTTCTTGAGGTTTACTCTAACCTTTGGCTATTGTTGATCAACTTTTTCTTTGGACAACTCTCGTCATTTTATGGGCTACTCATGCCCTCTTGTGGGTTTTACAATAACCCTTGGCCATAGTTGTAAACTTTTCTTTAGACAACTTTGGTTCTCACAAGTATGCTTAGGAAACTTATTGTGTTATAAAATAACTTTGTTTTTGTATGTCTTTTATTTCCATACCTCAAGTTGAACTTGTATAACACAAAAGTAAACTTCTCATATTATGTCTTTCTTCTTTTTGCATAAATAACAAGTATGCTCAAAATGCTCACAGTGTCTTATATATTTACTTAGATCAATCTCATCAAAATAAATCAATTTGGAGCACTTATAATTTATGCACATATATAACTTATCATATTACACATAAGGCAAATAATGTAATTTACACATTACTTGTTTGATATTGTCTTTGATAAATCTGAAAATAAAAGGTTCAATGTGTCACAACCTTGTGGAAGATGAGTATTCATTAAGTCTTTAAGTAGGAGTACTAAAATCCTACAAAACCAATTTCAGACCCTCATAGTGCAGGGGATTCCAAAGATACTGATATCCTATTTTTAATAGAGGATTCGAGGTACCAATACCCTTCGGAGCAGGAGAGTTTGAAGTGTGTTCTTGAAGTGTCACCTTCCTCTTCTCTACCACAAAACATGAGATTTCTGGTCCAATTTTTACTTATACCCGTTAGGGTCCTTGATGCTCGGGTGTGGATAAAATTAACTTAAAAGACTTTCACACCAAGTTCTTTTATTTATAATTTTAGATCTTGACTCACCTTCCTATTTTAAATAGATTCTTCTCTCCTTTTTTTTTAAGTGTTTGTACATGAGTGTATGTATATGTATATGATTGTAAGAATTGTAAAGAATGAGAAGGTAAAATGTTACCTTTGTTTGGGAGGTATTTATAGAAAAGTCATACCCTCCCCTACACATATACATACATGACTCCACTCATGTATATACCCACTTATAATTATTTTTTGGCTTTTTTGCACAAATGGTCCCTGACTTTTGCACTTACTGCGGGTTGAGGATCTATCATTTTATTTTTGATAGTTTAGGCCCTATTTCAAATATTTTATACGGCAATGGTCCTTTTTGTCAATTTCCATCCAATTCTCTGTTAAATTTGACGATGGAAAATTTTGAATTTAAAAAGTAAAGGAAAATTTGCAGCAAAAGTCCCTAATCTTTCAAAAAGTGTCGAAAAACCCCCAAACCTTCTAATCCTAATACATATGACCCCAAACATTTTTGACAATTTTACCCCTAACTTAAATAAATTAAAAATAACTCCAGAATATAAGTTAAATTTAAAGATGAAAAAAAGAAAGAAAGCGGTCATTTAAAAGTCAAAGGTAGATCTATTAATCAAAATAATTAGTCGATACAAGAAATCAAACTAACCATCCTTGACGAGGTCATGTGACCAATGTGAATGTAGAAAGAGAATGTTTCTGGTGTAGAATTGTTGAAAACTGGCACAAGAATTAGCCAGAAAATAAAAAATTTCTTTAATTCAATAAATCCAAGATCTTTGCTAGGCGTTCACGTATTTATTATAATTAAAATACTAATGATTTAGTATTGTACCTGAATCGATAAACAATATCAGTCTTGATCTGATTCACGACCGTACTACTTTTGATTCACGAACTTGGTGCTCCCAATATTCAAGCCTTCTATTGTATTCTCCCAAGTCTGGATTACACCGGCGTGTAGGCACCTTCTAATTAAATCAATAACTAATTTCTGAACTGATCAGATCTAGAAAACCAAGAAGCTAAATTTCTTCTCTTTTCTTAATTGATCGAATCATTTACATCACATGCAATGTGATATAAATATAACAAGTATCCTGATTGCAAACAATGACAAGAGTCATGATTGCAAACAATAAAAAGACATCCAAGTCCAATTAGCTTAGGATTGATTTCATTACACATGTAATCCTTAAACTTATATCACAATTACAATCAAGTCTAAAACTTTATTAGTAACTGTGATTAAGTCCAAAACTTTATAGAGCTACCAGATGGACCTGTTCAGACATATATTTTCCAAACTCCAATAATTCAATTCTGTCTAGTCGACCCTAGACCCCTCAATCTAATTATTAGTCTTTTGCTTTTTTCACTAAAGGCAAGAGATTGCACTCTCGAAATATATAAAATTACACAAGTTGTAATACTTTTCTCTGACCTACCGTATATATATTTCATCCCTGTCGATAATTAGGTATGAGCATAAATAACCGTTGTGTCCTTCTAATTATTCTCACTAACTTTAAGTTACATTTTCTTCAACGCTCTTGTGAACTAATTCACAAATGTCGAAATTTAGCCGTTGCTAAAAACTGAGCTCAGATTTATAACCGTTCAACAGAAAATACTTAAGTTGTCACTCGACCCATTTTTCAGGGCGACAGTTTTCGAAACGAATTCGTGTTCTCTATTTCACTCATTCTTAACTTCCCAACTCATCGAGATATTTGATCATCTAAATTGATCTCACACATTGGTGAATCAAAGAACCATCAAACTAATGAAAAGATATACACAATCCTGTCAAGAGATTTAGATGAAATACTTGGTGATCAAGTAGATTTAATTATTCGCACGGCATGCTATATAATTAAATTCGACACATGGTCCGTTCAATACACTCCAAGTGTACTAGTGTCACCATTAATTCATTTCTGTGATAAAGACAAATCACAAACCTGAATGATTAAATAGTCAACACTACAACCTTCCGGTATAAGGCGCCAACCCTTATACATTAGTTGTGAACAATTTTATTAATAATCAAAATATAAGTTGTGTCACACTATGCTTCTTAACGAAAGCATCCAACTTATATTATCACAAGTGATCATTGGCACTTTATTTACATACTCAATATTAAACAAATGCAATAATAATAAATGAATACAAACTAAAGTTTTATTCAATATAAAATTGTCATTTTATCACAGCAAAATTATACTATTTGAGCATACAACCCAACAATTCTCCTACTTGCCCTAGAGTATAATCCTAAAATCCATATACCTCAATGGTGAAGAGTAAACCAGCATATAGTTCCTTGTTCCCCGAAGGTACTTAAGGATATACTTTACAATCACTCAATGTTCTAGTCCGACTAGACTGATAAGGACTTATCATATCAACAGCATAACAAATGTAAAGTCTAGTGCATAGCATAATATACATGAGACTACCCATTGCAAATGCATAAGGTATTCTACTCATGTCATCTATCTCTTCTGGAGTTTCTTTGGGAATACTCCTTAAATAGTTAGATTTTATGACTGAATCGCAAATTGCCATTCTTTGAATCTTGCATGGCAATCTGACAAGCATCTTGTCAATATATATAGCTTGGGACAAAACTATCAGCTTGTTCGTTTCAATCTCTTGAGATCTGAATCCCTAGAACATAGCTAGTTTTGTTCAAATCATTCATATGATAACTGTTGGGCCAACCACGCTTTCGTAGACGATGACATTCCTACATTATGTAGAAAATTGTCCACATAAAGCGCTATGAAAATTACCATTTTGTCCATAGCCTCCATATATAAAGTCGAGTCATCTACTTGTTATATGAATATCACCAGTTTGGATTCTCCTACTAACAAGTACCTAGAAGGTTTCTTGATGATCTTATGACTTTGCCCAATGAACGATGGATCTTGAATCGTAACATTTTCATCAATGTTGGTATCACATTTAGGTGATACAAATACCTAATCATTACATTGAACATTTTCTTGATCCATGGGATTAGATGATGAATCATTTCTCCCACTCAGATAACGTTCTCTAGGTGTTTGTGATACCATGGGTCGCCTGTTACTAGGTTGTGTTTCAGAAATTAATGTTGTAGAATCGCTCCCACTTATTTATTTCAAAACAACCATACTCTTAAACTGACATTTATTAATATACTTATCATCTAGGAAGGTTGTGTTTGTACTGACAAAAAGCCTTCATAACTAGAGGACTATAAAAAATTAGTATCCTCTGGTGCCTTTATAATATCCCACACACAAGCATATTTTTTACTTAGACTCCAACTTTTTTGTCTTCACTTTCAGCACACAAGCCGGACATCCCTAAATTCGAATGTGACGCAAATTTAGTTTGCGCCCATTCTACAATTCCAAGAGAGTCTTTGGAACAGACTTAGATGAAACTAAGTTAAGAATATATGCAGCTGTCTCCAGTGCACATCCCAAAAATGAGATAGGTAGAGTTGAAAAACTTATCATTGACTTCACCATATCTAACAATGTCTTGTTTCTTCTTTCTGAAACGCCGTTCTGTTGGGGTGTACCAGGCGCACTCAGTTGAGAAACTATACCATTTTCTGTTAAGTAGTTCCTGAATTTTCCTGACAGATATTCGCCACCTTGATGTGATCGAAATGTCTTTATACTTTTACCCAAATGTTTCTCAACATTAGTCCGATATGCTTTGAGTTTCTCAAAAGCTTTCGACTTTCGAGTCATCAGGTAAATGTATCCGAATCTAGAGTAATCATCTGTAAAGGTGATAAAATACTCATATCCCCTCTGGAAGATGTAATCATGGGTCTACATACATCAGAATAAACTAGTTCCAATACTTATTTGGCTCTATGTTCTTTGCTAAAAGTAACTTCTTAGTCATATTTCCTTCCAAACAAGAATCACAGAGACTGGCAATGGTTCGACTTCAATTGAGTTGAGGGTACCATTCCTTGTCAGTCTTTGTATCATGTTAAGGTTGATGCGTCCAAGTCTAAGAGCCATAGATATGTATTACTAGTATGGTATGCTTTTTGTTTATTATGGTTTCTAGAAGTATTATTATTTTTATTTTAATTTGTGTAATAGTTTAATATATAAAGACACTCATCAAATATCAGCCACAAATATGAACTTTATTCATCAAAAGTAAAGCGCGTTAGCGCAAAATAAGAAAATAATCTTGTCATATTAACAAGAAAATGGGAATTATATTCCACTTTATCTATGGGACATAGTAACAGTCTTTAAAAATTAAACACCTACCACTATTGAAATAAAATAAACTACTCCTATAGCTCTCGCCGAAACTATTGCTTATGTGCCGACTGTAATAGTAAATTGGTCTTCACTGAGTTTTCTGCTCTCCTGAATCATCAGCACCTTGCTCCTTTTTATCTAGTGCATCAGGACAGTCTTTCTTCTAGTGTCCTTTCTAACCGCATTTGAAACACTTGTCTTTCGACTTTCCATCTGCATTGGTCTTATTGCCTTCCTGTTTCTTGTTAGCTCTCTTCCTTTTCTTTCTACCTCAGCTTTTCGGTTTGGAAACATGGGAGCTACCAATCGCTGCATAAACATCGCCACCTTTAGATTTAAGACCACTTTCCACATTTTGCAACTCATTCATCAGTTCAGGCAATTGTATATCATCTTGTGTAATTGATAGTCCACAGTAAACTGTGAAAACATATCAGATAAAGAGTTCAATACCATATCAACCTAAGTATCTTGATCAATAGTTGCACCCAAATTCTCCGCCACATTGAAGTGTCCAATCATGGTCAACATATGGTCCTTCACTGGCGTTCTGGGTTTCATGCGGATATTCTGTAAGGTACGAATGACTTCGAACCGAGCTCTTCTACTTTGATGTGCAAACATGTCCTTGAGGCTTTTCATTATGTCATAAGAGGTTTCAAGACTATCATGCTTCTGCTGTAACATATTCAACATCGATGCCAAAATGTAACAGCGAGCCAACTTGTCTGCAACCACCCCATTTATCATAAGAATCTCTCCTGTCCTTGCTTGCAATCTCAGTGGGTTGCTCAGGCCAATCTTCTTCAAGAACAAAATCAATTTTCTCAACGGTGAGAACAATCATTAGGTTACGTTTTCAATCCACATAATTTTCCCTGGTTAGTTGGTTTTATTTTAGGATAACGGAAAATAGACTGAGAGACATTTTGCTGAAAAATAACAAAATTATTGCATATTAAAATTGAGCAGCGAATTTAACATATGATGCATAAATGCACATGTAGATCCATAAAACTATAATAATGTAATGACTACTTGATCCTTGTGATCCAACAGGCCTCTTTATAGGAAATGTTACCGTGTCCACTGATTAAGTTGGGACCCTCCCACCAAACAAATCATATCTTGACAATAAATGTCTAAATAAATTAAGTATCGCTTTATTTGGTCACCAAGATCATAAACTATAGCTTCTATAGGAGGTTCGTAGATAATCTCAATTTGAGTGTATAACCTTTGTCTAGATCTTTAGATACTTGAAAAATAATTCTGTCATCTATATGATGATCTCAAATTATATTCTATCTAGATGATCTTATCAAATTGGAATCTAATCAAGTAATCCGAATTACGTAGCCCTCCTATAGGGAGTCCGTTGCGTTACCGACACGAGGCAAAAGCATTCTGTTGCTTATAGATTGACAAAAGGAGACCATGGGTTTTATTTAAATAAATACCCTCTCCCACTCAATATTTTAAAAAATAAATTTTAATCAAATTAACATACAGTTTAATTATTACGGATTTTCCTTTCTAGAAAAAATTAATTTAAGTTACATTTTCTTCAACGCTCATGTGAACTAATTCACAAATATCGAAGTTTAGCCGTCGCTAAACACTGAGCTCAGATTTATAACCATTCAACAGAAAATACTGAAGTTGTCACTCGACCCATTTTTCAATGCGACAGTTCCCTACACGAATTCGTGTTCTCTACTTCGCTCATTTTTAAGCTCCCAACTCATCGAGATATTTGATCAACTAAATTGATCTCACCCATTGGTGAATCAAAGAACCATCAAACTAACGAAAAGATATACACAATCCTGTCAATGGATTTAAATGAAATACTCAGTGATCAAGTGGAATTTAATTATTTGCACGGTCATGCTATATAATTAAATCCGACATGTGGTCCGTTCAATACACTCCAAGTGTACTAGTATCACCATTAATTCATCTCTATGATAAAGACAAATCGCAAACCTGAATGATTAAATAGTCAACACTACAATCTTCCGATATAAGGCGCCAACCCTTATACATTAGTTATGAACAATTTTATTAATGATCAAAATATAAGTTGTGTCACACTATACTTCTCAACGCAAACATCCAACTTATATTATCACAAGTGATCATTGGCACTTTATTTACATGCTCATTATTAAACAAATACAATAATAATAAATAAATATAAACCAAAGTTTTATTTAATATAAAATTGTCATTTTATCACAGTAAAATTATACTATTTGAACATACAACACAACAAAAATAAGAATAATGGAAACTGAATTTGTACATTCCTACTCAAACTTGTCCCCTGATGTTCCTTTCAAATTATGGACTCCCTGCATGAAGAAGCACATTTAAATAATAATTACTGAGATCAATTAATTTAAGATATTGATCTAACATTAAGCTATAAAAGCATGTTAGCAACCATCTAGTATATCAATTGCATTCATTAAATTAGCAAATTTAGGACTCATCATTAGAAGTAGGTTCAGAAAAATCATAAAGCTTCTTTGATAACAATGGTGCCCAAAAGCCAAAATTTCTACTATTCAAACATTTTTACCCCAAATTCATTAGAAAAAAAAAAACAAAAACAAAAAAAAAACCAAATCAAAATTTCTGCAACTTAATTGTTTTCCCCTTGAACTACGTTAATAAACCAATACCACAAAGTGGAAAACTGAAAAATCTAGATATATAAACTATACTCTAATTGTCTTCATTTCAAATTATTATTTTTCATCGGGTCGGTTTAGACAAGTTGGATTGTTAATCCGCAACTCACACCGACCCAGTTGACCTATGCTTTCATTTCAATTGAACTGATCCGATTCAGTGTTTTTAAATCGATCCAAGTCGGTCGATTTCGTAGATTTTTTTTTCTCAGGCCTACTTTAAAGAAACTCGTGAAGAGCTCAACAAAATAGTAGATTATTTAAAATAAAATTGAGATGAAAGATTTAGGAAAAATCAAATTATCTTGGATTGCAAATTGAATATTTTTCCAAGAAAGATTATTTGTTCATCAATCTTTATATATAGAAAATGTATTAAAGTGTTTTTATATGGATAAAGCACATCGTCAAAGATCTTGAGTGATTAACACTATGGGGAGTAGCTATACTATTTTTCTTTAATCCAAGTTTTGTCCCATCGAGTTTTCATGACAAGGTTTTAATAAGGCAGCATTTTATTAATACTCCAAATTTTAACAAATAATAGTATTTTTTTTTCTTTCGTTTGATATTTTGTCCCATTGATTTTTTGTCAAACAAGGTTTTTAACGAAGCAATTATTGTACTAATGGTTGTGAAATGGGGAGTGTTGTAAAATTATGAAAAATATTATTGACGACCATATTTAGATATGTGTTATTTGGTCTACAAGTCTTTGAAAACTTATATATATGGGTCCATAATTATAATGAAAGATATAGTGTCTCTTTATTCTCTTCTATTATTTTTTCTAATTTATAACATAGACAATTTTATTAGAAGGAGATATTTTAGCAACTTAAGATTGAGGAATGTTATTTTAACAAAAATGATTAAACGAGTATCATTTTTGAAATGTTATTTTAACAAAATTTATTGAAAGAAAACATTTTTGATTTTGATGTAAAAAAACAGGAACGTTTCCATAGAGATGATACAAACAAGTTTCTATGTGTCACGCGTTTTAGAAAAAATCGTTTTCGTTCAAAATTATAATAACTAGTCCTTAGGCCCATATATAGAAGGCCTGTATTTGGAATCTTGGACTCTTTTTTTAATTAGGGTTCTAGACAGAATAGGGTATCGATGTAACTTTATTTGGACTAAAAATTTGGGCTTGGTTTCGGTATTTGTACTTGTCAGCTGTGGCACTCCATGGTAACTCTGTAACTCAAATAAAAAATATTCAAAATATAATATTAATTAATAATATTAGGAGTTAGAAAGTTTTTTTTCTTTGATGTCAAGAAAATTTTGAATATATTTAAACATTTAAAAATTACATTAAATGTAAATTCAACTTCTCGTAAAAAATTAATTTAAAGTTTTTTTTTAAAAAAATCAAAATTTGAATTTCTCTAAAACAACTTTACAAAGCTATTTTTATGATCAATAAACACTTAGGGTCGGTTTGATAGAGATTATAAACTAGTTTATAAATCAATATTGGTTTATTTGAGTTGAAATTGTTGACTTTTCATGTTAAAAGTGAATTGAAAAGTAAAAAATAACGTTTGAAATAAACTAAAAACGGTTTATAATCCATGTCAAACAAGCTCTTATAGACTTTTTAACTAAACATTCACAATTTTAATAAAAAGTACTTTTGCCCTCTAGAAAGCGGTTTAGACTTTAAAAAAGCTTTGCCAAACACACACTTATGTAGTTTTGTCGAAACGAACTTGGCGTTTTAGACCTTAGAGTGAAAATTGTACAAATAGTAGACTTTTGAAAAAATAATGATTCGATGTACATGTAAGAGATTGTATGTTGAAATTAATTTAATACGTAGTATATTTAGTTGTTAAATAATTTTATGTCCAAAAGAGATCATTTTCCCTCGAAATAAACCATTTTAATCCAAGTCAAAAATCACTTCTAAAAATCTTTGAGTGAAATTAACAACGTTAGAAATAAATAAAGTGGATGTAATTATCGAAACACTTTGCGGCTACAAAAGTCATAAAGATATTCTAAATGCTGCATAAGAAAAATTAAAAATGGTTGGGGAAAAAGAAAAAGTGAGATCCAACAATCATTTTTGGGTCCAATTTAGCATACTTTTGATTCCTATTCATTTTCACTTGTACAAAGAAAAGTAATTTTTCAACTAGTGCAAGTTTTAGTGGGTTCTAACCAGACCCTTTTTACAAGAATCTCTCTTTCTTTAACACACAACCCAACAAGTGTGTGAGAGAGAGAGGAAAAAAAAGATGCAATATCATGAGACAATTCATATTGGGTTTTTGTAAATTAACGTTGGTGTAATAAAAATATCTTGTAAAGCTAAGGAATAATAATGACACATAAAATGGGAGTTGGGTTTCCACTAAAAAAAATTCAACTTTTGCAATATCAACTAGTTAAAATTAGGAGAGTGCAGGTGCAGCCATTAATGGGATATATAATGATGTATCTATGCACCAACCACTAAGTTATCAACTATCAATTCTTCCACTATTTCTTTTCAAGTTATGCCACCTAATCATAATTCCTACTTGGGTTTTCGAGTTAATTTCACTAATCATTACTGCCAAATTTTCATTTAATCATTAAAGTATTTTTCTCATATATTTATTTAATAAAATTTAATAACAGTTTCACCAATACAATCAAACATTTTAACGAAATTTCAATTAAGTTATGTTGTAGAGAGGAAAAAGAGGATTCTTGCATTTTTTCTTTATGCTGAGAAAGCATTCATTCTTTAGTCCGTTTTTTCCAATTCTCAAAAAACTTCAATTGCTACGCGTAAGCAAATTTAATTTATTTTTCTTTTTTAATTACAATCCAACGCTGTCCAATTCTCTGTGCAAAACAAATATAGTTTCAACATTGGAGGGATTGAGTTCAATACTGGGACAGTTTTAGACATGAACCAAAAAAAAACAAAACAAAATTGAATCGTTACTTTTTAAAAAAAAAAAAAAAAAAATTATACTAAGAAAAAAAAAAAAGATGATTTTGACCAATGTGAGCTCCAGTAAAAGAGAGCCCGATGTATCTGTCCCTGGTTCTGTATAATTGTGTTTTACAATGTTTTAAAAAGAAAGGAATATAAAATTAGGTATTGCGTTGTAAATAAAGGATTTGTCAATAGAAAGGAAGCATCATGAAGTTGAAAGGAGGTGGACTGACAAAAAAAAAAATGTTCCCCCAACCATACGGACAGGACCCGGAAAGTTAAGGTTTCACATCTCGGGCCCCATTTCCATAATATGGGAGCATTACATTTATGATAGGTTTTGTCCATTTCATCTACCTAAGCAAAATTGGAATATGGAGAAATCTATAAAAGTGGACAACATTTTCCACTCTTTTCTAAATTGGCCCCCCACACCCTTTCATTTCATAGAAGATTGAGGACAGTATATGGGCCAAAAAAAGTGGGGATTCCTTTTTTTCTGCGTTAAATGAGTTATGGTCATGAATTCGCCAGGGCCCAGACACCGGCCTGCAGGGACAATTTTTTTTTACATCTTTTCTAACATTTAAATTATCTAAAAAATATAATTATATAAATCAATCAATCAATCAATCCTTCAATCTACTAATTAGTTTAACTTTGCCAAAATATTAAACATTTTACTATGTGATGTCGGATCATTAATAAGTAAGAGAATCTTGAGGTGGAAGTGACGAGTCAAGCTTGAGCTCTGCTCGTCTCCTACATGACTGCTCGGTACAGCTCATTTGCTTGTACGTGGGTAGGTGTGGACTGAATATCTTGGAGGTTATCATTTTTAATATGTCAGTCGCTGGGATTAATTACTATCAAAAAACATTCGTTTTACCAGCTGTTTACAACTAATCGATGTTCGCCTTTGTTGAAAAAGTATGAGAGTAGGTGATGAAGAATGAAACACCAAAAGAAGGAAGAAAATTCGAAACACGAAATAGCTTGAGCACGTTATCAAACACTGTCGTAAAATGATATTTGTCCCTTATGTATTTTGGGATTACTTGTCACGACAAGTAACTAGAGGATTAAAATCAATAAGTAAAAAATGAAGAACCCTAATATGAACAAGGAACACTTTTGAATTTTTGAAAATTTGATAGTTTTGGAAGATTGGGTCTCATGTCTCTATAAAATCTATGGATGTATAGGTGTTAGGACATTTCATACACAAATCAACATGTCATAAGGTGAAAAACCACGTATGTTTAGTCTTTAAAAAAATAATAATAATAAATTAAATATGAACAGTGCAACGGTCACTACCTTGCGGCCTTGCTTAAGATGAGACATAATGACCCTTGCATTCTTGCTTCGTTCTGCCTAATCTACATCCATTTGGTTCATTTTTTCTGACATTTAAAACTTTAAATTCTAGTTAAAACATCTCTTCTCATTATTATAATTTTGAACGAAAACAACAGTCTCTAGTTGAATTTTTCTAAAAAGCGTTACACAAAGAAACTTGTTTGTATCATCACCATGGAAACGTTCCTGTTTTTTTACATCAAAATCAAAAATGATTTCTTTCAATAAATTTTTTTAAAATAACCTTTCAAAAATGATACTCTTTTAATTGTTTTCGTTAAATTAACATTCCTTAATTTTAAGTTGCTAAAATGTCTCTTTTTAATAAAATAGTCTATGGTATAAACTAAAAAAATAATAGAAGAGTATAGAGAGAAATTATGTCTTTCATTGTAATTATGTACCCATATATATTTGATTTCAAAGACTTATACACCAAATAACACATATCTAAATATGGTCATCAATTATATTTTTCATAATTTTACAACACTCCCCATTTCATAACCATTAGTACAAAAATTGCCTCGTTAAAAACCTTGTTTGACAAAAACTCAATGGGACAAAATATCAAACGAACAAAATAAATTACTGTTATTTGTTAAAATTTGGAGTATAAAGAAAATGTCGCCTCATTAAAACCTTGTTATGAAAACTCGGTGGGACAAAACTTGGATTAAGGAAAAAGAGTAGAGCTACTCCTCATGGTGTTAATCGCTCAATGTATTTGACGATGTGCTTTATCCATATGAAAACTGAAAGTTCTAAAACCTAGATTAATTAAATTAAACACGAATTTTAATTTTAATTAAACAAGCAGTGGACGGAATGTGGTCAGAACTGGCAGGATATAGATATAACAGTTCTGACTCGCACAACAGTGTTCGTTTCCTAATCTTGTTTAGTGCGAAAATTAAAGGATTCAATACGAACACAAGATGTAACGTGGTAAACCCCTAAGGGAAACATCCACGGGCCCCCATGCCATGGGTAAAAACAATCCACTAATAATCTTGTTCAAAAATACAATAGTATCGGTTTTTGTAATTTCGCAAAATTAACAAAATAACAATCAAAAGAAAACAGATCAACTCCATGTGATACTTCTTCTTCTGACTTGTTGATGAAGTGGAATCAAACCCACCGGTCTTGACTTTATCGCCACTTCCCTATTGTACTTGACCGCAACCACCACTTGGATTAAGAACCCCCGTTCTTAACTTCACGCCAAGTAGCTTGAGCAAGATATGGAATTGTTCGTTGAGTACCAATTAGTTCTTGATTCTTCAATGAGTTTGAAGAAAACTTTTGTGCTTTGAAAGTTGAATCAATGAGGCGCCATGTCTTGTTCTCCTTGAATGGATTCGGCTAGGTTGAAGTTTATGGAACAAGAACACAAAAAATATTTTTCAGAGCCTTAATTCCTTATTGATTTCCACTCTTACTTATAGTTAAAGTAGAAACCAATTTAGGAATTATTTCTTACCTAAGAATATGCAACAAAGATGGTAAGAGAATAAGTAGGAAAGAATATAGAAAGATTTTCTTAGATTTGTAGTAGGAAAGAATTTAGGAAACTAAATATTTCCTTCCTAAATAAATCTAAAAGAATAAGAAAAAATTCTTTAACCTACAAAAGGAGCTGTCATTAATATTCATGAAATCAGAATATATCAAATATAGGAACAGAATAAAATCGCAACTTTTGCTGATCTGGAAAACTGATTCGCCTATCAAGCCAGTCAGTCAGAACTGGCGTTTAATCAGACCAGTCAGAAACACAAATGTTGACCTGCTCTTTTGACATTAAAAATCAGTTATATTTATTAAGATAGCCAAGATATAAAAAGTGAAAAATATGACACATATTTTTCCAACAATCTCCCCCTTTGGCGTTGCGTAATTACAAACACATAACTATCAGATTTTTAATGTAAGTGTAATGTGAGTGAATAATGTAAATAACCCATGAGCATCAACATACAAGGATTATGGCTCTCCCTTAGTGTGTAAACCAAGAACTCCTGCAAAGAAGTTAATAACATATGCGAATACCACACACAATAGCCATAAAATTTAATATTGCTCCCCCTTAGCAAGATATCATCTAAGTGTAGTGATCAAACTATCATAAACCTAAAAAGACTACTATTAAAGATTAACCAACATAGTGTCATCATAGTGTCCAAAGCAAAAAAAAACAACAAACAATTAAAAATTACTACTACTCCCCCTTTTGGAAGAGGAACGCCAAAGGAAGAAATCAAACAGAAGTAGAATAGTTATCCATCGCCAAATAGTTAGAGGGTTAAGAGTTAGAACGGGGAGAAGTCAGTGCCGGGAGGATTTGGACTTCTTTGTACCAGATGCAGATGCATGGGTAACCCTCTTGCGAGTAGAAGTATCTAAGGGAGCATCAGCTGGAGCATCCGCAGCAATAGGAGTAGAGGCTGGGGCAGCAGGTTGATCACCAACGGGTTCAGAAGTCGGTATCTCCATTGGATCTCCAGGATGTGCGGAGAATTCCGGAGTAACAATCCGGAATGCAGATTTTATGTGCTCATCGCCCAGAAATTCCATTTTGCCCAACACCCTACGCATGAAAGTAATATCATCAGAAAAACCTTTGGTAAGGGCAAAAATTTGATCTACCTGTGTTCGAACCAGTCCCAACTGAGTTTCTAGGGCATCCAGACGTTCAGACTGGTCCAGCGAGGATAGAAAATGCTTGGGAACTCTAGGAGTGGGATGCGGTGTGCTACCCAAATTGGTAAACTCATGTACACCCAGTGATGGAATGTCCTCAGAGAGGCGGTCTGAATCCATAGCAGGCACTTCTTGATGAACAAGAAAGTGATGAATCAGAGCTGGATGCGGTAGTCTGTACTGCTTGGCCCTCCTCGGTCCTTCATAAACAATTCTATCGAAAATTAGTTTAACCCAGTCAACTGGCATCCTCATCCCTAACTTGTAAAGCATAACGGCCCTGTCCCCCGAAATGTCTGATCGATGAGTTAACGGATCGATATTGTTGATGAGAATCCGATGCAGAATTTTGTATTTTGGCAATAGCCGAGAAGCAGTCAGTTCTCCTGATTCTGGCCAGGTGGAGCCAGTCATTTCTTGTGCAATGATGTCCTTGGTCAATTCTTCATCACTTGTGACAGCCACAGTGGTTACTCCAAGCCAGTCCCTGAGGGAGTTAGGACTGAAGGTAACATGTCTTCCCCGAACATAAACCTTCCACTTGAACTCATTGCCAGCCTTTCCCAGATTCTTTGGAACATTTGCCATAAACTCCTTGACCAGAGTTTCATTGAACGGTCCAGAAAAACTTAACAGTTTTTGTAAATTGTGGAAATCAACAATTTCAACCAAACCAAACGAACTAAATTCGGCAATTGCAACCTTGCACTCAATGATGAACTTACGGTAGATGGTAAATGACATAAACAAACTCTCAGCATTCTCCGCTAGAAAACAGTAATTGAGGGGGTTAACAGAGTGTCTACCTCTAGTTAATGTGTCAAGTCTGAACATTTGGGGGTCAGAACTAGGAGTAGGCAGTACTCTGTAGGCACCCCCTAAGGCAGTGACAGGTCTGTTCTGACCAGCAGGCGTGGGCTTCTCAGCAACATCAGCCATTTTACCTTTCCCTTTCTCAGCCCTGGTGGCCCTTTTCGTTGGAGGAGGTGTCGGAGTAGATTCTGAAGATTCATCAAGGGCAACATCAAAATCAGAATCAGATTTTTGAGAAGGAGGCTTATTTGAACCTTCTACGAATGGGGGAGGCTGTTCAGACTCCTCATCACCAGCCCCTTCATCCTCACGGACCTCCTCCTCAATTTCAGCATTTTCAGACCCACTGTCACCCGTTGTATTGTCTGACCCACTGTCACTTGCAGATTCATCATCCTCATCTCCTTCTTCATCTGGGTCTTGAGCACCCAATGTGACTTTCTTGCTCAGATAGGTGATTGGGTCGTTAGGTTTTGGACGGGGCTGACTTTTGGAATGACTGACCGGCGCTTGATATTCAACAATGTCCGTTGATAGGTCAGCCTGGGATGCGACTGCCGTTGGAGAAGTGTCCGGGTCTGAACTGGAGAGTTCCCGTCTTCTTGTACTTCGCCGGAGAGTCTTTGCCGGCGACATTTGTGGCCCAATCGCAGTTTCAGCAGTGGACGCTGGAGCAACAGTATCCTTGGATGAATTTCCCGGTTGTTTCTTCGATTTTGGCATTTTAGTCTTCACCATTGTTTGAATCTGAAAAGAAAAACTCAAAAACACCTTCGAGATCAAGAATGAGAGGCTTCGGAGTTAGGAAGGTGAAGAAGAAAGCCCTAGATCACGGTTTTAAAAAGGGGAAATTTTTCAATTTATTCAAAATTGCACAAGAAGGGAGCAGTTTATTAAGGACGTGTAGAAGGCAGTTACCAAAAATAAACTGACAAATGGCAGTTAATGACCACGAAACCTTCCTTAATCAAATAAGTCAAATTTGAAACAAAAACGCCTAATCCGCTATTTTATGGAAAACAGAATTTTTAAATTAGAACCAAATTGGATTCTAAGAATTCGTCCAGATTTTTCTCAATTAAAACTGATTGTGCTGCCAAAAATAGACTGTTGATTGAAATTTCTACGAGAAGGCCCATACAAGATACTCACACACAAATAATGAGAAAAATTTTATGAGGTAAGATTGAATGGTTTATTTATGGGCAAACTTCATAGTTCTACAAATTATACGATCAGTCCAAGAATATCAAAATCAACCAGAATTTTCCAATCAGATATATGCGCATAATTAGATTCAATTAATTTGTCAGATTTAAAACGTGAGTGTGTGATAGGACATACTGGATTAATCAATTATAACCTGTCCCACTACGCCAAATTGAACCTAGTCAAGAAGATCAGTACTGAGATGTATTTCAAACCAGTCATCATCTGAACATATCTCTTTGAATAAAAAAATATGAGCGTGCCAGACATGAGTACCATAGCAATTTTTTTTTTTTTGAGTACTCAGAGTGTTGACTTTATTTGCATATATATATATATATTTTTTGATTTGTCAAAGCACTGAATTTTTAAGATCATGGAGTTGACTTTCTCACAGCCATAAAGGTAGCCCTTTTCTGCATGATTTATGTTCATTATCAAGGACGGCTGCACACATTTATGGTGGTAGCCCTCTCCTCCATGAAATTGTCTGTTTAACACAACAACATACTATGGTGCCGAGAGACATAGATACTGACCATAGGTCACAACAAAGTCTGAAACTACTTTATAGATAACAATCTAGTTAGTAGTAAGGTACAATCAATCAAGACAATATGTCCTCAAAGTGTGCTTATCTGACCATATTTACCTTAAGTATAATGAGCATACCAAACTAATTGGTTAATCCAAGTAAATCTCAAAATTCATAGACCAATCATACAATTATATCATATGCTATTTGCAAATGCAAGAAAAACCATTCTTCTCCCCCTCTTTTTTTTGTTAAATAAAGAAAAATAAGCAAATGCAAACAAACACACATGATTTTTTTTTTTTTTAAAATAAAAACTAATGCATCAAGCAAATGCCTACGGCCTTCCGTAGAGTTTCAAATCTAGCAGAGTCTAAGGCTTTGGTAAACAAGTCAGCCAACTGATACTCAGTCTGAATATGTTCCAAGGTAATAACTTTTTCTTCGACCAAATTCCTAATAAAATGATGTCTAATATCAATATGTTTGGTCTTAGAGTGCTGAACAGGATTTTTAGAGATATTAATAGCACTAGTGTTATCACAGAATACAGTAACGGAGTCTTGATTAATACCATAATCACAAAACATTTGTTTCATCCATAGTAGCTGAGTGCAACAACTACCCGCTGCAATATATTCAGCTTCTGCAGTAGATAAGGAAATAGAGTTTTGTTTCTTACTTAACCATGCAATGAGATTGTTACCAATGTAGAAACATCCTCCACTCGTGCTTTTCCTATCATCCATGTTTCCAGCCCAGTCGGCATCAGTGTATCCTGCAAGATGAGAATTTGTATCATTAGTATACCATAAACCATATTCAGAAGTACAGTTAATATAGCGAATAATTCGCTTCACTGCTGCAAGATGTGATTCTTTTGGTTTAGCTTGATAACGTGCACAAACTCCAACACTGAATGATATGTCAGGACGACTTGCAGTCAGGTACAGCAGACTGCCTATCATGCTTCTGTACAAGCTGGAGTCAACCTCCTTTCCCTGGTCATCTCTGGAAATTTTTAAGGACGTGGCCATGGGAGTTCTGACTGACTTGGTCTGTTCAAGACCGAACTTCTTCACAAGATTTTTAGCATACTTGGCCTGGGAGATAAAAATCCCTGATCCAACTTGTTTGATCTGCAAACCTAAAAAGAAATTTAGTTCACCAACCATACTCATTTCGAATTCATTTTGCATGAGAGTAGCAAATTCCTTGGATTTTGTTTCTAGTGAAGAACCAAATACAATGTCATCGACGTAGATTTGTGCAACAATTAATCCAGTTTTAAAATGTTTGATAAATAACGTTTTGTCAGCCCCTCCTCGCTTGTATCCCTGTTCCAACAAGAACATGGTTAATCGTTCATACCAAGCTCTTGGGGCTTGCTTTAGTCCGTACAGAGCCTTTTTGAGTCTAAACACATGGTCGGGAGAATAAGGATCAACAAATCCCTTAGGCTGCTCAACATAGACTTCTTCATTAAGAATTCCATTCAGAAAGGCACTTTTGACATCCATTTGGTACAGCTTGAATCTCATTTGACATGCCACTGATAGTAAGAGTCTAATGGATTCAAGCCGGGCCACAGGTGCAAAAGTTTCATCAAAATCCACTCATTCTAGTTGAGTGTAACCCTGTGCAACCAAGCGTGCCTTGTTTCTGACTATGTTTCCATGTTCATCCGATTTATTTTTGAATATCCACTTTGTCCCGATTACATTTGTGTCTTTTGGCCGAGGTACAAGATCCCACACTTCATTTCTATCAAACTGAGCTAGCTCTTCATGCATGGCTAGAACCCAATTTTCATCAATGATGGCTTCATTTATATTTTTGGGTTCAATTTGTGAAGTGTAGCAAACATTTCCAAGTTCATTAGCAAGCCTCCTCCGAGTCATCATGCCGTCTCTGGAATTTGAGAGAACGTTGTCCAGTGGATGTGCTTTCTGAATCCAAGAAGGAGGCTGCCTTCTCATGTCCTGTTCGTTATTTGTAAATGGTACGTCAGAACTTCCAGGAGCAGGGGTAGAGACATCAGAACTTGAGGCTGGATGTTCCTTCTGTAAATCACTGTCTGGAGCAGGTACATGATGGTCTTGAGTAGGTTGACGTCCAGCAACCTGTTCTTCCAAAGTCTGAATATTAGACTCCTGTGAGTAAGATGAAAAGTCATCAGTATCATCAATTTTTACATTGATTGATTCAATGATAGTCTGAGTACGCATGTTATAAACTCTGTAAGCACGGCTGTTCTCAGAATAACCAATAAACACTCCTTCATCACTTTTTGAATCGAATTTACCCAAGTATTCTCGATCATTTAACACATAGCATTTGCTACCAAAGGTATGGAAATATTTGAGATTCGGTTTTCTACCTTTCCAGATTTCATAAGGAGTTTGAGTGGTTCCAGTTCTCAAAGACACACGATTCAAAATATAACAAGCAGTATTAATAGCTTCAGCCCATAATTTAACAGGGAGCTTCTTACTATTTAGCATAACTCTAGCCATCTCTTGGAGAGACCTATTTTTTCTTTCCACAACACCGTTTTGTTCAAGAGTTTTGGGAGCAGAGAATTCATGAAAAATACCATTTTGATCACAAAAAGTAGAGAAAGTAGCATTTTCAAACTCTCTCCCATGATCACTCCTAATCCTTGGTATTTTTATTCCCTCAAAATGTTTTTCTGTTGTTAATTTTAGGTGCAGAAATTTGAATCTTTCAAACACATCAGATTTTTCTCTTAAGAAATCAACCCAAGTATATCTAGAAAAATCATCCACGCAAACAAAAATATATTTCTTGCCCCCAATACTTTCAGTTTGAATAGGTCCCATCAAATCCATGTGAAGTAATTCTAAAACATGAGATGTAGTAAGAAACGTACCTTGCTTGTGAGTGCTTTTGGTTTGCTTACCTTTTAGGCACGAACCACACAATCCTTCAGATTTTTCAGTAAGTTTAGGAACACCTCGTACTGCATTCAACTTTGTCAGTCTCAACAGATCACTATAGTTTAAATGTCCCAATCGTTTGTGCCACAACTCGGTTGAGTCAGTCTTTGAAATATGACAAGTAATTTTGGTGTCAAGAAGATAACATTTATCATTGGATCTAGTACCATGTAGAATACAACTACCATCATACTTCAAGACTTTACAGGAATTTTTTGAGAACATAACCAAGTGTTTATCATCACAGAGTTGACCTATACTAATTAGGTTAGCTTTTAAACCTACAACAAAAAGAACGTCTTTTAATGGGGAGAAGCCATCAATTAGAATAGTGCCTACACCTTCAATTTTACCGTGTGCTCCATCACCAAAAGTAACCAGACCACCTTCATGACTTTTGTAGTTAGTTAGATAAGATCAATTACCAGTCATATGTCTAGAACAACCACTGTCAAAATACCAAGAGTTAGGAATAAAGGATCTATATGCAACATTAACCATATAACAATTTAATTCACCCTTTTTAACCCAAATCTGTCTTACTTTAGTGTTGCTAAGGTGTCTCATTTGTCTATTAGCCAGGTTTTTACTAAACAAACAATGAAAAGAGTCGTGTCCTAAATTACCACAGATGCAACATTTTACAAAGTACTTTGATTTACCTCTCTGTATTGATTGTATACCTGATGGTCGTGACTGTTTTTGAGTCTTGGCATTGGTCAGAACTTGCACAGGCAGGTCAGCCTTAGTTCTGACGGTGATGGGAGCAGTTTTGTATGAAAATACAGCAGACTTTGTTTCTTTGATGAAGTTAATCTGATTCCCAGCTTTTCTTTCACCTTTTCCAACATATCCCAAACCTTCTTTGACGTTTGGAGTTCTTCCATAGCTCAGGGTTTCGCTTAAGCGAGAGGCTCCAATTATTAATTGCTTGATCCTTTCTTTTGAGACTTTTAATTCATCTAAGAGATTAGCAATTTGGTCATCCTTCTCTTTTAAGATGTTGGTAAGAGTATTATTTTGAGAATCGATTTCAGTCTTGTCATCTTCCAAAAATTCCATCAAGACTTGAGTGGACAAGTTTTTCTCCTGTTCATCTTGTAATTTTTTATTCAGGCTGCTGCAGTTGTGACAGACACGGACTGGTTCTTCAGAGGTTGTTGCTGAGAAGTCAGAACCTGCAATCAAGTTTTGCACGTAATCAGTATGGGAGGTTAAGTTCACAGTTAAGGACGTTACCTGATCATCAGTGGTTCTGTCATCCTCGTCCTCATTTGAGTCTTTTTCATCATCTTCACTCCAAGTGATATTCATGGCCTTCTTGGTATGAGATTTCTTTAAAGTATTTGCACATTCAGAGGCTATGTGACCAAAACCCTCACACTCATGGCATTGAATTCGATTGTCAGATCTATTCATAGAGGTAGTGGGATTTTGTTTAGTGTTAGTCAGAAATCTCTTCTTTTGTTGGAGAGAGGTATTCAAGTGCTTTCCCTTTTGATTTCCTTTTAGAAATTTTTTGAATTGTTTGGTGAGCATGGCCATGTTTTCATGTGTTTCGCTCTCCTCACAATTAACCTCGTCTTCATGGTTGTTAATTTTGAAGGCAAAACTAGATCCCTTTTCTTTCGTACTCCTTTGTAGATGTAGCTCATATGTCATCAATGATCCCACCAATTCTTCAACCTTCATATTCTCAATCTCCTTACTTTCTTCAATTGCAGTTACTTTAGAATGAAAACGATCAGGCAAGGATCTGAGAATTTTCTTTACAATTTTGCTCTCCGAATATTTCTTTCCCAAGGTATAAGCAGTATTGGTGATGTCACTAAGTTTTGCATAGAAGTCCTTGAATTGTTCATCGTCTCTCATGGTTAGTTGTTCAAACTCTAGAGTAAGAATTTGAAGCTTGGATGACTTGACCATATTGGTTCCTTCATGAGCAATTCGTAAGATGTCCCAAGCATCTTTTGCAACCTGACAAGTAGAGATTAAACGAAATTGATTAGAGTCTACAAAAGAAAATATGGCATTTAAAGCTTTGAAATTCCAATTAGTATAATTGTAATCAGTTGTAACCCATTCGTCTGCATTTTTCTCTCTTTCTACACCATTTTCAGTAATGGTAGGAGTTTTATATCCTTGGATGATTGAGTGCCACGCTTTTTCATCAAGGGATTGGATATACACTTGAATTCTAATTTTCCAATAAGCATAATTAGTACCATCTAAAACAGGTGGTCTAAATGGAGCTCCGTCCATAACTAGGTTTAAATGGATCGCACTTAAAAAGTGTACCCTCTCTGATACCAATTGAAAGTTCTAAAACCTAGATTAATTAAATTAAACACGAATTTTAATTTTAATTAAACAAGCAGTGGACGGAATGTGGTCAGAACTGGTAGGATATAGATATAACAGTTCTGACTCGCACAACAGTGTTCGTTTCCTAATCTTGTTTAGTGCGGAAATTAAAGGATTTAATACGAACACAAGATGTAACGTGGTAAACCCCTAAGAGAAACATCCACGGGCCCCCATGCCATGGGTAAAAACAATCCACTAATAATCTTGTTCAAAAATACAATAGTATCGGTTTTTGTAATTTCGCAAAATTAACAAAATAACAATCAAAAGAAAACAGATCAACTCCCTGTGATACTTCTTCTTCTGACTTGTTGATGAAGTAGAATCAAACCCACCGGTCTTGACTTTATCGCCACTTCCCTATTGTACTTGACCGCAACCACCACTTGGATTAAGAACCCCCGTTCTTAACTTCACGCCAAGTAGCTTGAGCAAGATATGGAATTGTTCGTTGAGTACCAATTAGTTCTTGATTCTTCAATGAGTTTGAAGAAAACTTTTGTGCTTTGAAAGTTGAATCAATGAGGCGCCATGTCTTGTTCTCCTTGAATGGATTCGGCTAGGTTGAAGTTTATGGAACAAGAACACAAAAAATATTTTTCAAAGCCTTAATTCCTTATTGATTTCCACTCTTACTTATAGTTAAAGTAGAAACCAATTTAGGAATTATTTCTTACCTAAGAATATGCAACAAAGATGGTAAGAGAATAAGTAGGAAAGAATATAGAAAGATTTTCTTAGATTTGTAGTAGGAAAGAATTTAGGAAACTAAATATTTCCTTCCTAAATAAATCTAAAAGAATAAGAAAAAATTCTTTAACCTACAAAAGGAGCTGTCATTAATATTCATGAAATCAGAATATATCAAATATAGGAATAGAATAAAATCGCAGCTTTTGCTGATCTGGAAAACTGATTCGCCTATCAAGCCAGTCAGTCTGAACTGGCGTTTAATCAGACCAGTCAGAAACACAAATGTTGACCTGCTCTTTTGACATTAAAAATCAGTTATATTTATTAAGATAGCCAAGATATAAAAAGTGAAAAATATGACACATATTTTTCCAACAAAAACACTTTAATACTTTTTCAATATATAAAGATTGATGAACAAATAATCCTTCTTACAAAAATATTCAATTTGTAATCCAAGACAGAATTTTATTTTTCTCAAATCTTTCATCCCAAATTCATTTTAAATAATCTACTGTTTTGTTGAGCTCTTCAGGAGTTTCTTTAAATAGGAATGTGCAAAAAACTTGAGAAACTGATCAACTCAGATCGTTTTGAAAACACTGAATTGGATCAGTTCAATTTAAATGAAAGCATAGGTCAATCGGGTAGGTGTGAGTTGCGGAATAACAATCCAACTCGTTTAAACCGACCCAATTAAAAATAATAATTTGAAATGAAGACAATTAGAGTGTAGTTTATATATCTAGATTTTTCAACTTTCCACTTTGTGGTATTGGTTTATTAATGTAGTTCAAGGGGAAAACAATTCTGTTGCAGAAATTTTGATTTGGGGTTTTTTATTTTTCTTACTTGTTTCTAATGATTTTGGGGTAAAAGTGTTTGAAGAGTAGAAATTTTGTGTATACTCATAGTTTTGCTGGAATTCGGTTCTAAAAGAATCATTTTATGACTTTATCACTAGAAAAAAAATTGTCGAAAAAAAATTGAAAACGGGCAGAAAAAATATTGAAAAGAGGTAGGAAAAATTGGGTCAAAGTCCAAACTAACTTACTAACCGAATTGACCCAAACTGATTTGGTTTCGATCGGTTTGGATTGGAAATAACCCAAACTGACCAAGTCGGTTTCAATTTTAGGTTGGGTCCAAAACTGACCCACGCCCACCCCTACCTATAAGATTTAAATCATCAACATAAACTACCAAAATTGAAAATTCAATATATGTTTTCTTTATGAAAATAAAATGACATACATTATTATTTTTATAACATTTTTTCAACAAATATTCGATAAGACGATTATACCACATTTGTCCAGATTTTTTTAAACCATATAATGATGTTTGTAATTTAATTGAGAACATAGTTCTAGGAATTGAATCATTTGCTTCTGGCACTTTAAATCCTTCAGAGATTTTCATTTATATTTCACTATTAAGTGAATCATACATATAGGCAGTTACTACATCCATAAGACATATATCGAGCATTTGTGACACAATCAAACTTATTAAAAATCTAAATGTGATGGCGTAGATTATTGGACAATATGTTTCCTCTTATATCAATATCAGGTCTTTGTAAGAAGCCTTGGGTTACAAGTCAGGCTCTGTATATTGTTTTCATTCAACTTTCTTACAAAGACTCATTTGTATCCTATATGGATTACATTTTTAGGATTTTAAACTGCAAGTCCAAACACTTTGCTTTTTTCTAAAGAATTCAACTCTAAATGTATGGCTTCTTTCTATTTTGGTCAATCATTTCTCTTTTGACAATCTTTAATAGATTGTGGTTCAAGATTCTCATTTTGTATGATATCAAGTGCTACATTAAAGATGAAAATATTGTCCCTGAAAATATTATTTCGTTCCCACAATTTATGAAATTTATTAAAATCTCATTATTTTCGGATACTTGTGGTTCTCTTCATCAATCATATTATCAGTATTTGATTGATTAATCTTTTCTACCATAGTTTTATTAAAAGTTTTTAGTTAGATTTTCTCTTGTACCTTTTTATTTCGAGGTACAGAGTCTTTGGCACCAGTTGGTCGATCATGCTTTTGGCGTATTTGAAATTCATTTGCTATATTAGATTGTCTTGTAGGGACATTAATTTTGTAGGAATATTTTATGCTAGTACATATGACTTTGTGACTTTCCTTGTATCAACAAATACTTCAGATAATTGATTTGCAACTCTTAGCAAATGAATGAATTTTCAACATCTTGTTCACATTGATTGCATCGTGGATTAAAGTGAGGTAAAGTTGTTTTATTCCAAGAAATTGTACGCTGTTTTTCAGAATGTAATTTTGCCCCTCCCAAAGTTGAAAAAGTTAATTAATCAAAATAACAATCTACTAAACGTGCAGTAAGTAAACCACCCGTTAAATGTTCAATGTACCTAATAATGGATGGTAAATCAAAACCATCGTAAATTTTAAGTCTTCGTTGAGGACCCATTTTGGTGTGTTGTGTGGGTGAAATTGGGACTTGGACAGCACAAAATAAAACTCATAGGTGAGAAATATTAGGTTCATGACCAAATACAAGTCTTGAAGGTGAGTATTGATGACAAACAGTTAGTCTTATACAAATCAATGATGCAGCATGTAATATAGTATAACCCCAAACCGAAGATGTGAGTTTTGTTTTCATAAATAATGGCCTAGAAATCAATTAAAGATGGTTGATAAACGAATCTGCTATACCATTTTGTCTATGGACATGTGTAACCGAATGTTCAATAACAATTCTGATTGACATACAACACTCATTGAATGCTTGTGATCTAAATTCACCAGCATTATCAAGACAATTGTCTTGATTGAGTAATCAAAGAATTGAGCTAGTAATTTTATAATTTGATTAAGTAGTTTACAAAATCCTGCATTTCTAGTAGAAAGTAAGTAGACATGTCACAATCTAGTAGTATTAGTTACCAAGAATGTCGCCAGCAATGTATAATACATGTCAGATGGGAGTACTGTGAGTTTTTCTTTTATCAACTTCTGACCATCTACAAAGAAGTTATGCAAAGATATTCATTATTATTTTTTTGCATCATTTCAATGTGGACCCATTGCAGCAGATATCTTTAAAACTAAGCACATTTCTTTGGAGTAACGATTTGCTTCTTCAGGAGTAACAACAAATTATTTTAAAATATTAAATTTTATAAATATTTTCTCTTCATGAACAATAGTTAAATATTAAATCTTATAAATTATACTCATCAGGAGCAAGTAATGCAAGAATATTAATATAAAGTTGTTTCTTCTTCATGAGCGACAACTAATTATTTTAAAATATTCAACTTTATAAGTATTTGCTTCTTTATGAATAGGAACAAAATGTTATCATCAATTTTAATAAATATAATTTTTTTTTTCAGAAATATCACAAAATTCCTCTAAAATATTGATAAATATGAAGTTGTTCTTTCTTCGGGACAACATAATATCCATACAAAATATTGTGCTTTTTAAGAGCAGCAAAGTAATATTTGTCAACACACTAATATAATATAAAATTGTGCTACTACAAGAATAACAAAAACATAACATTCTAGAGTATTAAAACGAAGATAGTACTTCTTCTAGAGCATTAACGCAATATTCTTCTAGAATATTGAAATGTATAATGTGTTTTTTTAGGAAGATCAAATAAATATTCTTCTAGAATATTAATTTTTATAAATTGATATTTATTCAGGAATAATAACACAATATTATTTTGAAATATTGTTAGGTAATAAATTAATAATATTCAAACAATATTTGACTACCATTCATCAATATAGAAAAATGTATAATCAAATACTATAGCAAAGAGAATACTAACCAATTCAAAAATCACTATTGTTCACGTAGTGATTTATCATAAATGAATTGTTGGTTTTGAATGAGTTTTGAACTTGATGTCCAAATTTCGCAATAATCGGATTACGGAGCGTTAAGATATCAATGTTTGATCATAATTGTGCAAGCTGCTCAGATTCTATGAATTTTCTAAACTATTGCTCTCGGATTTTCTCTCTATCTTAGATGAGCTCATTCGTGCTGATTACGTGTTATAAACTAGAACGAATAGTAGAAAAAAATAGAGAGAAAGTGTGCCTTTCATTACAGTGATGGACCCATATATATGGGATTTCAAATACTTGTAAATAAAAAAATATATATTTAAATATAGTCATCAATAATATTTTCTATAATTTTAAAACAATTTATTCCAAATGATTTGACCTTTTTATCGCGTTGATGAGTTATTAGAGCATCTCCAATGCACTCAATGGATTGTGGTTGACATTACAATTAAATAGATAGACTTCTAAATTATGTAGAATGAATAGATGGTGAAGTCCAAAAATTCTCTTCAATGGGTTCCTTCTAAAATCCAATAATGTTGATTATGTGGCATTTATTTTTTTAAATTAAAAAATAATAAAATTAATCCACTTAACAGAATTTTAAAAAATTAAGTCAAAAATTAAAAAAATTACAGACTAATCCAATCTCACATAACATCTAAATGTATAAGGAGTACCTCATATCTTTATTTTTTTCTAGTGCCATGTTGGCCTGATATAGTGTTCCACATTATGTATTGGGAGTAGTCTTTTCCTACCCCTTGGGGACAGAATGTAAACACCCACCTGCTGACGTGTCAGCATGTGAGCTATCCAAAAAATTGATGGAAATTAATTGCCCCAAAATGGACAGTCCAACTGCTGACGTGTCAGCAGGTGGGTATTTACATCCTGCCCTCAAGGGGCAGGAGAACACCACTCTGTGCATTGGAGAAGTATTTTTAATAGACATTATCTATTTGATGATGTGATACATGTTTTTTTTCTAATCCATTGTATGTATTGGAGATGCTCTTAGTTAACAGTTTAAAGAGTATTGATCTCCTACCTACTTATATTATCCATTTATAATATCTACGCTGAGGTGGCATCACATGATTGGTAAAAATAATGAGTGTAGGACCACGAATTACCAATCATATGATACCACTTTAGCGTGTGTATTATAAGTGGACAACATAAATGAATAGAAGATCAAGACCTACAGTTTAAATGTTTACAAAAATAGTTAAATGAAGAAGGCCAATTGTTCTAAGAAAATTTAAGGGGATGTTTTATTTTTCACTTTATTACCTTACTTGGGTCTTTAGTGGTTGTTTAGGTAAGTTTAAATTATAATTTAAGTTGGTTAAATTTGTTAAACATATTTTTTAATTATACATTTCATAAAATCTATAATTAATAAATATTTAAAAAATAATTTTAACATTATCAAGCACACGCTTAATAAATTTCCTCCTTTTCACAATGGGAATGACATTTAGTATTGATTACGTGCGCCTTTTTGTTGGAGGAATGTGGAGCGAAAGATAAATATCTGGCTTGATATAACACAATTGTCTTCGTCGTTGAAACTTGAAATGTTGGCAAATCTATAATTGAATTCAAATTAGAAATGTAAAATGAATGCATGGACTTTTCGTTTTAGAATAAGTTATAGAGAATTTCAATGTCTAGTTTTACAGTTCAACTTTTATTTTTTGAAAACAACGAAAAACTAAAATAATTGTTAGTCGAATGGTCGCAATTGACACCCGTAAGTTGTTGAAGATATTAATTGAATTTAATAGCAATCTCTATATGACAGGTAGCTTTTGGCATACTAACTAACAAATGCTTTGTCCAACCATTAATGTTATTGTTATATCGTTTAATTCCTGGTGGCAAGAGTTGTAGGCAAGTCACAGTCAAATGTAACATTTGACAACTACACTTATTATAAGTCATTATTATTTAATTTCAAATGTACTTAAAAAACACTTTTGTAATACCTTGAACCCTTCACACGAGCGAAACCTACTATAATTAAGTAATTAAAGTAAAAAATTAAAAATAAAATGTACGATTTTGATTTATTTATTGTAGTTTGTTGCTTGTAACTAAATTATTGGTTTGGTTAGTCATAAATGGTACCTAATATCCATTAAAAGACATTGCACATGGACATGGTGCCCTCAAGTCTCGAATCTAATGCACGTTCACTTGATAATTTGATTATTTTCTTGATTATTCGTTGTTTTATGATCCTGTCTCGTGAATTCACACTAAGTGTTGGAAGGAAATAATTTTAAAAAAAAAAATTGGTCACGTAGAGCATTCTTAGAGCATCTCCAATACTACGTTTTATTTAGAATGTTCAATTGATGTGGCGATAAGATGGAAGAGACAAAACTGATGTAGCAGCATTTATTGTACAAGATCGTTCAACAATCCTTCTAATTTTAGACATTCTATTAGACACATTTCATCTATTTTTTCATTAAATTGTATCTATCTCTCTTATCTATTTTTCCTTCTCTTTTCTCATTCCACACTCTCTTTCCTCATTTCTTTTCTCTCACTTGCCACATAGATTAGAAAGTGCTAGTATTAGAGATGTTCTTAATGAACTTCGTTAATTAATATTAGAAAGAAAATGAATGATTTTTGAGAATAGTTAATTTAACGAATAATGTTATTTTTAGTCAGATTATATAATAATTTTGTAGAATTAATTGATAGAGTAATAATATTTATAATTACTGACTATCATAATCAGTTTACACGACATTACTTAATTAAAATAATTATTTACTCCAATTAAATAATAATATTCACAATCTTTGTGCGTGATGAACATATCAGCAATTAGTCTAATAAAATAATTATTAATTAGTCAAGCTAATTAGGCCACCCATCCCTTTAATTATTCGTGAATCGTGACATTTGAAACTCAACATTCATGCACAATATCTTGTACCAACAAGCGTACGACTTCCGCAAAAGATAACCATATGAAACACTTGCATTATAATTGAATTCAAAATATCTATAAAAAAAATTACACTGCATGAATTATTTTTATGCTCTTCGAAACAATTGAATTTGTTAACAAAAATCAATTATATTTTGTTAGAACTATTTATTCTAAAAATTTAAATTGTTAAATAATGTCATATGCAAGGTTCTAAAAAGCGTAAAGCGTGGCTAGGCGTCGAGACCGAGCTTCAAGTTTTTCAGGCCTAGGTGAGGCTTAGGCGAGAACAATAAAAGGGCAAAGCTAGGGCGATGCGTGAGGCGTGGCTAGGCGTGGAGGCCAAACTTCAAACTTATGCGAAGCTTATGTGGACTTTTTAAAACAGTGGTCATATGTATTCATTTAAATATTGTCTCCAAAACGCTCCTTCACATCATATAGACGAAGTTCATTTTTTCTTAAAAACTGAAGTTAGAAGAGAATACACGTACATATATACCATTTAAAATTCATTTCCAAGAAGCATTTTCATGTAGATTGGACTCATTCTAACACACGCGTTTCATTTAAATGGTTAGTGAACGAAATTTGAATCATAACCTTTGTCAGATGTAACTCTAAATTATGTTAGAAAAATATAGGGATTTGATCATTTAAATATGAACTCCAAGACACGTAAAACATTATTTTTTAAGAAATGTCTGTTTCTTATTCAACGAAGTCACAAAGTAGTTGTAATGAAAATTTCTTTCATGATATAATGGAGTTGTTTGATTCAAACTATGATTGTTTGATCAAACCAAGAAAAACACTCAAACTAAAATTGATGATGCTAAGAAAATACGAAATAAGAAGAAAGAAAAGAAATTGTTATGTTTCTGCAAACCGCAACCAACTCAATAAATAAAGAAGATGAGTCCATTGGGATGAATTGGTGTATTTGTTGGAAGAAAGCTGTTGATTTTCAATAGATGCAACTCTTATGAAAAGAACACATCTATTTATATACACGGAAATCAAGTTTTTCTTCAACCTAATCGGACATGTCGATCTCCATTTCGAAACGGCAGACCATTTGCAAACAACTATAAAATAATTTATGAAAAATATCTAACAAATTAATCTTAAGGTTTTATATTAAAAGGTCAAATCTTATTAAGTCCATGTTTTGACAGTGTTGAAATTATTTTTTAAGCACTTTAAGTTGCGAGTCTTATAGAATGTATGGATAATAAGTGTGCAGTAAGTTATAGGTCTTACGAAATATGTGTATAAAAAATATATTTGATCGACTAAAATTATAATTTAAACTTATCAAACATGCACTTAATTAAGGAAGATTATTACTTATCTTGCCTTGCTAGAGAATATTAATAACTTAGTGTAAATAACTCAAAGTTTTGTCAAGGTGCTATGGTGAATAAATCTTGAACCAAGGAATCTATTTTGTGACTAGCCGGAGTCATCACACATACTATTTCCAATAAATGAGTGTTTCTTTTGTTCCAACACATTAATGGCCATGTGTTATATCTCGATTTCATGAGTGCTTTAGAAACGGTCTAAATCTCATAGAAAGCGTCCTGACTTTCTCACTCATATAGGTTAGTTCATAAAGTGATTATGCGATTCACTTTCTTTCTCAAGAGAACTTATTGAAGAATTAAATCCAGCCTCTAACATGCAGAATTCACATACTAGAGATTTATATCATACTCTAGTGTTTTGTCTAAGTTAAACTTTAACTTGTTAGTACCTTTTGAACTCTATTTATATTTCAAAACATAAGTAGGGTTCCTATTAAAGCTAATTGAAGTTACATAGACCTCAATCAAATTCCTTTCGATGTTTTCGCAATCATCTCTCTAGCTAGTCCTTTCATCAAAGGATCTGCTAGGTTGTTTTTCGACTCTATATAGTCAACGGTGATTACTCCTTGCTTAAGTAATCTTCGAATAGACTGATGTCTAATACTGAGATGTCGTTGCTTACCATTGTAAGTCTTGTTTACCACCTTATACAAAGTAGCCTTATTATCACAATAAATCATCACAGTTGGAGATGGTTTCTTCCATAAAGAGATGTCTATTAGCAAATTTCTCAGTCATTCAGCTTCTTTACATGCATCAGCCATAGCAATAAACTCTGCCAACATGGTCGAATCTGAGATGCAAGTTTGTATCTTATAACACCAAGACACAATTGCACCTCCTAAAGTAAAAATCCAGCCTGAAGTGGATTTTGAATTCGACTATATATTATTCCAACTAGCATCACTGTATCCTTCAAGTACAGCAGGATATCCTTGAAAATGAATTCCATAATCAATGGTTCCTTTCAAGTATCTTAGAACTCTAGAAACCTCATTTCAATGTTGTTTACCTGGATTACTAGTGAACTGACATAATATACCAACTGCATATGTAATATCTGGTCTTGTGCAATGCATAGCATACATAAGACTTCCAATCACACTAGCATATCGTACTTGGTCATAGCATCTACCAGTATTTTTCATTAACTTAATACTAGGATCTATAGGAGTAGAAACGGATTTATGATCCATATGACCATACCTTTTAAGAATCAACTCAATATAATGAGATTGACTTAGTGATATAAATCCATCTTTTCTCATTATTTTAATTCCTAATATCACATTTGCTTAACCCAAATCCATCATATCAAAGTTATATTCTAGTAATTGCTTAGTCTCTTTTATAGATTCTAAGTTAGGACCAAGAATAAGCATATCATCAACATATAAGCAAATTAGAATGCATATACCATTTCTGTATGTAGAATAGATACACTTATCAGCTTCATTAATCTTGAAACCGTTAGATAACATTACTTTATTAAACTTTTCATGCCATTGTATAAGAGCTTGTTTTAGACCATAAAGGGACTTGACTAGTTTGCAAACCTTCTTCTCTTGTCCAGGTAAAACAAAACCATATGGTTGCTCCATATACACTTCTTCCTCTAAATCGCCATTTAGGAAAGCTGTTTTTACATCCATTTGATGAACAAGTAGATTGTGAATAGATGCAAGAGATAATAACACTCGAATAGATGATATCCTAGCTACAGGAGCATAAGTATCAAAATAATCTATTCCATGACGTTGTTTGAACCCTTTAGCTACTAAACGATCTTTGTATTTATTTATAAAACCATCTGCATTTAATTTCTTTCTGAAAATCCATTTACAACCTATTGGTTTAGAACCATAAGTTAAATCAATCAATTTCCATGTCTAGTTTGACATAATGGATTTCATTTCATCATTAATTGCTTCTTTCCAGAAAATAGCATCGCGAGAAGAGATAGCCTCTGAATATGTAACAGGATCACTATCATCATTAATAGTTAACTTAGTCTGGTGTGTAATAATATTTACATCACCTTCTAGTAAATATGTCACAAACTCAGGACCAAATGATTTTTCTTTCCTTTGTCTCTTACTCTATCTAGGTTCTATGTTCGAATGTGGTTCAACTGAAGTATCATCAAGAGATTCTTCGTGAGTTCTCTTGGAAGAACTAGGAGTAGTATTATTTCTAGTTTGCGTAGGGGAAAACTTATACATATGTTCAAAAAATTCAGCATCAATTGATTCGATAATATCATAAGATTCTAATTTTGGAAACCTATAAGCAGTACTATTCTTTGCATAACCTATAAATACACATTTATATGTTTTATTTCCCAATTTAGTAATTTTTGGATTTGGTTTTCTCACATATGTAAGACATCCCCACACCTTGAGACGACTAAAATTAGGTTTCGATTAAACCACCGTTCATATGGGGTCTTGTTAATCCTTTTCATAGGAACCCTATTTAGGATATAACATGCACTTAAGAGTGCTTCACCCCACCAATAATCAAGTAAACCAGAACTAATAAGCATGCAATTCACCATTTCTATTAAAGTTCTATTTTTTCTTTCTACTACACCATTTGATTGTGGTGAGTAAAGTGGTGTAAACTCGTGAATCATACCATTAGATTCACAAAAATTTTGATAATTTTATTATTTGCTATTCTTCTCCTCTATCAGAACATAGGATTTTAATTTTTAGATTTAATTGATTTTCAACTTTTGCTTTATAGATCAAAAACTTACTTAAGACTGTATCTTTACTTTTTAGTAAGTATACATAAGCATATTTCGAGAAATCATCTATAAATGTCACAAAATACTTATTCCCCCCGCGTGAAACTTTACTATGTAAATCAGATACGTCAAAATGTACAAGACCAAGTAATTCAGTTGTACGCATAACAGATTTATGTGGTTTACATGTTATGTTACCTTGAACACATATATCACACTTTCTAACACCATCAAGTTTACATTTAGAAATAATTCCTAAGTTATGAATATTTCTAATAGATTTGTAATTTATGTGCCCTAATCTAGCATACCATAAAGGTAAGGAATCAACAATATAAGCAAAGTTATCATTTATTAAATTCACTTTGAACATGTCATTACAAGAGTAACCCTTCCCAACGAACACATTGTTTTTGGATACAATAAGACTATCAGACTCAATTACAAGTTTAAACCCTGCTTTGTTAAGACGATCTCCAAAAATCGGATTCTTTGTCATTTCAGGTACATGTAGAACTTCAGCCAAAGTTAGATTCTTTCCTGAAGTGAATTCAATTCCACTGTTCCAATTCCAACAACTTTGGCACGAACATTATTACTCATTTTGATCTCTTTGCCATCGGTGCATTTTTTTTTAAGTCTTGAACTGGAATATGTCATTACTTACATGAATTGTAGCTCATGTATCTAGCCACCACCCTTCTTCAACTCTGATTGAGTTGGCCTCTTCCACCACAGCAACAAAGTTTGGATCATTGTTTCCAATAGTCACATTTACTTGATCCCCCTTTGCCTTATCGTCATTTATTCGATGTTGGCATTCTCGAACGGTGTGACCAGGTTTTTTGCAATAGAAGCATTCACCTTTGAACATTTTCTTAGATGATTTTGGATGATCCTCTTTGGATTTTGAGATCCTCCACTTTTTTGCTTCCCTTCTGGTTCTTTTGAACCATGTTTGCTTTTCCTGCCTCTTGATCATTATTCTCTCATTTTCAAGAGTCCTCCTCAATACGCAAATGATGCATGAGGGATTGTAGGGAGTGCTTGTTCTCTTCATGTTTAAGTTTCTTTTTATAGCCATTCCAAGAGTTAGGCAATTTAGCAATAATGGCTCCAACTTGAAATGGTTCAAGTAAAATAATTTTAGCATTTTTAAGATTGCTAACAATAAGTTGCAGTTCATGCAATTGAGAGAGGACAGACTTACCATCAGTCATCTTGAAATTGAAATAATTACCAATTAAGAATTTCTGGTTGCTTGCTTCTTTGATGTGATACTTGTTATCTAGTGTTAACCACAATTCTTTAGCCGTTTCAATAGTCATGCATTGTAAACAGTATCTGATAAATGCATTCAGAATATGGCCTCGACACAGGAAATCATCATCCTTACGTTTCTGCCTCTGCTCTTTCAATTCTTTCTTTCATCTCATTCTTTCATCCTTCTGAATCATTTGTTCCATCTTCACGAATTGGTGCAAGATTATCACCCAGGATATAAGATAATTTTATTGCTGTCAAGAAAAACAGAACTTTCCCCTGGCAACGAGTGAAGTTGTGCCCATCAAAACGATCAAGACGAATCAAGTCCTAATTCATGACTTGAATCGAAGGTGCCATGAATTCATTCAGTGCCAGATCTTTAAACAAAGACATTTCTTAAAACTGTTAGAAAAATATATAGATTTGATAATCTGAATATAAACTACAAGGCACGTAAAACTTTATCTTTTAAGAAATGTTTCTTCCCTATTCAACGAAGTCACAAAGGGATTGTAATGAAAATTTCTTTCAGGATACAATGGAGTTGTTTGATTCAAAATGTGCCAAGAAAAACATTCATACTAAAACTGATGATGCCAAGAAAATACGAAATAATAAGAAAGAAAGGAAATGGTTATGTTTCTGTAAACGGCAACCAACTCAATAAATAAAGAAGATGGGTCCATTGGGATGAATGAGTGTGTTTGTTAGAAGACAACTGTTGATTTTCAACAAATGCAACTCTTCTAAAAAGAACATATCTATTCATATACACAAAAATTAAGTTTTCCTTCGACCTGACCGAACAGGTCGATCTCCGTTTCGAAACGACAAACCATTTGCAAATAATAATAAAATAATTTATGAAAATATCTAACAAATTAATCTTAAGATTTTATATTAAAAGGTCAAATCTTATTAAATCCATGTTTGACAGTGTTGAAATTATTTTTTAAACACTTTTAAGTTGTGAGTCTTATAGAATATATGGATAATAGGTGTGCAGTAAGTTATATGTATAAAAAATATGTTTGATAAGTTAAAATTATAATTTAACTTATCAAACATGCAATTAATTAAGGAAGATTATTACTTATCTTGCCTTGCTAGAGAATATTAAGTTTATTTAAAAAAAAATAAATAAATAAACAAGTTGAGAGTTGAAATTCTTTTATAATAAAATATTTAATTATGAATGAGGTCATGAAAAAGACAAAATAAAATAAAGAAGGAGTACACAACTTTGAAGTGTGTGTGTTGGTCATAGAGGGACAAAAGTGTCCCCATTTTGGTGGGGCCCAATAAACAAGATTCCCACCTCAGTTTCGCATCATCCATCAAATGTTACTTTCGTGGGGCCCATCATTCAGCGATCCATAACTATCTGGCATCTTTTTATTCTCTATATCTTTAATTTTGGCCTTTATCATGTTCATAGATTGACAGATAACTAATCATCAATTTCATGTGCCTTTTTGTGAATTTATTATTCAATTAATCATTCAAACTAATTCAATTAGCAAATATTTTAGAACACCTTAGGAATATTTAACTTTAAATATTTTCTTTTCAAATAAATAAGAGAATTATAGATCAAATGATGACCGTCCAAATTACACGAAATGTTGTTCTTGAACAATTTTATCTTTTACATACAGATATTTTATGCATACGTGTAGCCTGGTTATTTCGTCGTGTAAGAATACTGTACACATGACGTTAAAAAATTAGAGATATAACTGCTGTATTTATGAAAAGTTAAGGATTCTTACAAAAATTTACTCCAAAATTTGACTCGTGTTTTGTTAGTATATTACAGAAGTGCTTTGGTCGATTGAAAATTTGGACGATCCAAGGTTCATGCACGTATTCAAAAAAGCACTAATAATTTTCAATGTAAATTTAAAATTTAAAAAAAAAATGGGTAAGGTTATTGTCCTCCAATAACATTAGTTAAAATAATTTTATTTTATAAAAAGATAATTATTGCAAGAAAAAAGTATATTTTTTGGTTGAGTAATTGAAACGTAAATAATTAGCATTTATAATACAAGAATTTTAACACATCGACACTAATTTCACCATCAAAATTCAAGAACTTAGGTGTAATTGTATAATGGATATTATTATGGTGGTTTAATTGTCATTATCAATGTATCGTGTAGCTGTATATAACACACTGCTTCTCCATATTGAGCGTAATATAATTTCTTACATACTCGACAAATTGAAGACATGTTACATACTTTCATTGTCAATATTTACGTTCGGGACTAAGGATATTAAAGCACCCCCAATCTTTCTTATACACATCTAGTTGGGCGTTCAAGTGATTTAACATTTGAATTGGTGTATTATTAGATTGCTCATTCATCTTGATTATTTATATTTATAGTTTTTTATTTATTTAATTGGATTATTTATATATTTGGTATATTATTACCTACGTCGTGGTAAAAGTATTCACAGCGACGTTAATTTGTATCGGAGTGCAGAGGACAAACCCATGCTATCGCTGTTCACACGTGGTGGGCTCGAATGCACCATCTATATTTCTGGTTGAGTCTGATGTGTCAGATCAATGGCTGCCACTTGACACATGCTCATGCTATTCCATAATTATCATAAATAATTGATCCCGTGGTCCATATTTTGGTCCTCTTTCATAAATTTCTCATCTGATTGTCCCATTTTAATTGTTTTTTTTTTTTTTTTATCTCAATTTAACAAATTTATATTTTAAAGGGGTTATCCATTTTTATTTATAATCTCGACTGATATTTAATAAATTCGTTTTATTGAAAAAGGGCAAAAGATAAAGGCGAGAGACGACTATTCTTGAAAAATGAATGTGATAATAAAAAGTTGAAGAATCGATAAAAAAGTTTAAATAAGAGATAGGCAAAGGTAAGTCAAGAAGAAATTCCTAGAAACAAGACTTTAAAAGATATCTTTTAAGTCATAATACTTGCAAAAAGTAAAAACAAAATAATAATAATAATAATAAAATAAAATAGGGGAGCCATCAGAATTGAAGTGTGTAACGAGTAAAATGTGAACGAGTTAAATTTTCCACTGACATTTTTGTCTTGATCCCACCTGTATTATGCCCCATCCCATCACGAGAAAACTCCAGGAACAAACTCTAATGGGATCTCTAGTCACGTTATTATACCTACCTTTTAATTTATTAGGATTACGTTTTTCTCGATAAAAAGTAACTAAAAATTATAGATTTTAAAAAATATATGCATGAAAATGAATTTATAAGTGTTTATAAATACTAAAAAATATATTCTAAAATAGCAAAATTTATATTTTTCCTAGAATTTATCTGAGTTGCAAGCAAACCTAACGAGCATTCTTATCGAGCGTAGCGATGTGCTCCGTCAATTAAAGAGCTCGAGTGCAGTGATAATGAACAAGCAAACCCATGATATTCTTGAAAAAGCCATTGTTATAGGACGAGGGGGCTTGCGATTGGTAACATCGATTTGCATGATTCTAACTAGCTCCTAACTGAACAAGTGCAGAAATCCTTATGTAAGGGATTCAAGCAATAAGCCTCGTCCCAATAAGAAAGAAGAAAGGAAAAGATACCGAGATACCTAAATGCACTCTTTCTTCCTCAAGCTAAGGGCAGGTCCTCCGGACATATTTCGAAAAGAAAGTCTGAGTCTAATTACTATTGAGATTGTAATTTGTAATACACACTTCTAATATGACTGTTATATTTCAAAAAATATAACAATTACTAACTCATATAAAAAGGGTTGGACTACATTTTTTAACAAATGTTGATTTTTTTTAAAATTTAAATTCCCTTCATAATATACTATCAAATTCTATTAAATTCAAACGAATATACACAATCAAGATCTATGTGTTCAAATGAGCAACCATCTTTCGAGAGCATATTAAAAGCTAAATATATTGACCAATATTTAAGAACTTGAGTTACTCATTTCTAGATTTGGGCTTTTAAAATAGAACATTAAATAATGGATGATAGTCTAGAGCAATTGTTTCTTTTCTATGAAGTTAAATATAACAATAAATAATGAACGTGTCAAGAAATAAATAAATAAACTGCCGACGAGACTAGTTATTATAATTTTATATTCAAACTTCCAAAGGAAGATTAGGTTGGGTAAAAGGGTAGGGTAAGTCCTATAATATGACAAGGGGGAATGGACATGGAATTTCAAAATGGTACAACAAATACTGTTGCTTTCACATCACTTTACCTTGCCTGAAATGTTGCCTTTAATTACCTATGCAGGAATCAAACTACCTAAAATCTTATATATTGACATATCACCTAGCACGTATTATCAACGCCTCAATTATATGAATATTGATCCCACCAATACGTACTACTGTTTCAATTTTTTCAACATATTGACACCAAATTCATATCCTCAATCCTCTTTACACCACCATTAATGAGCACAAACGCTCGTGATTTGTAATCAATGCCCACTACCAAATAATAATTCGAAGAATGGACCACATAACCAAATTTGGTCAAAAATTAAACTTAAAAAAGGTGGAATTCCCATACCACCAAAAGTTGACCATGTACCACCATTTTTGCTCGCTATTCAACCACTATCACGCATAATATCAATAAAAAAGAAAAGAGCCTCGATAAAATTTGTTAGAAAAATTAAACCAATGTGACATTAATTATACCTTTGTGCTTTTAGAGCGATTTCACTAAAGAAAAATTATTTTTCAATTCTGAAATTAAAGTAGAGAATATATATACGCACTTTTATTCAATAAAAATATACTTATATTGTAACAAAAGAATAAAAATATATGATACAATTTATTAATAATATTATCATGTTATTCAATTTAACTAATACCTTGTTGTAACACAATATCTTCTAATTAAATATTATTTTCATAATCTAAAAAATTATAAAAAAAGAGATATTGCCGTAAATAAAAGAGGGTAATAACGAATAGCTGAAAAAAAAAGATTAAAAATTTGTTAATTAAAGAAATTTACAGAAGATTTGGAAAGAATGTACAACCAAAATGTGTGTTTCCCTCTAATCTATGGTGCATTGATTAAGAAGACATGTTAACGTGCAATGTGCCATTCATGGCACAGTTACACACTGGGCAAGATTTGAGGCCGTGGCACCCACTCCCACAAATGTAGCAGAGGCATAGGTGCCTGCACGGCATCAACAAAACGGTCGACTCTCTTTCCCCACATCTCCTGCACGTCCAGTCACTGTACCGCCGGTTGTTACCGACGTCTGCATCTTCGTTATCTCTCCCATAGTCATTGCTGCCACAGCAAGACTCGACGTCTTCCTCCACCTCCTGTACTGCGCCGCCACCTACACCGACGGAGTCGCTAACATGGGCCAGGACTTGTTCCAGATTCGTGCGCAGGGAAATAGCCGTGGCCTCATTTGTCTGTGCCATGTCACGCCATAAATGGTTTTCTACATAAAGACTCTTCACTCTTTCTTGAAGAACCAAATTTAACTTTCCCATTCTCTGAATCTGCTCGTCTTTTTCCTTTAATTTCTTCGTCACTGCCTCTCCAATTGTTGCCAACACCAATCTTGCGTGTTGTTTTTGCCTCTCTTCTAGTTCCACTCTAATTTTCTTAGTCTGCAAATAAACAAAATCAAGAAATATCAATAAATATTCATGCGCGCATGCACGCACAATCACATGCATGTATATTTTTATGGGAAAAAGGCAAAAAAATGAAATTAAATGACATACATGTTGAGAGATAATGCTATCAATTTCCAACTGGTGTTGTCGGATTTGATGCAAAACGGGGGAATTTGATGCTTCATACAACTGATCCATTGAATCTCTATCACGCTTCCGAATATTGAAGGTGTTACCACTGTCGGTGATCATGGAAGTTTTTGGCTGTACTGAATCACAGAAGCGTGATTCATAAATGGGAACAAGATTTCCCGGCAGGGTTTGGCAGAAAGAAAACCCTGATGAGCTCCTCTGCGGATTGACTGCAAAGGCGTTGCCATGGTTGGAGGGATTCATCAAATCTCTGGAAATATTTAAGCAATAACAGAAAATTAATACAGATTTGACAGAGATGAAGAAAAATTATCAAAAAAAATTTGATTTATAGCATACCCGTTTGAGATGAGTTGTGGAGGAAAAACATTGAGATGTCCCGTTTCAATGGCCATTGGAACTTGTCTTATGGCGTTTTGCCTTTGTTTTCTGAGAGAGAGGAGAGAGAGAAGAGAGAGGTGGTGAGTAGGGAAAATGAATGGGTGTGGGAGTTATTTAAGCCTTCGATTTTGGGAAAAAAGGAAAGTCAAAATATGAGGGAGAGAGTCTCATCCATATTTGCATCGGATTTAGCAAATAAAGTATTGCTGATCTGTTAAGATTAAATAAACCAATTGACCATTTATTAATTCCTAAGGAAAACTTTGATTAATAAATGCAAAATCTCTCTCAGTTTGCATTAATTTTATATCTATATTCCCCGCCGCTCGTGGCAAAATTAAGGCCACCTTTCATTTGGTGTGTTTACAAATTTTTAATATTTAAAAATTGAATTTTAAATCATCAACATATTTAAATATATGAATTTAAATTTTTACAAGATCAAAACCGTCATTGTACATATATTCAATTGCTTGTAATTTTAATGTTGGTATTAACAATGCGTTTGATAGGAATTAAGAATTTATTTTAGTTTTTTTCAGTCGTAATTTTTGACTTTTTAACTTATTTTTAATATGAAAAGTCAATAATTTCAACTCAAATAAATCAATATTAATTTATAAACTATTTATAATTTCTATCAAACGCATTCTAATTATGTGTAAATTCACACAGTAAAAAGGTATTAATTTTCCTTTCTTATTTGGTAATCACAGGGATAATGGAGGGGGGTGACGTGGTTGACGTGGCGGTGAGTTTTAATGCAGTAACTGACATGCTGGTTATCCGCCGCGTTGCAATTGCTGGTACTGGACCCCACGTCACCGTACGCAGCAGTTCAGTCAAGTCCAAGGTACCTTTCCAATGATGATTGTCTGAAGAGCGTCCGGTTTGGGAAACGTGAAGGGGGTGCGGGGGTAAGGGGACCGCACAGAGCACGTGTGAGGGTGTGTGCGGATCAGATCCAGACAGGACGATTTATTGTAATTTTTCCTTTGTTGGGTCCCATGTTAAAGGTATTGTGGGTCCCATTGCTTTTCTGTTTCATCTGCGGTTTTGCCGGTTTGGGTACGTTGTCCCCATTTCCTTAACTGGTGTGTCTGTGTGCACAGGTGAGCAATTATTGTCTACAGCTGCGAGATGAATTTACTTCTGTAAATTGCTTGTAAATCTGTTGACTTAAGAGACCATCTGATAGTGATAATCGGATGTAAATCCTTGAAATCAAAGGCATGAAAATAGGCATCATATTCCTGTCCTACCGGATTATTCGCTCAATCACAAAGTAATTTGAAATTATTATGAACAAGTTTTCCTTAACTGGCTTGTTTGTGTGTACATGCTTTTTCTTTGTTAAAGGGAAAGTTCCTAATCTCCCACTTGTATCAGATGTTTTTTAATCAAGTGGGTTGTAAATCGAGAAATGTATAAAAGTTGCAGGGACTTGAGGGAGAGAGCCAACATGCCAACTTCCACGATAGACTCCCACAATATTTCAATAAAAAAATGTCCCACATGATAATCGAACATGTGTTACCAGAGAAATTCTCTCCACATTATCTCAAACCTTACCAACTCGCCTATGACCCTGAAGGCGTGTGTGTACGTGCTTTTTCTTATTATTATTTCAATTGTTTCGTTTATTATAAAGTTAATATTTTTGTTTATTGTGAGTTTTTTTTTTTCTTTTCTCTACAATTACTTGCAACTATTAAGAAATGAAATTTCATCTTAAAATATCAAAATCTTTATATATAATTTTTTATATTTTTATATTTAATCGAAATGAGATTTTACCTTAACCTGCTCTCTAAAAGAGTAGTCCATTTAAACATATCAATCTTGAGATCCTAATGATCATTTAAGTTTTATCCCTTGTTTGTGTATGCTTAAATTATAGTTTAAGTATGTCAAACTGATTAAACACAAGTTTTATCCACACATTTCGTAAAATTCATACTTTATTACACACTTATTATCCATACATTGTATATGATCCACAACTTATAAGTACTTAAAAATAATTTTAACACCGCTGAACATATACTTAGATTGACCGAATTGCTCGAATTTAGATATCATATTAAGAGGAGTAGTCCAAACTTGTTGGCGCCCGATCTGAATCTGCCACTTCAGGTGCTAAATTACTTAAGCAGCCAACCAAGAGAAGACAGACCTCAAAGTTGTACTTTCAGGTCGGCCCTCTCTTGGTTGGCTGCTTAAGTAATTTAGCATCTAAAGTGGCAGATTCAGATTGGGCGCCAACAATTGCCCTCCAAGACCTGCTTTGAAATTAATCAAAGGTGGTTTTCAGTTCGTATTACGGCTCGGGCGCGTGCTGATTTAAGTTCTGCCACCTGGATGTGACATGGAGTTATAACTTCTTTTTCCAGTACATGGGGGCCTTCCTCTTCTCAAAACGTTCGACCTCCTCCGTCATCGCCCTAGATTCTGGCCACTTACCTGGGCTCCACTCCGGAAAAAGATGAGGAGTTTCTAAGGCTCTGCGGTGCTCTTCCTAAACCAGTTTGTGACTTCATTAGGTCGAACTCGCCGTCTAGGGAGGAGATTGCCGAGCTTCCCTTATCTACCAGGAGGACGATCAGGACGGTTGCGAAGTGCTGGATCCCAGTCCAACAAAAGTACTTGGATACCATGGGAGTGGTGGAATCTATTATGGCAGTGTCAGTCAATACCTCGACGGCTGCCATTCAGCTCACATCGGCCTCCGAAAAGATGGGTAGGCTCGTCGCTGACGTTTAGGTCATGAGGAAAGAGGGCCTCAAGGTTGTGGCTGAACTTGAAGAGGAGAATAGACTGCAGGCCACTTCCAAGGACGTTCTTATGAAGCGGGAGAAATAACTTAGGGCAAGAGAGGTCGAGCTAAGGGCATTGATGGAAGAGCTGAAAACGGCGAGAAGGAGTAAGGCGGAATTGGAGCAAGAGCTTGAGGCCTAGAGGAAGAGTCAAGCCGAACTCATGGTTGCTCTGGAGAAGAATGTTGACAAGGACGAAGCTGTGGCAGAGTTCAAGTCCTCGGATGCCTACCTGGCCAATCAAGATAAGGTCTACTTCTTGACAATGGAGGAGCTGATTGAGGCAGTAGTGGAGAAGCGTTCGGACTGGGACGTACAGTTCTCCAGGGACGAACTTGTCGAGCTGAAAAGAAAGTCCACACTCAATCCTCCATCGCAAGAAGAGATAGACCATGCTCAGTCTGGCACGGAGGAATGAGCTCTTGCTGTTGTAATGAACTTTTGCTTGTAATGTACTGAACTAAATCATTAATGAAAATTCTCGTTCTGTTAACTTGTGTTTTTATTTGACTTCATTGTTTCACTGTTGATCTCAGACTCTTATTTGACTTCATTGTTTCACTACTGATCTCGGACTCCAAGCAGTCCCCCACTTCGGACTTTTGACTTCTGACTCCTTACATTCCAACATCTGACTACTGACCTTCTAACTTCTGACATCTTCCATGAGTGAGCTGAAACTTGTATCCGACTTTCGAGCACTTCTAGTGGTATAAATGACCCCAAGGTTATAGCTCGACTGTGATGTAGTTTTGTAAGACCTGTGGGTATTGGGCGTCTGATGTACAACTTTGAGCTCGGACCTCATCCATAACCCTGGGGTCAAGTCCATTACTGTAATAGATTTCAGGTCGAACCTCATCTCTGGAGTTCCAGGTCGGACATCACCATGTAGACGTCATACTCACGTCATCAGCATAGCTTGTCCTTTCCTGAGTGTCAGACGTCACTTCGCATTAAATGCCATAAAAAGGGAATGTCTTGTAAGCATTAAATGCTTAACTTGACCATTTAATGCCTAGCTTAGAATTAAATGGAGGTAATCATCACATATTTTTCTATAAATATGAGACATAAATGTCCTTTAGGTCGGACATTCAACTGCTAAAATAAAAGCACTCTTACAAAGATTATATAATCAGGTCTTCCTACATATACTTATCTATCTACCACTCATTGCGGTCATAGCCGACCTCAACACTAATCATTAAATTGACTTGGAATAAATACAAACCATTTTCCAACATTAACAAAACTCATTATATATTAGTTAGTATTTTTATACTTATCGATATGAGATTTTACTCTTAACGATAAATTCATCATTTTATCTCATTAATTGATTTTATTTATTTGTTATTGAATATTAAAAATTATTTTAGTTATGGGCAAGAAATACTGTAATTACTATTAATTTCAATTACTATTTATAACAAAGACATTTGTTCCACCTACTACAAAAAATTAAAGAATATACATATTCAATTTTATTCGGTATGGAACAATCACTTTGTGGGCGACTCCTTGTGCGCAGAAGTGTACAGTCGGATGAGGAGAACCTGGGAGCTAGTCGAGGCATAACCAGCTATTTATCTCCTCTAAAGTTCTAGGGACAAGGGTCTTGGAGGTCCAGGATTTAGCCTGGCAAGCTGGGAATTCTGGGTATCAAAAAAAAAAAAAAAAATGAATATACATATTCAAATTAACAATTAGTTTACAAAAGTTTAAAAAGTAATAAATTTTTTTTACCTATAAGAACAAGCAAAATGGTGGACAATTCAAATTTGACATGTTCATTGTTTTTTTTTTCCTTTATTAATTTATAAAATAATTGTTTAAAGAAAAAAAAAATGACGCAAATAATTCTTAAGGAAAGTGTAGAGACAATATTGACCAGGGCATCTTTTTTTGTTTGGATAGAAGAAGCAATAAATAAACGGTTGGATTTGAACGAAAGTAAAGGCCAAAAGAGATGGTGTCAAATGTGGCATATTTCGTGTGAAGAATTGGTTTGTTGGAGAAATAGGTAGGATGATGGGCGTGGGCATGGCGCTGCATGTCACGCCAGTCGTCACTCTTTGTATAAGGACAAGCCTAATAAAATTGTTTAGTCAAATGTAACGCATGGAAAACTCCGGAGAAAATGAAGAAAAGCCTTTAAATCATGAAAATTCATCTTTTCAATGTTAATGAGTAGAATCATCTCGAAAACTCAAGAGACAAATATAAATTTAAAATAATAATTTATAATTGGTTTTTTATTTCTCGACGTTGGAGTAAGGAAGTGAGTAAAAACTGCCAAACTAAATTGAAATTGTGTTTCAATGCCGTCGATTTGTATTCTCATGAAACCGTCAAAAATATAGTTTTAAATCAAAACAAAACGACATAAAACAATTTAGTTTATAAAGATTTAGAGTTCCATCTTACAAAATCAGCATTGTTAATAAGAGTAGCTCAAATTTTTTTATGTTTTATACTCCTAATTCGAACAACTTGGTTTTCTAATTATGTTTTAAGCATCATCTTGTCCAATTTTCCAATCAGAAAACCCTTAAGTTACAACTATAAACCACGTGAATTTATAGTTAACGAATGACCTAATTTTTTTTTTCAAGTTTAAACTGCCAAGAAGTTCAAGATTTGGAAACTTGTTCAGTTTTAGTTGACATGAATGTCTTCCAAGTTTCGACTACCAAAGTGTCCAAGATTAGGAAATTTGTAATTTTAGTCGACTTATATGTCTTCCCTTTCATCAAATGATGTATGTTTTGATTTTGACAAGTTTTGAGAAAATATTCCAACACATATTCTCTTTTGGAAATGCCAAGACTAATAAATCTTACTATCTCCTATATTTCGTCTAGTGATCAATTGATTGTTATTCTTACTACATCATTGTCTATTGTCAAGTTCACTCGCACATTGTCCAAGATCAGAATTTCCAACGATACTTCCGTCTTGCTGGGACATGTTATGCATAAACTAGAAAATAACAAGTAGATTGAAAATAACAATTCTTAGAGATCATCACCAATTGATAAAGATGAATCACCTAAAAAAATCTACATTAGAGAGTTCATCACTTTGTATTGTTATTCTCTCACTTTCAACTATAAATATATACCATGTAATACAATTCATTTCACAGTAATAAATTAATAATTCATTTTTACTTTTCCTCTTGAAGTGGAAGGATGGGTTGGAGCTTTAGTGCGAAAGAAATGAAGTTTTTCCCTCTCTTTTTCTTATAATTACTTCCGTAAGTGTATTAATCCTACACGTAAAGATAAAAAAGGACAATGATTAATAATAAAGATTTTATATTTTACAAAAATCAAGCACCAGGAGCTTGATTAATTATAAACAATCAAAGAATAATATTGTTTATAGCACCTGTTGTGCTGATTTCTTTTATTGATAATTAGTGTGGTTGGCTTAGAACGTCACATGCAATTATGTATACTAAACAATGTTTAATCAGTGTTCAGAAATAATCAATTATGTAATTATGGTCCAGCTAAGATTAAGGCAAATCACAGTCAATTATAAATATATTTGATAAACATTTTTCTTATATAATTATATTCAATTCAATACACTAAATATAATACTAAGTAAAAACATGGATCGAGGTCCTCGTCTTTATTGAATTATTGACTCGGTACCTATGAGAACGAAGTCGAAGAGAAGTTGATTATTTGTTGCTATTTTCTCTTATTTTATATAAATTACTTATTGTTTCTAATTAATCCTTGAAGCCAAAACCGAATTAATTAATTAATTAATTAAGCCTAGATACTTCAACAACAGGAATGAGTCCAAGATTAATGGTTGTCTACATGATGTCCCACTAACACTGCTACATATGTACCACAATCATGAATATAAACCCTAAAATAATTCATCCCCTAATGCCTAAAAAAGTCAATAATTTGTTGCTTGATCAACACTAATTAAAGTATAATATCTTTAGTGGTTGGCCCTAAGATTGGACTTAAAGTGAATGAGATAGAAAAGATTTGTAAATTCTCTTTATGTCATCTCTCTAATTTATTTATTTTTTTTAAAAAACTTATTATTTCTAATCCGACTTTTAAATCATAATAGGCTCCGTAAGATTTTATTCCAAACTTTTCAAATTAAGTGTTCGACTTGTAATTTTTCTACTTAAATTAAATATTTTAAATTTTCATCACGCCAACAAACTCTATTTTTAATTTTAATAAATTTTTTAAATTAACTATTACAATTTATTTATGTGACGTGATTCAACATTAGAGTTTTTATTCATTACATCTCTTGAAACCATTATGAATCACGCCGTATCTCCGTCACCTTTTATTAGAATAAAATATATAAATTCGTAGATTATTTATTTATTTATGAATCACTAAAAAAATAAAATGTTTGAATACTTAAAATCTCTATATAATAATCCCTCTTAAAGTAAATTATACCCCAAGCATCTTCACACGTTCATAGAAATAATTACCAAAAATAAGGCATATAAATTAAACATGGAAAATGGTCAAAACATTCGACAAATACTGAAATTAATCTTGATTTTTTAATCATGTTGGATTAATTAATTCTGGAATCATTTGGAATATAAATATTAAAATAGCCAAACAAGGACTAAATTATTGTGTGCTTTTACTGTTTTACATCTAAAGTAAAAGTAAATCACTCCACACAGCTAATTAATTGAGTTTTATTTCTTTAATCTTATCGAGTAATTAAAATATAACGGGAAAATCATGATATATTTTGTTAAAGACGCCAAGTCTTCCACTAAATCTTGAGAGAGATGACTATCGCCAATAAATTATTTGTAAATAAACCAACATTTATAGATAAAATTACTCACAAAACTTGACTTTAAATAGATTTTTCATAAGTTTTAATTAAAAAATTAAAAATTAATCTAAAAAGCTCACAAAAAATAAAGAACAACTGAAGAAAAAGAAGAACAATAGGAGAAATGAGAAGAAATGAGGAAGAAATAAAAAATGAGTGATTTTGCCTTAAAAAATTTTCGAACCAGAAAATCATTAAAATCGGACTGGTTCTACCAGTTTTCCCGGTTCAACCACTAAAAACTCTGGTTTTCGGTCCAATTTTATAATGCCCGGTTAAATTGGTAGATCGGACCAATTTTGCGACCAATTACCGATTTTTTCAGTTGAATCGGCCTATCTGGTCCAGTCTAATTTTTTAAACATTGATATTATGTCATAAGAGAACAACAAATCGTCAAGGCACGTATGTCAAATAATTCATCCCCCACTAGATAGTCGAATTAGTTTTGTGTCAATAGAATTTTTGACATTTCAAAAATGGCTTTAAATGTCAAGTTAAAATACTCTAGAATTATTATAACTTGTTTGAGTAACAAGGGATTTGTAATTTCATTTTTTTGAAATTGAATGTAAAAATTAATTAATTAGAAACCATTTAAAAATTATGAAAATATATAAATATTTGACATTACATAAACTTTAAAATTTAAAATGTAGATATATTTAGGATCTCCATCTTTCAAATATATAGATGATGGATTAGTTGAATATTTTTGTTTTGTTTCCTCTCTCTCTCTCTCTCTCTATATATATATATATATATATATTAAGTTTACTATTTATAATGGTCAACCAAAAAGTAAATTAGCGCAAATGGTCTTTTACCTTTGTCATCAGTATAAAAATCATCTTTAACGTTTGTTTTTTTACACAAAATTTCTAACATATGTGTTTTGGTGCGCAATTGGTCTTTATTTGATGAAAAAGACAAATATGTTATTAGTTTTAATTACAGAAAATAGTAATTGAATTTCTAATCTTTACAAAATGTACAAATGAGTCCGATAATTTTATTTTTTTAATAAAAAATTAGAAAACACTAACGAGTTCCTTTTTTTTTACTTGACACTTTATTGACCAAATTAATATTGTACTAAATTGTTTTGATATTTTACAAACTATTATAAAATAACTAAAATTTAAGTTCATAATTATTAATAAATATGTTAAATAAAATTGTTTTATTATTAATATTAAGTAATTTTATTATTTAAATTTAAATTAAATTTTATTGTTACAAAATAATAATAATTTTGTCACAAATTTGATATTCAAATACTTCTATTAATTAAGCTATTAATTTATTAACTACAAATCTATTAGAGCTTAAATTGTATTCTTTACATTTTAACTTAATTTTAGAAAAATTGGTGCAAATGGTCTCTAAATAAATAACAAAATAGCATATATAATTTTATTGAAAATTTCCTTTTGAATATTAATACAACTATATAGTATTATTTTTGAAAATGACTTGTTTGTACATAAGCAATGCAAATTCTATTTAATGCTTTAGGAATTTGTACTTAAGATACTAGTTTTTACATACGGGTAGTTATAGAACAATTTTAATTGTAATTAATATATTTATTGACTTGTTTACCTTTTTACATATTTGTGGCCCACAATCTCTAACTTGTATCAAATATATACAACTTCTACTAGTATGCTTAATTAACAACTGCAACGTGATTTATTTACTTCTAAAAATTATGTTATTTTAAGAGTTTAAATTCGAACATGAAACAATTTGATCAATTAACTTATTGATTATCTCCAGAGCTTCATCTAAAGCAACAAAGAAGATTTTTATAAACTTTTTATTCTGCCACTAAATACCGTGATGATTGAATTGGTACACTTACTGAATAAGCCTAATTCGTCGTTCTTGAAAATCAAAATCTTGATGGTGTAAGTTCAATTCAACCCTCTCTCTATCTTTTATTTAAGTTATTTGAAAAAAAATTGAAATCAATGTACAGATGTTGTCGTAGATAATTATGTCCATAGTCTTATTTTAGAGCAAATGTAAAATTTCTTAATGAAAAAGTATTCGACTTTCTTTACGTGATTAAAATATTATAAATGAATGAATTTAGTCTTCGAATAGAAATGCAAATTCTGGAAAAATGGTACTTAAGAATAGTGGCTTTTATAAAGTAAATTGAATTCAATTTTATCATATGTTTTTATCATCTATTGTAATGAAATTTAATAAACTAGGTTTTAAGTTATAAGTATATTTATATTTAGATTTCAATTGCTTTATTTTTTAATATTTAATTTTTATTTCTACTTAAATTATCAATATTAGATTAATTCGTAAAATAAATATATAATAAACACTACTATATTTTTAATTAATGAGACATCGCGGGCTTCGTACGTGCTGACAGACACGAGTACTTATAAATAGGTGGCAGTTGTGCTTTTTCTCTCACTTCCTCTGGCATTGACACGTAGAACTCATCAAATACAATCACAATACATTATACATACATATACATTAATTGACAAAAATACTTTCGGACAAACAATAATCAAATTTCAAAACGACACCTAATAAAACAAATTGGTCCAAACGTCACGTAAAAAATTGACAAACATTAATATGAGCCGTGAATTGTACGAATTGTGATTACTATTAAAGAATAATAAAAAAAATTTTTAAAAAGTTATTTTTAATGGAAATCAACGTGATAGTGATTAGACGTGTCGTTTATTTAGAATTTGTTATTTGAGGGGTTAATGAGCAGACACGATATGAATGGATGTAGAAGATTTGCATTAAATATATATAGTCAAGTCGTCCTTCAATCACTTTACTATGATTTTTATTATGGGACCATTTTTTAATATTAGGTTTGAAGGTTATAATGATGTTTTTATGATAAAGTTTGCCATTTTGAAAGAAGATGTTCTTTTTTCTTTTGGCTTTTATCGAAAATCAATATAAATGTCTTTTTCAATTCACATTTCAACAACAAAATTGAAAAGAGGTCCCTCTCGTGGACCATTAATGGTGGCTTCAAACATTTTGTTCAAATATGTCCTTATACATGGTGTCACTCTCATTATTTTCTTGAAAAATTAAAATTCAGTGTAGTCGACCAAATTAACATAATAATAAAAGATTAATATTTGTCAAATTTGACTTCTATGCCCGCATTGGACATCCTTCATTCAAAGTTTTTGCCCATTTTCTATTAGATGTTAGACATCATAAAATCATGGTGCATTCATGTAGAAATATTCAGAAGATTCGATTATAGAATAATTTTTATTTCATAAATTTAAAAGGACTTAAAATACCTATTAAAAAAACAATATATCTATTTCTCATTTTATTTTAATTTTGTTATGTAATTGCAATTTTTTTTCAATTTTTAAAAGATAACAAATATTGACAAGACGAGTATGTGAGTATTCAACATTGTCGTGTACTTCATGGCGTTGATGTGTGTGACTACGTAATAGGTGCCTAAAATTTTGCCTATTGTTGCTCAGCAAATTTCAACGATATATTCGAGTTTGTGTTGTTGAGAATTTAATTATCTTCTCATTCTCTAAAATACACGTAATAACACAAGTACTTAAGTATCTGTTTGGTGTAGTTTAAAAGTAGTTTTTTAAGAGATTTTAAAAAAAGCTGGTGAAATATGTTGTTGAAAAGTTAATAAAATTTGTGAATGCTACAAAATATGTTGTTGAGAATGAATTTGAAAAAAAAAAAAAGAGTTTAATAAAAACTCAGCCAAACATGCTCTAAACCATTCGTTCAAACATGACTGCATCAAAAAATGGGTTTTCATCAAATTAGAATTATAATAAGAAATCTAAAAAAAAAATCTAGAAATTATTTGACTGAACTTATCAACTTAATGGCTATTCTTATTACTTGTTATCTTTCTTTCAAATATTATTTTGTCAACCCCACAAATATTCTAACTTGTGAAAATTAATAGAACTTCATTAATTGTTTTATTTAAAGATTATATATATTTTTTTGTAATTATGAAAAGTTAATTAATCAATTACTTAAGGGCTAAGATTGATTAATGCGTGTATGCTAAATTTATTATAGCCGTAATCCTAAATTGTTAACTTGAAGGACAAATCATAAAATTGAGCATGATTGATGTTGATATTCAATTATTTGCAGTTTATTTGGCTTGGCAAAGTTTGCAGAAATAAAAAAATTGTAATCTATATTGGGATAGGATTTATAGCTAATGAGATGATTTTTAAGAAATAATAATGGTATCTATATAATAATAGAGATCATCATGAATGCTCGTGATTTATTGTTTAATAAATTAAAATGCATTAAAGTTTTATTGAACAATGAATCAAAGAACTCACAACGGCCTAGATTAGTAATGATCTCTACTAATAATAAATAATATTACTCTTTTAGAAAGTTATTTAAAATATTTCATTTCTCGTTACGTTTATTTATTTATTTTTGTTTCTTAAATGCAATTTAAATTCAAAGATATGAAATAATATAAAAAATAAAAGTCTGAGTATTGTGTTGCCCGTTCTCGTCCCAATTCCCAAAAGGGGAGATGGGGATGGGGATCAAACATTTTACCATTCTTACATACATTGATAGATTTGTGTTTTGTAGTGCTGTTCTCTTCCACTTAGTAGGGAGAATTATTTTGTCCACTGGAACCCACTAGACACTTATCTAGTGGACATTAGTGGAGTGTTTGACTTTAATGTTAAACACATTTTGTTCCTCCAATTTTCATTGAACAAGTGTCTAATGGACAAAATAATATTCTCCACTAGGTGGAGGAGATCAAATCCATTGTGTTTTGACTTAGGTCCGTTTGATATGATTATTACAAGTATAACTTTTACCATTATATATATATATATATATATATATATATATATATATATATATACTCTTAAAGAATAATGCTATTTGCAGTTTTCACTATCGATAGTCATCATACGTGTCATTATTCAATTGGTTGAATTATTTACTCTAATTAAGTAATGTATTTATAGCCATTAATTATGAATAATTCATCTAATTGAGTAATGACACGTATGATGACTACCAGTAGTGAAGACTGCAAATAGCATTACTCATTTTTAAAAGAGCAATTACTAAAAAATTGTATATTATTTGGTTGTCAATAAAAAAAAAAAACTACTGAAAATTAACTAAAAATGTGCTTTTGATTTGTTAATTGTACATATTGCACAATTATTTGACAAAACATTATTTATTTGTAATTAATATTTATTTCATACCATATAAAATCTATAAAATCAAATTATTTTTATTAAATTATCATGACACAATTATTTTAGTATAAAACCTCATTATTTAAAATTTGTTTGTTTAAAACGCATTAAAATATGAAATACCATTATTTAATGTGCCATCATAAATTTTGTTTTTAAAAAATATTAAAACATATTAATATACGAGAAATAATAATTAAAAAATTAAATAAAAACGTGTCATAGTAACCCTTCTAATGATTTTTAAAAATATGCAAACACTACAACAGAGTTCGCTTTTTAGAGCATGCAATATATGCCGTAAAATAATATTTACGGTGTATAACTGAACGCCATATATAGCATTGCCATAAAAACTTCTCTCTTTTTACGGCATACATTGAATGCCGTAATAATAATAAAAGTGCGCCGTTAGTTGACTTATTATGACATTCTTAAGCACGCCGTAAATACATCTTTATTTATAGCACACAACCTGTCGTAAATGCTTTATCAAATGACAAATAAATACTTTTTATGACTATCAGTTGTATGCTGTAAAAGAAATAAATTTTATGGCATACATTAGATGCCATAAATTTGAGCTTATCATTTTCTTTTATAGTTGACATTGGTACGCTGATCCAAAATAACTAATTAACATATTACAAAATAATCGATCCATATATTTGCAAGTTTGCTTCTTTGGTAAGTAGTTTAGCTATCAAAAAATAATCAACTTCCTGCAAATCATAAGAATAAATAAAATAATCAAACTCATTGTCGAATTGTACTTAGCAAAATGTGAAAAAAAAAAAAAAAAAAGCATTGGTTGAAAGATGGGCAGATCAAACCAGATGTAGTCAGAACAGAAAGAAAAGGAAGATTAAAAACCAATTGAATCTAAACACAGTTTATATCAACATTTAATCAGTAGAACAATTCTTAATTACTTAATCATTACTTTTACTTAACAGCTAAACAAATTTATATTAGCAAATGATTTCATGCATTTGTAAGCAAAGATAAAACATCAACAATTGAGCATATGATTTCCCAAACTTGAAGCATAGTGGCCACAAGATTCTCAACTCAACTGCCAAAACAAACTTCCTACGTCTTCTAACAAGTCAGCCTACCTAAAATTGATTGAGCAGCAGAGATAAGGTCAGAAATTTGCAAGTAATATATAATGCAGGTTTTCATGTAAGATGGTATTGTGCCATGTTAGGATTTAAGAGTCTAACATGATGGTTGTAGAACATCAGGACTAGTGAAGCTTATGATGTTGCTTGCATCGATATGTAATTAACATTAAGGACTTTCTCACACAGCAAAAACTTGTTTCATGGTTTGAAACAAATTTCATTGAGAAACTGAATATAGTATGAATAGAGAAAATTATCTAGACTTCCTTATTTTAGTATTTAAAATGAATTCTAGAAAATTAAGGTGCATGGCTCGGTAGCACTGCAGGACAACTGAGCTAATAGAACCAACCAATCTCTATCTTCTCAACATATGTGCTTTCCCATAAGAATCTTTATATGCACATCAATATGCTGAAGTAAATTCCTTCAGTTAAAATGATAATCTAAACTACATTGCGAGCAACAGAACAGAAGGCTTTCGACAATAAGAAAAGCAATACATATGAACATTTTATCTTCTCATCCAATACATATTTAAATAGCGACTTACATTTCATTCTGGTTTGTTCTATGGCAGATTATCTTTGTTAGCTTTGATAATTTTTGGGGAATTGAATAGTTAGAATTAGTTATGAATTGTAGAGAACTAAGCTTTAGATCTGATTTGGAACTTGGTAAATTTATCTTTCTTTTATTATATATATTGATCAGCTGGAAGCTTTGTATCAATATTTCTAAACACTTATGTTCTATCATTTTTAGGGGTGTAAAGTGGGTAGAAACTGGTTTGCACAACTCTGTTTCGGTGGCACGTCTAGGGCCTCACATGACATGTCCAGGCATTTTTGCTTACCGAGCCTAATGAAAAATTCCATGCCCCCGGCCCGGTTTGCCTACTCAAAACATCTGGTACCTAAAAGTAGTTTTTTTCAATTACTTAGTTGTTGCAGGGTATTATCAAATTTAATACAATAGATGAACATAGAACAAAAATTCTTTGTGGATAAAGCTAAGGCCAATTCTTTGTACAAAGAATTTATACAAGTATCGAGGCTATTGAATCTATACAACTAATACTCACATTTCTAAATTTGTAAATCCAAAAAAAATAGAAAAAAAAAGTAGTATATTCATCAAATCATTAACACACTGCCCCTCAAACTAATTGCATAAGAACTTAATTAATCATTACTAGAGCTTCTGACAACTCTCCACCATTCCATGGAACTTCAAACTTCAATACTCCATTACTTGTCCATTCAAACTTGCTTTCATAATTCAACATAACTATTAGAACTTCCTTTAACTAGATTTGGTTAGTATATATATTTTGCCCCATTTAGATTCTGCTAGTTTAGTACTATTAGAAAATGTATAAATATTACATTTTTCTCCTATTGGTATCAATGACCTCTCATCAGCAATTTCTTGCGTCAAATATCACGAAAGAAAAACATTTTCATGGTTGACCAGCACTTATCAATTTCACTTCATTTGCTGCGCCTATGGTGCAATTTTCTTACCTAAAACAGAAAATACTTTTCAAAAGTCCCAATACATAATGATTCAATGTAAAAATCAATACATTTGATGATGGAAATGATATAAAATAGATGTAAAGCATACCTTAGTTGTGATTATAGCTAATCTACTTTGATGTACTTAACTGGTCATGCAATTGTACTTCATAATGCATCTTCAAGAAGAAAATGCTCACGCGTAGGTCGGTATAAGGTGACATTATCAACCACTTTAATAACCCAAACTCTCCAACATTCATTACCAATGGGTACATGATGCACTAGATCAGTTGGATTTGTTGATGCGATTTCACCATTTGCATCAACATCATCTTTCCCAAACCAACGTAACATTTTACACTTCTTACTTTGAAGATTATCTGAACCATTCAGGCTTTTGTCTCTATGCTGTCAAATTTATATCACATTGTAGAATTTATTATTTTGAATATGGTAAATAAGATGTAATATAGTATAACATTAACTAATATTAGGTTTCCACTTACATTATCTTCTTCTTCAATACTTCTATTTTTCACTTAAAACAAAGCTTGTAATTCATTACTTTCATTTCTCAACTCTTGGTCTTGAGTTAGGAAGCGATGATTATGCACCGTAACATTCAACTTTGAAGGAGTCGCACTAAAGCCAAGCCATCTCTTACCATTCCTCGACGTTCTGGACCAAGTACTCTTGCAACACCATCGTCTTTGAGAGAGTGTTTATTTGAAGATGTAACATTTTTTGAGTATGCTTTTATTTTTTTCTGAAATCATGTAAGACATAAAAGGTTTAAAGTCATACGAATGTAAACAATAAATTACCAATAAAAGAAAAATAAAAAATTGAATTGGTGTTACCAATGTCTCCCCAATTGATTCATTAATTGGTTCACCATTTTTTCATGTATGTCTTCAAATATAAACATCGTCTCTCGTTATGGAATCAAGGTCTTTACTTTCATCATGCTGCAATTTGTTTTCTTGTGGTCATATATATGATACTTTGTACAATTTACAAATTTTCAAGGAAATTTAACTTATAGATTATAAAAGTTTTTACCATTTCAGATTCTAAGCTAGCAAACCCCTTTCTACTTGTTGTGTACATTAGAGTTTGACTAGCTCTCATCTTTTTGAATCTGTCATTCTTTTTCTACAAAACCAATAAGTTGTATAAACTCATATAAGATTAAAAAATATCAATTTCAATAAACAATATTAGTACGATAAGGCTTTTGAAAGTAGTATCTATTGAAAAACATTAATAAATGATGAAAGACGAGACCAAATGTAGAAGTTTACCTTGAATGGTTGAGAATTGCGTTCTTTGACAAATCCTTGCCATTCTTCTATTGAGTCAACATTATTCGGCTTGTGGAGACTAGCAGTACGTGTCATGCTAATAGATCTTCCTTGATTACTAATTTCTTTTAGCAAAATAGATCGATGATCTCGTCAATGCTTTCCCAATTTTTGCATGATGTATTTTCTATGACAAGTGTCTACATCAAACTTTTGCTGCATCAAAGAATACAAGATTAGTAGTAATTGAATATAATATATATATTTGATGTGAAGTTTGTATCACCTGCACATGCTCCCATATGTCATCACAAAAATTTTCATTGAAATCTTTCCAATTTTTCTTTGTGATTGGTATAAGTTCCCTAGTTGTGGTCCCAAGGAATGACGATAAATTATTTGAACCTTTACAAATTGGCTGCCCTCTTTCATTAAACTCTACTCGAAAATTTGCGCATTTTCTCTTGAGATAATTCAGTTTTGGTATACCCCTTTCCTTCTTTACCTTTTCAGTAGTAGTGACACTATTAGTCAATTCTTCTGCATCATGTTGAAGATCATGTTGTGCATTATTTGGTTGTATGACTGGAGTAGAATTAGAAACTCCACCTAAAATTCTTATGCCTTCATTTCCTTCTCTTGTGGCAGCAACAACTGAAGCCTTTTTGGCTCGTTTTGATGTTTTGAATCCCTTCTTAGATGATTGTATTACATGTAACAGGAAAAATGCATTTGTTACTTAAATATAACATTGAAACATTGAAACATTTTAAACACAACTTTTTTTTAAAGAAAAAGTATCACCATTTCCTATTCTGACCACCAAAAATGTTCTTTCTTATGGCATGCTTACGAAAAAATCCGAAATCAAGAAGATCAATCAGAGCTGAAGATTAATCAAGAACTCTGAAACCCAACAAGCATTCTTGCCTAAAACTGAAACTTGGAGCCCAGCAAATGAAAATCGAAGTTGCCTATTAATTATTCTTCGATAAAATTCTCATGAATCAAACAGAAGAATTCAACACAAGTAAAGGTCTGAATCATAATTTTCTATACAAAAGCAATATATATATATATATATATATACTAGTTTTGGCCCGTGCGTTGCACGTTTGTGAAAAATGTAGTGAAAAGTTGTAGGTTGATATGAACGTTTTATAGCACTATTTGTAAAATAAAAACAAAGTAGGTTATCATTAGATTTTTGTCTTTTTGAATACATTGTAAAGTATATGAGTTGTGTATATATTTATAAGGAGGTTGGAAATTTCATCAAACTGATGCAATAATTAGATGTAATAGAATTTAAGAATAGTTTGAAATAAAAATTCAACTAATTTGTAACTTATTGTCAGTGTATTGAAATTGAGTTTGAACTTTTTTATGTAGAACTTTGTATGCAATTGAAAAAAACCTTATTAAAAAAGGAAAAAAAAAAAAAAAAGAGTTGAGGTTGATTTTAGTTTGTTTAAGAAAGATGTTTTTATTTGAATAAATAACATTTATTGTATACATTTACCTACTACTTGTTCACCTAACTCTCAAAACTCCAAAGTTATATTTTCTTCACCTACCTCACTATTCATCCTATATTTATTACGTTTGGTAGATATTGTTGTAAATGTATGTCTTCTTCATCTTTATCTTGATCTTGCAGTTTAACTAATCTATCAGGTATGTGTATTTTGATTTTTTCTTGTTTTATTAGAGATGAATTAATTTAATATGTGGTTAATGATTAATAATAAATTTTTGTTCAAAATTTGTAAAAATATTACAGAATGAATGAAGAATGAAGAGGTTTTTTTGGTGTTTTTATTTTTATTTTTTTTGTTGTTTAATATATATGTTGTGAATTTTATTGGATGGAGTATGATATTTTCATAGTTTGTTATTATTATGTTTTTTTGTATGTTTTTTATGTAATTGATATATTAGTTTTTTGTTCTTTATTTGTTGAGGGAAAATTTGTTTTGTACAGGTATGAATGCTGGAAATGAAAGGTTTGTGGAAACTGGAGAGGAATTGGATAAGAGGGATTTTAGTAGTGAAGGAAAAAATGATATTGTTGAAAATGTTGTTCATCAATATTGGTCCCCTTATACATCAAATGAATTGCCCACAAGTAATTGTTATACACAAGATGTTTTAAGTAATATAGATTGTTTTGGTGAGAGAATTATTTCTGAAGGATATAACTTTGCTAATAATGAGTATCTCAATTCAGTTTTTGTTGAGCAGCAATGTTATCTTGATAAACAATTGGGTAAGAATGATTATGTGATTGCTAAAACAAGAGAGGAGTTATTGGAGCGGGTTGATAATTTAGAATGTAGTAGGATAGGTAATAAATATAATGAAATGCAAGGTTATATTGATACTCAATTTAATTCATTACAAGTTGAACAAAATGCTCACTTTGATAGATTAAGCAATGAGTTGCGAGAACAGATGGAAAGATGTGTACAGATGTTTAAGGGAAAGATGGTGGAGAAAATTGGTAATGATTCTAGGAAAAATGATGTGGGTTGTTCTTCTGAGAAGTGTGCTACTTTATTAAATAAAAATGTTCCTTTATTATGTGATATAAATAAAGTGAGAGAGAGCCATTTTCTCAGTTGGGTTTGCAGTGCTAATGCTGGGTAAGTTATAATGTTTGATATATTTATTGTTGTAATATGTAATGTTTGATGTAATAAATATTTTTGTTATAATGTTGTAGAGATGTTGTTGATATATCTTGGGGAGTGACTTCTAAACTCACAAAAAGACGGTTACAAGATATTAATAAGTCTCAATCTGCATTGGAGAAATGGGTAAATATATTATATGAATTTTATTCTTGTTAAATGTATATTGTATATATTACATTGTTATATAATGTAATATTTGTGTATAGGATGTGGACTATGCAATGGATTTGATAAGAGCTAGATGTTTTAAATACCCCAACATATTTTCAAGAAAGTATGGAGTATTGGACACTTGTTTTGGAGAAGTTATTCGGTGTCATTTTGCAAAGGCACATCATCAACTTGATTTTGAAGCATCTATGCGAGCATATATATATGGTGCTCTTCCTACCTATTATGGTTCAAAATGGGAGGAATGTGAGCATTTGTTGTGGCCCTATCTTATGCATGATAAATATTGGGCACTTTTTCACGTGGATTTAAATACTTGGAAGTTGACACTAATTGATAATTACCAGATGTGTTATAGTGAAAGTCAGAGATATATTCATGCTCTTCCAGGCGTTCAAATAATTCCACAAATGATTATAAAGTATGAGCCTCAGCTTGCCAAGAAGAAAAAGTCTTTTCAATATAGGAGAAAATCACCTAATGAAATAGAACAACTCCAGAGATATAGGTAATATATTGAATTTAGTGAAGTTTTTTTATTTATAATAATATTTTATTTACTTTTTTTGTGCAAATATTTATTTGTTTTTGTTTTTGCAGTGACAGTGGACTATTTGTGATTAAATATGTGGAGTGTTTTTTAGCTGGATTGCCTTTAGATGCTGTTGTAAGTGATAAAATTAATATTTATAGGCGAAAACTTGTGTTAGATTTTTTTCACAAGGATTTCTTTTTTTTCCCAATTAGGAGTGAAGTTTAAATGTTGTATGTATTAGTTTAATAAATTAATAGATTCATATTATGTTTGTAAATTGTTTCCTTTTATTTTTATTTTGAATTGATCTGAAATTTTTTTGTCATGTTGGTAATGTTTTTGAGCTTATGTTAATATACAATCGTTTATTTTTATAATTGTATTTTTATAGGTTACAAAAATTAAATTAATTTATCCTAATTTTGTTAAGCAAAAAAAATTTTTGTCTTGTGGAAACTTTACAAAAAAATGTGAACTTAGTATTGTAAAAAAACTTATATTTTAAAGTTTGCAAAGAAGCACATGAAAATAAATCTTTTTATTAAGCATTACATTAACAAGCTTAATATGGGAAAGTTTTTTTGAGCAATAACAAGAATTAGCGGCTGAAATTTAAATTCCAAAAAGCTAATTAAAACAAATGTATTTAAGAAGAAATGGATAAATTGTTTAAGCTTATATTGTATACAAATGAATTATACAAATAGGTGCTAAGTAAGATTGGTCATTTCCGAGACATGAACTGATTCACAACATGGGTGGCAAAGTTGGTTGCGGAGATTTTCGGGTAACTACATCTGGTTGCCGAGCGAGCTTGCTAACAAAAAATGGTTGCCGAGCTAGCTGGCTCGGCAACCAATTTTGGTTGCCGAGCCATCTCGGCAATCGGGGGGGAAAAATTATTTTTTTTATTTTTTATTTTTTGGTTTTTTTTTGCGGAAGTATCAAATGTTTGTAAATTGTTTCCTTTTATTTTCAATTGATCTGAAATTTTTTTGTCATCTTGGTAATGTTGTTGAGCTTGTGTTAATATACAATCCTTTATTTTTATAATTGTATTTTTATAAGTTAGAAAAATTAGATTAATTTATCCTAATTTTGTTAACCAAAAGATTTTTTTGTCTTGTGGAAATTTTAGAAAAAAATGTGAATTTAGTATTGTAAAAAAACTAATATTTTAACGTTTGTAAGAAGCACATGAAAGTAAATCTATTTATTAAGCATTACATTAACAAGATGGGAAACATTTTTTGAGCAATAATAAGAATAAGTGGCTGAAATTTAAATTCCAAGAGGCCAATTAAAACAAATGTATTTAAGAAGAAATGGGTAAATTGTTCAAGCTTATATTGTATAAAAATGAGTTATACAAATAGGTGCTAAGTAAAATTGGTCATTTTGGAGACATCAATTGATTCACAAGATGGGTTGACAAACTTGGTTGGGAGATTTTCAGGCAATTACATCTGGTTGGTTGCCGGTTGGGGAACAAAAAATGGTTGCCGAGCTAGCAATTAGATCTGGTTGGTTGCCGGTTGGGGAACAAAAAATAGTTGCCGAGCTAGCTAGCTCGGCAACCAAAACTGGTTGCCGAGATGGCTCGGCAACCAATTTTGGTTGCCGAGCCATCTCGGCAATCGGGGGGAAAAATTATTATTTTTTTTTTTTTTGGTTTTTTTTTTTGCGGAAGTATCAAATGTTTGTAAATTGTTTCCTTTTATTTTTATTTTCAATTGATCTGAAATTTTTTTGTCATCTTGGTAATGTTGTTGAGCTTGTGTTAATATACAATCCTTTATTTTTATAATTGTATTTTTATAAGTTAGAAAAATTAGATTACTTTATCCTAATTTTGTTAACCAAAAGATTTTTTTGTCTTGTGGAAATTTTAGAAAAAAATGTGAATTTAGTATTGTAAAAAAACTAATATTTTAACGTTTGTAAGAAGCACATGAAAGTAAATCTATTTATTAAGCATTACATTAACAAGATGGGAAACATTTTTTGAGCAATAATAAGAATAAGTGGCTGAAATTTAAATTCCAAGAGGCCAATTAAAACAAATGTATTTAAGAAGAAATGGGTAAATTGTTCAAGCTTATATTGTATAAAAATGAGTTATACAAATAGGTGCTAATTATAATTGGTCATTTCCGAGACATCAACTGATTCACAAGATGGGTCGACAAACTTGGTTGCGGAGCGGCAACTAAATCTGGTTGTCGAACTGGCTCGACAACAAAAAATGGTTGCCGAGCCATCTCGGCAATTCAGGAAATTTTTTTTTTTTTTTTTTTGGTTTTTTTTTTTCGGAGGTATTAAATGTTTGTAAATTGTTTCCTTTAATTTTTATTTTCAATTTATTTGAATTTTTTGTGTTATCTTGGTAATATTGTTGAGCTTGTGTTAATATACAATCCTTTATTTTTATAATTGTATTTTTATAAGTTACAAAAATTAGGTTAATTTATCCTAATTTTGTTAATCAAAAAAATATTTTTTCTTGTGGAAACTTTAGAAAAAATTGTGAAATTAGCATTGTAAAAAAACTTAGCTCTAGCAATCAAACGAGATAGCTTGGCAACCGATTTTGGTTGTCGAGTCATTTCCGCAATCTGTAGGGGAAATTATTATTTTTTTACTTGCTGAGGTTTGAAATGTTTATATACAGTCCAGAAATACTGGGGAATATTTTTTTTTTTATTTTGGGTGTTTAATTTTCTGAATTTTCATTTAACCATTTTATTTAACTGTTCCCGTTTTTTTTTTGTCTATTTTATTTGACCTAAAAAAAAAAAATTATTTATAGTGTGCTTGCCGAGATAGCTCGGCAATCAAACCAAAGTGGGAAAAAAAAAGTAATAACTTCAATTTAACTTACCCATACCCATGTTACTCTATTCACTTTATCTATCTAATTTATTATACTATCTATGTATCTATCTACTTTATTACTACAAACAAGAACAATGAATGCATTTTGTTGTTTTGCATTGACTAAATCAAACTTTCTTTATCCCTTTTTTCTCTCTCCGTATATTTCTCTTTTGTATCTTTGTCTTCTTTCTTTCTTCTTTATCTTTTCATTATCTTCTCCTTTGATTTTCTTTTCCTCCATTGATTGCAAAACTCATTGTCTTCTTTTTTGATTGCAAAACATTACATTACAATATTAACATTACAGGTATGTGAATTTCATTTTATTATCATTTATTATGTAATATATTGATGTTGAATATGTTAAAAATATTAAAATATACATTTGAAAAATTTGTGTAGTAGATTAGTTGTTGGAAGGGGATGAAATACCGGTCGCCGAAGTTGACCGGCAACCAACGGTGGTTGCCGAGGTTCCTCGGCAACCGCAAAAAAAATTAATTTTTTTTTTTGTTTTCCTTTCCTTAAGAGTAAAACTGTAAAATGAATAAAAATTTATTTGTATTTTGTATATTGGGAAAGGAATGTATGTATCAAAAAGATTGATATTACTTTAATTTGTAATTTTTTTGTAATAATGTTAAGTTAAATCATATGGTATTGACTAAGAGTTTATTGTTTTGTAAATATGTTATAATCTTATGAAATATATTTCATAATTATTTATACTTAATTTTTTTTGTTTGCAGATATGGATGTACAATACGTTGCTAATGAAAATGTTAGATTTGGTGGAAAGCTTACACAGATTAGTAATTTTAGATATGTTCAGGTTGTGATTGGAAATTATAATAAGGAACAGTTGAACGAATTTAGAAATAGTTGCTTTTCTTATTTAGAAGAGTTATACAATAGAAGAATGCGCTTTAGTGGTAAGTTAGTACACGAATTTCTTTTTAATATGGTATATACAAATAAGGGAAATGAAATTTGGTTTAAAGTAGATGATCAGTTAGTGAGATTTGGATTGCAAGAGTATTGTTTGATATCTGGATTACTATGTCATGATAATTCTGAGACTATGTCTATTTATAGTACTTTAGGTAAACATAGACTTAGAAGGAGGTATTTTAATAATGCCTCACAGATATCTTTGAATCAATTGGAGAATGTTTTCTTGAATTGTGGAGATGAAAACGATAAGTATAAGCTAGGGTTAGCATTAGTTATTGAAGGATTTTTCAAGCCCATGGAAAGGAAAAAAATAAATGTACAGACATTATCATTAGTTGATAATTTGGAAGTTTGTTATGATTATCCATGGGGAAGGCATTCTTTTTTTATACTCATCTGCTCACTAATTAAATCATGGGGACGTTTGGCGGCTAGGGGCATCAATGGTAGTATTATGCCCTACACTATATATGATTGTCCTACAATTTTTCAGGTTAGTAATTATTTAGATTACTAATTGTATTTACATTTATTAGTATTGTATTATTTAATATATATTGATTTTATTTATATTTTTATAGTTGTGGATATATGAGGCATGCCCACAAATTGGTGAAAGATTTGGGGCTAAATTGCAAAATGGGTTCCCACGTATTTTGAGTTGGGATATCCTTGAGAAAATAGAAAGAAAGGATGTTTGTGAATTTTTTAACTCCACACAGGTTAGTACATTTTGTTTTGTGAATATATATTTTTAGTGATTTTATGTATTATTGTTATTTAATAATATGTATTTGTAGATTGTTGCTGCTGTACCAATACTATTACCAACACAAGAAGAATTAGAACAAGCATATGTGTATACTATGGTTTTAGTAGAGGATTCAGTAGATATTCGTTTTGATCCTATTGTGGATCAGTTTGAGTATGGGGGAGAACATGTTGATGAACATGTTGATGAGGTTGAAGAAGAAGTGGATGAGGAAGAAAGAAATGAAGGAAATATACCACCAGCTGAACCAGATGAGAATTTTGATAAAAGTTGGTCCCCATATATAAGTAACGAGGAGGAGTTACCCGATGATATCTGGCCTGCAAGGCCTGCAAGAAACGTTACTTATATGGACTATTATAATGAAGAACAAAATATTCCTGAGACTTCTCAAGGGCCTTCAACTTCAGGTTACAACTACTCTGATGAATACGTAACATATGAAAATTTGAGCTCTATGTTCGATGAACAGAGAAATTATTTTGATACCCGATTAGATGAGCAAAGATCTTATATTGATAACACAAGAGATGACTTATTGCTGCGTTTAGATGAGTTACAACCCAATAGTGATGTGAAGGAACTGCAGCAATATATAGATAGCAAATTTGACTCATTTCGGGGTGAACAGAGTAGCTTATTTGGTAGTTTGCAGGATCAGTTCCAAAGTTCTTTTGGACAAATCCAGAGAATGTTTGAAGGGATGAATGTTCACAAAGCTGGTGATGCTGGTGGTAGTAGTGGTGGTGGTGGTGGAAATGAAATAGAACGTACTGATGTAGGGGAGACATCAATTGATGCGTTCATTCCAATTTTGTGCGACATAGATAAAAAAATTGAAAGTGATTTTGCTAATTGGATGAGTCGCGCAAAAATTCGGTAAGTTATAATATTTAATATAAGTTATAATATTTGGTATAAGTATTTAACTTATCCATTTTTCTAAACGTATTTGTCCTTTTTTGTAGTGATGTTATAAGATTGCATGGGGGCTATACTTTGAATAAAGAGAAGCTCATGGATCTTGGAAATCCTGAATATCCACTCAACTCCGAGGTAAAGATTAATTATATTTTTTAACTTATAGATTAAGTATATTTATTAATGGTAGTATATATAAGAATATAATGTTGTATGATGTATTGTATGAAAAGGATATGGATGCTGGATTAATGTTGATCAGAGCAAGAAGCAGAAATTTCCAGGATATATTTTCAGATAAGTATGCAGTCTTGGATTCTGGTTTTGGATCTCTTATGATTGAACTTAGAGTTAAACTTTTGGATCCAAGAGGGCAAATTGTACAACATGCTGCTTCTTCTTCTTCCTCTTCTTCTCTTGATAACATGGTGATGGGATATGTAAATGGTTATTTTCCTAAAAATTTTGGTAAAAAATGGAAGGAATGTAATTATTTACTATGGCCATATCTTGTGCACAACAAATATTGGGTATTGTTTCATGTGGACTTGAAGAGGTGGAAGCTCACAGTATTTGATAATTATCAAAAATTAGCTGATGATGCATCCATGTATGTTGCTGTACTTCCTATTATTGGAGGTTTTCCAGATGTGATTAGGAGGTATGTGCCAGAACTTGGTACAAACATTGAGCGTTTGGAATACTGGAGGAAACCCATTACTGATATACCTCAACTTGATAGATACAGGTAATTAGTAATTAGTTTAAATAATTTATTTTATTCCTAATAATAGTTATGTATAATTACTAATGTTTTAAAAACATTATTTGCAGTGATGGGGGTATACTTGTGATGAAGTATGTTAAGTGTCTATTAGCTGGACTACCTTTGGATGCAGTGAGAGTGGACAAAATACCTATTTATAGGTATAAAATGATGCTTGATTTTTTCAAGAAGGAGTTATTTTTTATTCCATATCAAAGAGATGTTTAATAAAGTGAAATTGTAAATTTATAATTTGTATTAAACAATGTAATTTGATTTGATTGAATAAAAGGGTTGTTGTTTTGTTATTCACAATAATTGTACTCAGTTCAATGTTGTTTTTATTTTCAATTTACTTAAATTTTTTGCGGGTAGTGAGCTGTAATTTATATTTATTGAATTTAGCAGGTTTTGTAGAAAAGATGAACAATTACATTTTTATTGCAAAAAAGATCAACAGGTTTTTTTTTTCCAGTCTGTTAAGATTGGCCGAATAATTTCCTCTACTGATTGCGGGCTCGGCAACCAAAATTGGTTGCCAAGCTATCTCGTTTGATTGCCAGAGCTAAGTTTGTGAATCAATTGATGTCTCCAAAATGACCAATTTTACTTAGCACCTATTTGTATAACTCATTTTTATACAATATAAGCTTGAACAATTTACCCATTTCTTCTTAAATACATTTGTTTTAATTGGCCTCTTGGAATTTAAATTTCAGCCACTTATTCTTATTATTGCTCAAAAAATGTTTCCCATCTTGTTAATGTAATGCTTAATAAATAGATTTACTTTCATGTGCTTCTTACAAACGTTAAAATATTAGTTTTTTTACAATACTAAATTCACATTTTTTTCTAAAATTTCCACAAGACAAAAAAATCTTTTGGTTAACAAAATTAGGATAAAGTAATCTAATTTTTCTAACTTATAAAAATACAATTATAAAAATAAAGGATTGTATATTAACACAAGCTCAACAACATTACCAAGATGACAAAAAAAATTCAGATCAATTGAAAATAAAAATAAAAGGAAACAATTTACAAACATTTGATACTTCCGCAAAAAAAAAAACCAAAAAAAAAAAAAATAAAAAATAATTTTTCCCCCCGATTGCCGAGCTAGCTAGCTCGGCAACCATTTTTTGTTCCCCAACCGGCAACCAACCAGATGTAATTGCCTGGAAATCTCCCAATCAAGTTTGTCAACCCATCTTGTGAATCAATTGATGTCTCCAAAATGACCAATTTTACTTAGCACCTATTTGTATAACTCATTTTTATACAATATAAGCTTGAACAATTTACCCATTTCTTCTTAAATACATTTGTTTTAATTGGCCTCTTGGAATTTAAATTTTAGCCACTTATTCTTATTATTGCTCAAAAAATATTTCCCATCTTGTTAATGTAATGCTTAATAAATAGATTTACTTTCATGTGCTTCTTACAAACGTTAAAATATTAGTTTTTTTACAATACTAAATTCACATTTTTTTCTAAAATTTCCACAAGACAAAAAAATCTTTTGGTTAACAAAATTAGGATAAATTAATCTAATTTTTCTAACTTATAAAAATACAATTATAAAAATAAAGGATTGTATATTAACACAAGCTCAACAATATTACCAAGATGACAAAAATATTTCAGATTAATTGAAAATAAAAATAAAAGGAAACAATTTACAAACATTTGATACTTCCGAAAAAAAAAAAACCCAAAAAAAAAATAATAATAATAATTTTTCCCCCCGATTGTCGAGATGGCTCGGCAACCAAAATTGGTTGCCGAGGCATCTCGGCAACCAACTGGTTGCCGAGGACATGGTTGCCGAGCTAGCTAGCTCGGCAACCATTTTTTGTTCCCCAACCGGCAACCAACCAGATGTAATTGCCTGGAAATCTCCCAACCAAGTTTGTGAACCCATCTTGTGAATCAATTGATGTCTCCGAAATGACCAATTTTACTTAGCACCTATTTGTATAACTCATTTTTATACAATATAAGCTTGAACAATTTACCCATTTCTTCTTAAATACATTTGTTTTAATTGGCCTTTTGGAATTTAAATTTTAGCCACTTATTATTATTATTGCTCAAAAAATGTTTCCCATATTAAGCTTGTTAATGTAATACTTAATAAAAAGATTTACTTTCATGTGCTTCTTTTTACAAACGTTAAAATATTAGTTTTTTTACAATACTAAGTTCACATTTTTTTCTAAAGTTTCCATAAGACAAAAAATTCTTTTGATTAACAAAATTAGGATAAATTAATCTAATTTTTGTAACTTATAAAAATACAATTATAAAAATAAACGATTGTATATTAACACAAGCTCAACAAAATTGCCAAGATGACATAAAAAATTCAAGTCAATTGAAACAATTTACATTTGTTGTATGTCAAAATACCATTACATGAATGTTTATATGTTTATATACAGTCTGGAAGGAAATGCACGCTCGTTATGGAAAAGTTTTACCTTAAATGAATACCTTGTCATTTTTTGCAAATGTATTTTGTACATTTAAAGCTTTAAGGCCATTTTTCTATGAAGAAATCCAAAATCCAAACATTGAAATTGAACTACTTGGTAACAGTTGGGGAGAAGAAATTTGTGGTGGAGAGAGGATTTCTATGCGACAAGCTACTTTCCAAAAATATGTCATAGCTGAGGTGAGTTGACAATCAAATTGTATTGCTGAGCTATCTTGGCAATGTTTTTAAAAAAAAAAAAAAAATTTTTTTTTTTAAATATTTTTTTTTTCTTTTGATTGCCAAGCCATCAAATGTTTATATATAGTAGAAATGTTTATTTTTTTTAAAATCCTGTATTTTTATAAATGTATTTTAATAGGTTACAAAAAAAAGATTAGTTTTTCCCAATTTTGTTAATAAAAAATTTTTTTTTTCTTGTCGAAACTTTAGCAAAAAAGGTTTACTTAGCTTTGTAAAAAAACTAATATTTGGATGTTTGCAAAGATGTATGAAGCATTTATAAACATTATGAACTCAATATGGGAAACATTTTTTCACCAATAACAACAATAAATGGCTGAAATATAAATTCCAAGAAGCTAATTAAAACAAATGTATTTAAGAAAAAATGAGTAAATTGTTCAAGCTTATATTCTATATAAAAATGAGTTATACAATTACTAAAACATAAACAATGAATATCTTGATTTTTAACATAGAAAAATGGTTGACAAGATATTTCAGCCACCAAGTTTGGTTGCCGAGAGATCTCGGCAACGAAATTTGGTAATGAAACCAAAGTGGAAAAAAAAAAATAAGAACTTAAATTATTTTATACAATTACTAAAACATGAACAATGAATATACGTGCCACAAGTAAAGATATTTTATTTTCTAAGACGAAAATGTGGTTCATAAGATGTCTTGAGTAACATCTTGGCAACGCTGGTCTGGTTGCTGAGCTAACTCAGGAACCAAAATTGGTTGTCGAGATGGCTCAGTTGCCGAGGCATGTTGTAAATCTAGAGAAATTTTCCCTTGTTTTTTTTTTTTTTATTTGTGGTTTGCCTCAAATCAATACCTTGCAATTTTTTGCATAATACTGTACATTTAAAGGTTTAAGTAACAAATATGATAACCAAAATAATAACTGCTCTTATATTTATGTTATAGTTAAAGGTACATCATATAATTACAATATCAAAAGATAAACGAAAAATATTTAAAACATATCTTAATTGAAAGTTGAACATTGTTTAGTTAAGATGGTTTGAAAATTCATTGGTTTTTTTAGCCTCATCAATCGCACAGCTGTTGAATTTCTTCTTTGTAATTGGTGCATCATCCAAATCAAACAAAGATCTTTTTGCTGTTCGTTCCAGGAAGCTTATAGGTTCACCTATATCCTCAACCGGAGCTTTGCCTTTGTCTTTGTCTTTGTTCTTTTTTTCCACTTCTGATGCATTGATAATAAAAAGGATTTCATATTTGCACTGAGGCAACTGTTGTTGTACCGACTGCTGTTGTATAGCTTTGACATAAAATATCTCATCTTCATCCATAGATAACCTTATATGTGTCTGTTAATATGAAATTTGATAAGTTGTAAAACAAATGAGTGTAAAATTGAAGTAAAAGAAAAAGAAATACCAATGGTTGTTCCATCATAGTTTGAGCAGTTGATTGTAAAAAATATTCTGCTGGATTTCCAATAGCTGTAGCGTTAATGTATCCAGTAGAATCCATCAATTGCATGTATACCTTAGCTCTATAAGAAAAAACAAAATAAATTTATGTTATGAAAATTAAATAGAATGTGTAAATAAATGTAAATAA